>CM040121.1:245868969-246297181 GCA_022559845.1 Amorphophallus konjac | reverse complement strand
ATCTTTCTATTTGCGCATCTCTGTTTTGGTGTCGAATACACTACTACTCTGATTGACATGATTGATATAAACTCATCGCGCATATCCGAGTATCTTCCGCGCTCGGGGCGTGACATCAGACTTGATAGAGCAATGTGCAAATGTGCATGGACCTTGTTAAGCTGTATGTAAAACATGCACAGACTAGGAGTATTCAATTAAGACAATGTTGTTGATATTTATTTGCCTATCTTTGATCTTACTTATGAGGTTTGCTAAGTAATATGGCAAGATGACAAACAAGCAATCAAAGATCTGCTCAAACCTATGAACATGTGAACATGAACCTAGGCAATCATAGCTAGCTCTAGCATCGGCATGCTATCTCAATCAAATTACGCTAAGGAAAAGGAAAAACACACGCCGGGGCGTGGAGCAAGGAGTAAATAAAAACACACCACTAGGGATGGAACAAGCAAGGAAATAAAGATGTGATGAAGGAAATAGGTATTACCCAGTACCAAGGAAAGATATGATCGCCACCAAAGTAAACACAAGTCAAAGACTCGAATATACCTTGGAAATAGGTGGATGAAGCACCCGCCCACGGGAGAGAAAACCAAGGAAAGCCTGCAGATCAGCTTGGAAGTAACGGCCAGAGACCCGTGCGTTGCTTGTAAGTAACGGTCTCACCCTAGACCGCCAGAAGAAAGTGACGCTCCTGCACCAGACGGTCAGATAACCTGCAGTAGTAAAGCTTGAATTCTTTTAACTCCAACTCTTCCAGCCGGCTAGAAGACTTGGGCCTCGTGCTAATGAACCTGTAAACCTGCCAAAGAAGTAGAAAGACAAGACAACCCCAATCAGCCCTCTTTGCAAGCATAGCATCAATTCTTAATGAACTTAAGAACATCAAAAGGAGAGGGAATTACCGGGGAGTTTTGGTTTTTTAACCCCTCTGGGCGTTTTTAAAAGTTGGGAGGATGTTTGTATGCTTAGAACAGTGAAAAACGTGGAGGAGGAGGAGGGACAATGCTTTGTTTGGAGAAAAACCAAGGAAGAACTCAAGCATGCAAAGATGAACTTGAAAGATCAAAACAAAAGTACTCCCTTGACTGGAAGATGGATGGACGTGGGAAGCAGCTCCTCCTGGATGAAGATGGCTCCTGGGTTCGGCAGCACTTCGTCGTGAATCAAAATCTCCTCCTCTCTTGCCATGAATTCAAGGGTTCTATTTATAGACCCTCAAAACTCGTAGGTCGAGTAGAGGATAATTCAGCAGGAGAAAGGGATAAGTCTTAGCAAATCCTTGAGGATAATATCACCAAGAGTCCAAAGAAACAAACGGGAAGTCCTGAGGATCGGATTAGAAAGAGATAAGGTCAATCCACGTTCTTATCTCAAACACGGAGTAGCAGAGAAAAGGCCTGAACTGCTAGGACTCCCGGAAAGAAGTAACGGCTGTACGATAGACCGCCACTTGGAAGTAACGCACCAAGGAACGATCGCTATTTGCAACCTTATCCAAAGTGATAAGATCAACGGAAAGAAGCCCCAACAAGCTGGACTCTTCAAGGAAATGACGGTCAAAGCATAGGGCGTCATAAGGAAACAACGGCTGCACGACAGACCGTTATTATCAACGTGGATTCAACAGGATAAGCACGGAACACGTGGCCTTAAGCCTTAGGACTCTTCAAAGAGTAACGGTCTAAGATCCATCCGTTAGAAGGCAGTGACGCACCTGTCTGGGACCGTTATTTAGCATTGAGATTCAAAAAAAAGAAGAGAAGGGTTTTGCTAAGCTTTATCCAACGAAAATGCCACCGGGAGCCAATTCTTTATCCAGAAGAAGACTCAAGAAACATGCTTCAACTGATCAGGAGACTCGATGAAAAGCGAACAACTCGGAGCATCATATTGAATGAATAAGGAGATGACCCGACTTATGGGTATAAAACGGGTGTCAACAGATGCCCCTCCTTAACGTCCTCTTTGCAGGGGAGTGAGCGGAGGTGAAGCGGAAGTGAAATGGGACATGGAGGTGAAGCGGAGATGAAGCGAAGTGTATCAAAAAGAGGGCGTTAAGGTAAACGACACCCGTTCTTTACCAACAAGTGACAAGAATTTTCTGGAAAACTTCAAATTGATCACAAGGAAATAGCAAACCAAAGGATGCAAGTCTGGAGGAATTAATTAACTAAGGAAAGGAAACACGGCTAGCCGCCGGAGGCAACGGAAAGGAAAGAGACTAAACTCCAGACAGGAATCTTCAGCGAACCAGATCAAGCGAGCAAATCGAAGGAAACCTTCCAATTCAGAGTGGAATGATTCTCCTTATTCGGGATTAAGAACATAGCTGTTCACCATCAACGAGATATCTTGAACAGATAAAGCTTCACGAATGCTCAAAGAATGCGAATGATGCATGCTGGGCTAAAGGAAAAAGAAATCTTCAAGACAAATGCAAAGAAAGATAAAATAGCAAATACTCGAGAATAATATTGCTAGATTGGAGAAATCAGAGTCAGGACACCATCTGCAACCACGGCGTGCAAGACAGAACCATCGTCCCCAAATTTTTCAATCTAACGGCCTATCCAACGATTAAACATGTGAACTTAGATCATCATCATTTTTGTTAAAGGGGAACATCAGATCCCAGGATACATGAATGACCAGCCGGTTCTCGAGGTAATATATCACAAGTAACATATAGTAATGCATTAAGGGAATGAGGGAATGATATACAATACCTGACTTACCTGCCTGACGGACGGCCAAGCATGATTTTTGCTTAGAATCCTTCATGAAAGATAGGTTAGCCGGACAATAATCTTGATAAGAATTAGGTATAACCATAAGAAGAATCAAATAGGAACATCATATAGACAATAGGGTTTGTTCAAGCATTAATTAGACCTTCCAATTCATCAAGAAACTTGCAAGCATATAACGGTCAGATGTAGGGGCATCACATCAAGTAACGGATCATACCCAATCCGTCATAATCAAGGCCGTTCACATTCTTCAATAAAACAGTTCAACACATGTAACGGCCTCAAACTGGAGCGTCAGGAGGATGTGACGGCCGGTCGATAGACCGTCACATTTCCTGAGATTTCAAAAAAAACAACCGAACGGTCACGGCCCGTTCATTCAAACACTCAACGCCCAAAACCCAAAAAAACCGAGAGCTCCGGCGACCACCGTCCCCACCGTTCCAATGGCCGGCGACGAGGCACCCCAGTCGCCACCAAAGAAGAGAGAGAGAGGGAAAAGGATGGCAATATGGCGGCTTCACCGCCGGATTGAACGGGAGGTGATCCCGCCAGTGGAAGAGGAACAACCGACGAGGGGAGGCCAAACAAAAGAAGAAGAAGTTCCCACGACTACGGGGGACGAGGGGGAAGTTCCCTTGGGTGCAGAGGAGCCCAAGGAACCAAAGAAGAAGAAGAAGAGAGCCATGGATCACGAGGTAGGCCCTCCGCCCTAATTTTTCAAATTTTGATTTTTGTGTTTATTTATGTGTGTATGTGGGGGATAAGGATAGAAATGGGTCTACGAACCCATTAGGAACAATTGTAGGCCATTTGGCCACAGTGGGAGACCACGGGGATGCAAGGGAAAAAGTTCCCAAACGCAGAGAATGTGACGGTCCTGCCAGCGACCGTCACTCCCCTGACGCTCCAAGCGAGGGCCGTCAGAGACAAGCGACGCCCCAACCCAGGGCCGTCACTTCTGCCAGGGAATTAAACTGTGTTTTAGGGTTTTCAATTTTCAAATTTTTGTTTTTGTTTTAAATTATGGATGTTTATGCAATTATTACATGATGCAAATTGACTAACTAATGATCTAATATGCAATGCAGGGAAAGAGGAGATCACGGATCTCCTGGCTTCAGATCCGGGCAGTGTACCAGGCACTGCCCGACTACCAGAGAGAGAGACTCGCCGATATGGGATTCGCCGAGGTGCTTAGCATCGAGGTGATCCGGATGGATACGCCACTGCTATACGCACTGCACGAGAGATGGGACCCGATCAGCCGAGCTTTCATCTTCCCGTGGGGCCACATGATCCCCACATTGGAAGACATAGCGAGGATTACAGGATTGAGAGTCCACGGCTCCGCAGTGACTGGATGGACGTACGGGGACTACCGGGAGATAGCGCAGCAGCTGCTCGGTCTAGATCTGATCAGGCCGGGGCAGTCCTCTTCCCAGCTCGCGAGATCGGTGCTGCAGGAGAGTTTGGGGCTGAGAGGAGCGGCAATTACCGTGGGAGAGCTGCCGGAGGAGCATCTGGGCAGAGTGATTGATCAGGTGCGCCCTCGCGTGGCGGCAGAGGCAGGAGCAGAGGGAGATAGAGTGCTCAGGCGCTTCCTGATGCTATTGTTCGGGAAGCTCCTGTTCGCGACTCGGGCAGATGTCATCAGCTGCAGATTGCTGCCGCTGATAGAGGATCTGAGCAGAGTGAGGAAGTATGCATGGGGGGCAGCCGTACTCGCGTTCTTGTTCGACTCCCTGAGCACCACGGACCAGCAGACGATGCTGGGCGGCTTCTCGCCTTTCCTACAGGTAAATGCACTTAAAATGCTTTCTATTATGCCATGATTATGATTATGCAATGATTTATGCAAAATGGCTTATGCCAATGATTCGACTGACTTCTAAATGCAGGTCTGGAGCTACATGTACCTCCCAGGCATTGGGAGAGGTGCATTACTCCATCCCGGCCTCATACCAATCGCGAGGCGATGGTCGGTGGCGAGGGACACGGGATCGATCCTCAGATTGACACGGACGATCCAGGACGACCTGGACTCTTACCCGCATACATCGGTAAGCCCGAGACTCAAAATGATTTCTATATGCTTCTAAATGCTTACAAATGCTGAAAAATGAATGAAATGCTTTCAGGTGAGATGGACCCCGTACCGCAGCGAGGGCTACACAGGACAGCCGTGGGTGGAGGCGTCCTTATCGTACCGGGGGCGAGACATATGGTTGCATTGCATCCATATCATCGAGCCTCTGCACTATAGGCTGATCCTGCGGACACGGGGACTACACCAGCCCAAGGTGGCCTTTCCGCATCGCAACGATGACCGCCCAGGCAAGTCAGCGAGGGGCATCAGCGGCAGTGTGGATTGGCGCGCCCGGAAGGCGAAGTACATCCTCGACTGGAGGCAGCGAGGCAGGGCCGTGAAGGAGCGGGCCGAGAGCGACGAGGCCTACCTGAAGGCCTTCGCTCGACACTACGGCGACCGGGTATACCGAGGTACCCGACGACCGGTATGCAACTCTAAACCTAAAAACCTTTCTATATGAACCTGCAAGATGATGGATGCTGACTTATGCTTTCTAAATGTAGCTAGACCCAGAAGGACGGATAGCCGAGCTAGAAGGGCTACTCCACTCCACCATCCAACAGCGGGATGGGTATCGGTCTGCCCTGGAGCTCCTGGTGAGACTAAATGCTTTCTACATAATTATGAATGATGCTAATGCTTTGATTATGATGATGCAAATGCAAATGTCAACTAACTTATGACTTCTAAATGCAGCGGGCTGAGGGAGCCCAACGAGCAGGACCAGATGCCCCGTCATCGTCCTCGCAGCCTGCGGGAGATAGGACCGAGCGGGATGCTGACTTTGCTCGGGCAATTGCCCGGGCCGAGGAGGCGGAGGCCACCCTCGCGGAGCGGGTAAGAGACTAAAAAAACTTATGATTATGCCTAATTAAATGCTTTATGACTAATGATGTGAAAATGCAATCTACAGGCGAGGGATCTAGCAGTAGCAGTAGCCGAGGTAGAGAGAAGCAGGGCCGAGACTGATCGAGCCCGAGCGGAGACGGAGCTGGTACGGGCAGAGATGGCCCGGCAGAGAGCGGAGACCCTGCGACGGCCAGATGATCCAGAGATGGAACAACTCCGGAAGGACTTAGCGCAGGCGCGAGCTGAGGTGGAGGAGCTCCGGATCGGGACGGCTGACTTGGATCGCTACCGGACCGAGGCACGAGAGACGCGGCGTTAGATCTTTACACTGAAGATCAAGCTGCGGACATTGGAGCGGACTGTGCGGATGATTGGCCGGGGACCGGAGCGAGGTACCTCCCAGAGTGGGATACATAGGAGCGCTGCCCCTAGTGGCTCAGTAGGGGACTTCCTCGTCAGCTCCTCCGCCCAGCGGAGGAATGAGAGGGCAGAGAGAGGACAGCAGGAGGAGAGAGCTTCCATAGCACCGCCACCCAGGAAACCCGAGGGTGGAGAGGATGAGGGTGGCCCGGCGGATAAGCCGGCCGAATGATGCCTTTTTCATGTTTTTTATTTGCATATAACTTTTAGCAAAAATGGAATGAAATTATCTTTTTCATTTTTCTGTTTGGTTTTAATTTGATGCGAGCGTGCATGAATGAATGTGAAATGTACAGGATGGATGAAATGTGGATGAATGAATGAGATGTATGCCGGAATGCATGTATGAAAACGGGAAGAAGATGAGGTGTATAAATGTGAAAGACCGCCAGGTCTAGTCAAGGATTAAAGGAATAGCTTGAACCCAGCAGCAGAGAAAGTGACGGTCTAAGATCTGACCGTCATAATCAAGTGACGCTCTGGTGAGAGACCGTTAATCATCAGAGGCCCACACGGGCTGTGGGGCTTCAGGATAAACGATGGCCAATTGATGGTGCGTCAGAGGCAAATAACGGCCAAGGGTCAGACCGTTGATCATGGCAGAACGTTAGTTGGGCAGGATAACTAGCAGGAAAATGTGACGGTCTGAAGGGGACGCGTCAGAATCAAGAGACGGTCAGAAGCAAGACCGTCAGGAAGCGCTTTAGCCCAGAAGAGAAAGAACCAAGTGGCTGAGAATGTGACGGTCAGGGATAGAGCGTTATAGAAAGCGACGGTAGACCCTACGACCGTTACTCTCCACAGAATATGATTCGGGGAACTGAAACCCACAGAGAATGCGACGGTCGAGTGATGGCGCGTTAGAGTGGAGTGACGGTCGCTCGATTGACCGTTAGAGTCTGGGTCGCAATCCGAATCGGATTGAGCCGAGATAACTAAAACCCGAGGTTTAGCCACTTAAATCACCGCTAGGACTTATCCTAATTGAAGATAAAGCCTTCTAGCCCGAGTCTTACCCTTCCAAAGTTAAATACAAGCCTTGGCAACTTAAAACCTTAATCAAAATCGTAGCTTTGCTAAAACTTCTGTTCTAGGGTTTGAAGAGCCCTCTCTAAGGAGCAGAAAACATGATGAAGAGGGGCTTCGAGGTGATGGCTATGGAGGAGAAAGCCCACACCGGCCCTAAAGCTGCCAGGAAGGAACATGGAGAGCTCCAACAGCTAACCTCAATTCCCAAGCACTTAAGTTCTAACGTCCAAAGAGTGGTAAGTACTTATAACTTCATCCAAAGTTCAGAATTTTGCTGTACTTATTCTTTTCATGACTTCCTCCTTTCTTTTCTCAAGCCCCTTCCCGGCCCAAGGTGTTATTCCAATCTAAAGTGGGTGGCTCCCATGGTAAAGGCACTTCCCATAGAGGTCACATCCATCCTCAAAGCATGGCACCTCCAACCTCTCTTGGTCTTAGGCAAGAATTTCCAGAAATTGTCTCTCGATTGGCCAAGCCTTTCAGCACTGGTGGAACTATGGCATCCACAAACTCATACTTTCATCTTTCCTTCCTTCGAAGCAACCGTCCTATTGGAGGAGGTAGAAACCTACCTAGCCCTTCCTAAGACCAAGGTGGGGGATGAGGACCGGGTTTGCTACACAATAAAGCCTATTGACCCGTCCTTAATTTTAAGTGACTTCATTCATAACCCAAAGGACGTGAGAACCATGATCAGCCCACACCACGTTCACCTGATACCCTTGGCCCAATGGATAGTGTCTCATTGTAAAAATAAGTGGGAGAGACATGAAGCAATAGCCAAGGCGGTAGCGGTTTGCTTGTGTGGAGTCTTTCTTTTTACCACTACCGATCACCTCCTAGATATCCAAAACCTTGGTATTATTAGTGGGCTGTGGCGGGGTATGTCTATCTCTCAAGCGGTCCTCTCATACCTCTATGAAGGACTAAGCTCGGCGTGCCTAGGAGGGCTTTTGTTTGGTTCCATGATACTCCTTGAGTGCTGGATAGGAGTGAGAGTCAAATTCCTTCCTAAGGAAGACATAACTTCTGCAAGCCGACTCTTCGGGAGCCACCCTCTCTTCTTTATTGGAGGGGCATTTGGATATTCTCCTCAGGTTGAATGCAAGACAGCGGATAAGAAAACTCGGGATGAATGGCGCCTCTTCTTCAACACTTTACCAATGGACAAGTTCATCATGCGACCAAGAGTCCTCCGAAGTGCTCTTCTCAAAATACCGCGGCGCCAAGGCCTCGACCTCCAGCTAGTAGGGAACACTACCATGGCGATCTACAACCCGCACCGATGCCATCTTCAGATCGGATTACCTCGAATCAGCGTTTCTGCACTATCACACTACCCTCCCCTTCTACCTAGGAAGATGGGGACCGAGGAAGATGAAAGAGCGATCCGGAACGCGCTGACCATGTGGGAGATCAGCAAGGTGCATCCGTGGCAAGTAGAAGTTGAAGAGAACGACGAAACACGCCGAGATTACTTGAAAGAGTTGAGAAGAATCCGCCCTCTTGCGGATAAGAAGTTGAATGTACCTTGATTTTCTTTTTTGTTTGTTTATGAGAGTTATTTATGTTATTGACAATCAATTTTGATTTTATCAAGATTTATATTTCATTAATCTTTGCTTGAGTGAGATAAGATTGCCATAGTTAAAAGATCTTGGGTTCCATCATGGGGAAGGCTTAGAATGATGTGACCAGATGGGGCTTCTGGAGGATATGACGGATGTACTCTGGGCCGTTATATGGAAATGACGGTCTTGCGACAGGCCGTCAGAATCAGAGTAATCAAGAGCCCAGTTTCTGAAGGATGTGACGGATGTGTCTTGAGCCGTTATGTTTAAGTAACGGTAGGTCGCAGACCGTTATAATGATGGTTTAATGAAAAGGAAGAAGGCCCACGCCTGAAGGAAGTGACGGTCAAAGATGGGCCCGTTACATGACTGTAACGGTCTGATGCTGGCGCGTTACACACCTGAACCTACATAGTTGTGAGCTTTTACCTTCGGGCTTGCCCCTGTATTCTGCACACACTTAGACATGAAACAAGATAGCTCTGTTCTTAGACTCAACCCCTTGCCTTGAAGCAAGTTAGATAATGACCGTTTCTTGATATTTGGTCAAGGGGTGGAGCCTTATTAAATAGGCGAAAAACATAATGAAAATGCGATGCATGCTATGCATATGATGGTATTTTTGGGGGTTTTTGGAAAATCTTTAATGTTTTGGATTTTGAAAATATTTGTTGTTTTTGGATTTTGAAAATATTTGATGTTTTTGGATTTTGAAACATATTTGATGTTTTTGGATTTTGAAACATATTTGATGTTTTTGGATTTTGAAAACATTTGATGTTTTTGGATTTTGAAACATATTTGATGTTTTTGGATTTTGAAACATATTTGATGTTTTTGGATTTTGAAAAACCAGTGCCTCTCTAGCAACATGAGACCTCCCTTGTTTTATCTTGAGTCTCGAGACCGGCGTGCAAATAGTGTGACAACCCCTGGCCGAGACCTGGTCATTGTGACGGTGTTTTTACCAACGCCATACCTAGGGTACTCATCTCAGTCCTAAAAGAAAGAAGAACATGGGGGTAAGCTTGGGCCAGGTATGGAAGTTTTTAGAACTTGATTCCCTCACCGTGCAACCTTATTAGAGATTTGGTCTGTTGTGCCGGGGCTTTTATGTCCGTCATCGAACCTTTATCCACTTAGGCATGCATGCGACCGGGCTCATAACGTCCCGCGGGGAACTGTACTGCCACTCTTGTCATGCCTAATTTTTTTTCTTCTTTTTCTTTTGGAGCTTTTGAGAATTCATTCACAGACCTTGAGATGATGCTTTTGATTTCATGGTAAAGAGCACTCCTTTTCTTTTCTTTTCTTTTCTTTCTTGTGGAGTCAGGTCATAACGGACTTGCCCCTATTTGAGACCTCTTCTCGTTAGGGAGTTTGGATCGGTTGTCTCCTTCTTATTTACTCCTTGCCCCTGGATGCAGCCGAAGAATGAAACGTACATGGACTTTGACTTTCACTAAAAGCATGGCTGAGGAAAATTGGTGTCTTTTTAAACAAGGAACCCGACCAGGGGCGTCGTGTAGTGTGTGTTTGCCTTACTCAAGACTCTCTTTTGAAGATAGGGAGGCATTTCTTATTGTCGGAAAAGCACATGGTTTAGATTTTTAAGGAAAGAAACGCTTAAGATACAAGCCATTCCACGGGTGAGAGAGCTCCTCACCTTCCGCGTTTACTAAACGATAAGCATTCCCTGGATAAGCTTCTTTTATTACAAACGGCCCTTCCCAGTTAGGTTGCAACTTGGACCTAGGACCTGCAGACCGAATGAATTTACGTTTCAAAACAATTTCACCCTTACAAAATTTTCGTTCGATTACCTTCTTCTGAAAATAGCGCGAAACCCTCTTTTGATAAACAGAAACGTGATCGGCCGCATTCATCCTCTTCTCATCTAAGAGTTCTAGCTGGACCAGCAACGCCTCTCGACGTTCATCGAGATTAAGTTCCTTATCGAGCTGCACTCTAAGAGAAGGGATTAAGATCTCATATGGGAGCACCGCCTCCATCCCATAAGTTAAAGAGTAGGGAGTTTGTCCCGTAGGGGTGCGGACGGAGGTGCGGTAAGCCCACAGAGCTTCCACCAATCTTTCAGGCCAATCAGAAAATTTATGTGCTTCGCATGTTTTCTTAATGATTTTAAGAAGGGTTTTATTAGTGGCCTCGGCTTGACCGTTGCCTTGAGGGTAATATGGAGATGAATGATGCAGTGCAATATTGAACTTCTTACAGAGGTCCTTAAGCTCTTGGGAGACGAACTGGGGTCCGTTGTCGGTGATGATGCTGCTTGGTACTCCGAGCCGCGAGATGATATTCTTCATGATAAAGCGGCACACCGTTGTAGCTTTGATCTCCGCGTACGCCTCGGCTTCGGCCCATTTGGTGAAGTACTCAGTGGCGGTGAGGATAAAGGATTTTTGTTTGATCTGAGAATTGGGATCACCGAGTGGGCCGACAACGTCGAAAGCCCACATAGAGAACGGCCAAGGAGCAGTCATAGGATGGAGGGATGAAGCTGGAGAGTGAATTTTATCAGCATGGAGTTGGCATTTAAGACACCTCCGGACATAGAGGGAGCAATCTTCCTCTAGAGTGGGCCAATAGTAACCCTGCCTAAGGATCTTCTTTGCTAGAGCCTGGCCATTGACATGACCTCCACACTCACTTGAATGGGCTGTCTCAGCCACTTTCCAAGCTTCTACATCATCTAAGCATCTCATGAGCATTCCATTAGTGGCACGCCTATATAATTCTCCTGCGATGATAGTGTACCTTGCGGCGGCTCTTCTTATTGCTTTACGCTGCTCAGCCTTTGCCCCTTCTGGGAACGACCCTTCTTTGCAAAATAATTCGATTTCATGATACCAAGGCAATTCTTCTTCGTCCAGAATCTCCTCTAGTTCTGTTAATGAAACTTCCTTGAGATCCTCCTTCTCAACTTTCGCCTCTACAGATTTCCTGAGATTGATGAACCAAGGATCCTGAATGGAGGGTGCGTCCAATCTCTGGACGACGATGGTCTCAGTACTACGACTGAGGGGGAAGGATAAGGAGGAAGCAAGGGATGCCAAAGCATCAGCTAGAATGTTCAAAGAACGAGGAGTATGGATATAGATGAGCTTACGGAATCGCTTAGCGAGGAGCGTGACCAAATCTTGATAAGGTTTGAGCTTAGGGTCACGAGTACGGTAAGTTGACAGAACTTGCCGTAGGACGAGCTGAGAGTCTCCTATAATGTTCAAATAACGCGCGCCTAGGAGATATGCGTGCTTCAAGCCGGCCAGGAGAGCCTCATACTCAGTGATGTTGTTGGTAACAGGGAAGCGAAGTTGATAAGCGAAGGGGATGGTTACTCCCTCTGGAGTAAGCAAGACAGCCCCAATCCCTTGGCCTTGGGAGTTGAGTGCACCGTCGAAGTGCAGAGACCAAAAGGGATGATGAGAAAGGACAGAGAGATGCTCATCAGGGAAATCATCCTGAATGGAATCGGTATGAGGAATGGGAAGATGTGCGAGATGCTCAGCAATGGCATATCCCTTGACTGCCTTCTGAACGACAAAGGTGATGTCAAACTGAGAGAGGAAGCTCTGCCAGCGAGCTAACCTACTAGAAAGGACGGGCTTTTCTAGGAGATAACGGATTGGGTCCATTCTAGAGATCAGCCTAACTGGGTGGGCGAGAAAGTAATGTTTAAGCTTCTGAGCTACCCACACTAAGGCGGCACAAGTCTTCTCCATAGCGGTGTACTTGGATTCAGCTGGGTTAAACAACCGAGAGAGGTAGTACGCGGCCCGCTCTTTCCCTTCGTCATCCACTTGTGCTAAGACCGCCCCTAGGGAGTCCTCAATAACCGAGATATATAGGATTAGGGGTTTCCCGGGGACAGGAGGTTGCAAAACTGGGGGATTGGTTAGGTACTCTTTGAGGTCATCATAGGCCTTTTGACAATCTTGATTCCATTCGAACTTTACCCCTGCCTTAAGTAATTCATAGAATGGGCGGCATCTTTGAGAATGTTGAGATATGAATCTCCTAATGAATTGCAGCCGACCAATCAGTCCTCGAAGTTCCGTAATGTTCTTCGGTGGAGGCATGTCCATGACGGCCTGTGCTTTATTAGGATCAATCTGGATCCCCCATTTGCTTACTATGAACCCTAGCAACTTCCCTGAAGAGACTCCGAATACACACTTCTTCGGATTCATTTTAAGCTTATACTCCCTGGCTCTCTGCAGCACCTTAGCCAGAATAGAGGGGTGTTCTTCTTTTGTCCTTGACTTCACCAAGATGTCATCCACATAAGCTTCCATGTATATGTGCATCATGTCGTGGAAGATGGCCATCATTGCCCTTTGATAGGTGGCACCTGCGTTCTTCAACCCAAACGGCATAACCACATAACAATACGTGCCCCAGGGCGTGGTGAAGGAAGTTTTCTCTTGATCTTCCGGAGCGAGACGGATTTGATTATAGCCCGAGTACCCATCCATGAACGATAGAGCTTCGTACCCGGCAGTGTTATCCACTAGGACGTCTATATGAGGTAGCGGGAAATCATCTTTGGGACATGCTTTGTTTAGGTCCCTGAAATCAATGCATATGCGCACCTTTCCATCCTTCTTGAGGACAGGGACTATGTTCGCCACCCACTGGGGATATAAGACTACTCTGACGAACTTGGCCTTGTATAACTTATCGACTTCTTCTTTGATCCTCAAGGCCATGTGGGGGTGAAATCTTCTTGACTTTTGTTTAACAGGTGTTGCCCCTGGTTTAAGCACGAGTCGATGTTCCACTAAGGAGGGGTCAAGACCTGGCATGTCCTCATAAGACCAGGCGAAAGAATCGCTGTACTCCCTTAGAACCTTAATTAGATCTTCTTCTACCTGCGGCGGGAGATCAGCTGAAATAATGATAGGCCTTGGGTCTTCTTCTGTTCCCAAGTTGATTTCCTTTGTAGGTTCATCCACTACCGTCGACGGCTGGTCGAATCTCTTTAATCCTTGTGCATACAAGTCGGCAGTGTCATCTACGTTGCTATCTTCATCTATTGGATCCTTCTCATCCAGAACCTCATAGACGCCTAATCCGTCATCGCTCCATTCCCCTTCTATTTCCTCTTCATCTTCAATCATAATCGCCGTGGCGACGAATTCCGGACACTTCAGAAGAGCATGACATCGCTGAGCCAAATCTTGCAAGAACCTATCAGGAACAGATCGGGAAGGATGCGCAAGCGAGCGCGGCTAGGAATGGGAAGGGTTGGACGACCTAGAACAAGACCCTACTTCTCTAGACGTAACTGACTCTACTTCCTTAGACTCACTAGACCCTAATCCTAGCCTAGAGGAGAGAAGGCTTAGTGGAAGGGAAGGAGCAGGGGACTCGTGCCCCTGGGAGGAGGAGGATGGATATAGGACAGCGTAATCTTCCACCGAAATCTCCGTTTTAAATTTGACATTTTTTTTTGGAGACCAGTAGAGACTATGCAGCAAGACGGAGGAGGTGGGAGCTGTATAGGGAACAGCTCGGAAAGGATGCTATTGGAGAAATGATCAGAAGACGACAACCATATCTCACGGAGCTGAGCATTAGGGGAGAGAGGAGTGAGTAGAGTGGACAGATCAATACGCAGGTATTTCCCGCGAGCACAAGAAATGAATCGAATCTCCGGTGGATCAATGATGGAGGGATTTATCATGACAGGAGGAAGGCGAGGTATGGACTCCCCTTGTTGCAAGATGTATTGGAAGCGTGAGGGAGACCAAGAGAAAATAATCGGAGAGCTCCCCACTTTTTGCATTTTAACCGCGGGTTGCTTCTTCGGCCTCCACTGTACGAGCCGAACTTCTCGCTGCTTCTGGCGATCTTCTTCAGAAAAGATCCTTTGCAAGGCCTGACTGTAGTCGAGCATGTCATCATTTGACCTTCCTGGCAGGGAAGGTGGACTGGCAATTGGACAAACTATATCCCTTCTTGGCTGCACCGGTTCTGGAGCTAATGTGCCGGGCTGGAGAGGCCCCTTGACAAAGTGCTCACGATAATCCCATGTAAGTGGCCCAGAATCACCCATCATAGATAATGTTGTTTCCTTGTAACCAAGGCCTCTTCTGCCCATTTTCTTTCCCTTAGGTATGGGCTTAGTCATTCCTTACAGTTGCGCCCCGAGGCCTCTCCCCGGTTGATAGCCCAGTTTCAATATGATATTCCACCCTTTTGAATCTCGGATCTGTGGCTTCACTTTGACATTGACTGGAGTAGTGATGGGCTTGGGAGATGTGTAAGCCCAAGGAAAGTTCAAATCAAGCACTGATATGACGGGCCGACTACTCGGCCATAGTGTGGGAAGAACCTGATCTGAGAGGGCCTTGACCGTCTGTACCGTGGCCAAGCTTTTAACTTTGACGACCCTCCCTTGAAAGGGAAATTTGATGCACTGATGTGCGGTGGAGGGTACGGCGCCAAGTGTGTCAATCCAGGGACGACCCAAGATAGCCTTGAACATAGGGTCGATGTCGAGAACATAAAACTCCACGGCCATAGTGAGGGGACCGAGCTCCGCCTGAATGGTGATCACCCCATGACATGCTCGCCTTGAGTTGTCATATGCTGCTATAGTAGTGGGGGTAGGCTGTAGTAACTCTTCGGATATGTTGCATGCTCGGAGGGTACTAAGTGGGCAAACATTAATTGAGGCCCCGGTGTCAACCAATGCTGCTTCAATGTCGACTTTGTTCAGGGTAATTGTTATGCAGAGCGGCTTTTGTCGAGCCCCTGGAGGTGCAAGCTCGGTTTCTGAGAATGTAATTGCCGGCCCTTTGGAAATAGTTGCCAATGCCGTTGGTAAACTGTCGACTGCCATGTCTTCGCTAACCATTACTTTCTGCAAGAAGTCCCTCAGTGCATCCTGATGAAGGGTGGACCTTTTGATTAACTCCAACACGGATATCTTAGCGGGTACTCTATCCAGGTGATGTAGCAAGTCATATTGAGTACCCGGCAGAGGTTCAGCCTCCTCTTGCTCGGCCGTTGGCTGGGTGGACTGGGGATTGGAAGCAGTAATGTAATTCCGATGGAACATCTTTCCGCTTCTTAAGGCACAGTTTGCCGCAGCATCTGAAGATAGTGTGATGGGCGCCGCAGGGTGGATGAGTGGGATAGGCTGTGTGGGGGAGGTGTTTTGGTGGAGCGTGGGGTTAGCGAGGTTAATGGGGGGTGAGTGGATGATAGGTGAGGGATTGGTGGAAGGCAAGGTGGTGGTGAGTGTCGATGCGGGTGGAGGGAAGGCTAGTGGATGTTTGAGGACGGGCGAAGGGTTAGGTGATGGTGTGATGATGGCGAGGGGAGTAAGCGTTGGAGGGTATGATGGGATGGAGAACGGTAGAGGGTTCGCTGGAGCGGGTGTGGATGGTAGGATGAGCGGAGAAGGTGTTGGTTGCATGGGGAGGAGGAAGGAAGGGTTGCGGAGGTTGTGGTGGAAGGCCATTACTTGCGGTGCGGCGCCATCATCATCAAAAGACCACCCGGCATTGGGAGCCGGTGGTTGAACCATGTTAACTTGTGCTGGTGCCGGCGGCTGCTGCTGAGGAGCGGGTGGATGATTCGGCATCGGGTTCTGATGGATGCCTAGGTCTTGCACTTGCTGTGGTTGTTGTTGTTGTTGTGGCGGCTGCTGCGGCTGCGGTGCTTGATGCTGCTGCACTTCCTGCCCCTGCGGCTGCCTCCTCTTCTCTTTAATCTCCACAATGGCCCTATGCATTTCGGCCCAGTCAATTCTCTGCCCTTCATGAAGGTCATATACTAGATCTCGGAATTGATAACATCCTTCTATGGTATGGCCTGGCTGCCTATGGAACATGCAATATTTGGTTTGATCAACCGCTGGGTTCCAAACAGGCCGTTCCGGAGGAAGTTGAATTGCATTTACTGACATAAGTGCCGAGAAAATATCCGTAAGTGTCTCGGGCAATGGAGGATATTGGGCTCTCCTGGGAGCCGGGCGCTTGCTGTTTGGATTGTTGTTGCTGTAGCCACTGGGTGGAGGGACGTTATGGTATTGTGATGGTGGTGATGGTTGTTGTGGTGTGGTGAAGGCGTTTTGTGGAATGGTGAAGGCGGGGGGAGTGTTTTGTGGAGTGGCCTGGAAGTTGTGCGGAGTGGAGTTTTGTGGATTGCGGGGATTTTGATTGTAGCGGAAAGGTGCGGCCTGATACGGAACAGCAACAGCTTGTACTTGCTCATTTGTTTGGACCCCCTCAGTAATCGGCCCTTGTGGTTTCTTGTGGTACTTGGGCTTTTGGTTTTCGAATAGAGAATGGATGGGGGAGTCCTTGAATTGAGTTTGTATGAAGCGCGCCCGGCTGTAGAGTTGATGCATGTTGGCTATGTCATTCATTGCCAGGATGTTGCGGAAAGTCGGCGTGGTATTGGAGATCAGTAACTTGACCTTCTCTTCCTCCGGAATGTGGCCCGGCACTCTGGCGGCCATCTGCCTCCATCTGTCTGCATAGGTGGCGAAGTCTTCCTCCGGCTTCATCTTCTCTGCTACTAGATCTGTGAATGAATATTCTGGCCCGACCCTGTCTTGAAACCGCTGAATGAATTTGTCCTTAACTACCTTGAAACTCTCGGCCTCTTCCAGTGGCAGAGAATAAAACCATTCCAGAGCAACTCCATCTAAGGATCGGCGGAACAGGTATGCCATGAGGTGATCATCATACTGGAACTGCGCCGACTCATATAGAAAATCCCTCACATGGATAAAGGGATTGCTGTTCCCATCATATTTGCGATAGTTAGGGAGCTCAGATTGCGGAGGGAACCGAATGTTTTGGAAGCTCGGAATAGGAATATCGGCCAAGGATTGTGGGCCAACCCTTTTCTGGAGGAAGTCAAGCTGTTGCTGCATGGCGGCCCACTTGTTAAGCAAGTCCTGCTCTTGGGAGGGAGCAGGGGTAGCGAAGGACGCCGATTGTTGAGGAGCGGATGGAATGACGGTGGCAGACGGGGGAGGCCCATAGGCATGAGTAGAAGGATAGACAGTGGAAATAGGGGGCCCGTAAGAAGAATATTGAGCGTGAGATAGACCCGGATGGGAGTGAGTTTGGGCCGCCCCTTGCTGAGGGTGTAAGAAATCAGAAGGGTTCATGAGAAGCTATGAAGCCACCGAACCAGAATTATGATGATCCACCTGCACAAAAGGAGGGATATGCGATTTCCCTTTATCAAAAGACTGATGGGCTGAATTGGAAGATTGGCCCATCTCCATGCCGGCAAAAGTGATGGTCCGAGGTTGGACCAGAGTGAGGTCAATCGGATTGGGCTGAATGGACGGCCCGACAATGGAAGGATTAGATTGACCTTGAATGGCAGCGGAGGGAGGAGCGTTGGACCCTTGCATAGCTTGGTATAGGACTTGAAGTTGAACTGGGTCCAATTGGGCCATCATGTGAAGGACGGAGCCCGCGGAAGGAGTAGCGAGAGAAGGGGTACCTTGACTACCTCCCACAGACGTGGAAGACGGGAGAGGGGCAGTCCCTTCTCCGGAAGGAAAGGTAGCAACCCTAGGGGTGTTTTCAAGGAGCCCTTGAGGAAGAGAGTCCTCTTGGGAGCGCGGAGGATTGAAGGATGCCATGGTGGATTCGAAGAGGGGATTGGAATAGAAAGTGAAGGAAGAAGCGACTGGAGAAGACGACTCAAACGGACGAAAGCAACTCCACATGCAACGGACAACCTTGGAAAATGCAAAAACAACCAACACAAAACACACAATGAGCAATCAATCTTAGGTGTTCTAACAAGATGCAAGTGATAAGAGATGAAGACACTCAAGAATCAAGCAAGTTGTTTAGAATGATGCGACAATATTCTTATGATTTCTCCTTTGGAACCTTAGTGAATTGATTGATATGTGCTCTCAACAATAGGTCCCTAGTAGGAGATGGATATAGGACTTGGTTTGACTCTAAGTGTAACCACTCAATCACTTATGCAACCCTAGACACAGGGTGGGAAAGGTACAACCAGCCCGGCGTCCGTGTGGGAATCCACGGCTCGCGGGGACTTATGGAGGTCCCTGCTGTGATTTCCTAGTCGGCCCCAAGGAATATGGAGACGAGAGGTCCTCACAACAAGGTCGGAAAATGCAATCTAATGTATGAAGAGATGAATGACCCTATGTGCACCGGAGTGCATGCAAAGTCTAGCCTAACAATCTAACAATCAATAGTGCACACCATAACATGCAAATATGAGCAAAACAAGAGGAGGGCCAAGTGTCATCCAAGCAACAAATCACAGCACAAACTGCGGAAATAAATGCACCTCGGATGCGTACCTGCCAGAAGAATAACGGTCGAAGGCCCCTGCATCAGAAAGAAGTAACGGTCGAAGGCCAGACCGCCGGGCAATATATAACGCAGGGAGACTAGACCGTCATATGAGCCAGGGAGCCAAAAACTAACATAAGTAACCAGAAAGCCCGTAAAGCTCACACAGCAAGATGAAAGCGGCGGTCTAATGCCCCTGCGTCAGAAGACTGTGACGCGTGGACACAGGACCGTCAAAAGACTCAAAAAACCAGGATGATCAATGGAACGAAAGAAACAAAAGATGACTGAACAAGCAGATGATGGCAGGTTTAAACAAGAATCAAAAGCACGATTGGCACAAGTTGTCCCACCGTGATCGCCAAAAAATTATCTGTTGATATTTATTTGCCTATCTTTGATCTTACTTATGAGGTTTGCTAAGTAATATGGCAAGATGACAAACAAGCAATCAAAGATCTGCTCAAACCTATGAACATGTGAACATGAACCTAGGCAATCATAGCTAGCTCTAGCATGGGCATGCTATCTCAATCAAATTACGCTAAGGAAAAGGAAAAACACACGCCGGGGCGTGGAGCAAGGAGTAAATAAAAACACACCACTAGGGATGGAACAAGCAAGGAAATAAAGATGTGATGAAGGAAATAGCTATTGCCCAGTACCAAGGAAAGATGTGATCGCCACCAAAGTAAACACAAGTCAAATACTCGAATATACCTTGGAAATAGGTGGATGAAGCACCCGCCCACGGGAGAGAAAACCAAGGAAAGCCTGCAGATCAGCTTGGAAGTAACGGCCAGAGACCCGTGCGTTGCTTGTAAGTAACAGTCTCACCCTAGACCGCCAGAAAAAAGTGACGCTCCTGCACCAGACCGTCAGATAACCTGCAGTAGTAAAGCTTGAATTCTTTTAACTCCAACTCTTCCAGCCGGCTAGAAGACTTGGGCCTCGTGCTAATGAACCTGTAAACCTGCCAAAGAAGTAGAAAGATAAGACAAGACAACCTCAATCAGCCCTCTTTGCAAGCATAGCATCAATTCTTAAAGAACTTAAGAACATCAAAAGGAGAGGGAATTACCAGGGAGTTTTGGTTTTTTAACCCCTCTGGGCGTTTTTAAAAGTTGGGAGGATGTTTGTATGCTTAGAACAGTGAAAAATGTGGAGGAGGAGGAGGGACAATGCTTTGTTTGGAGAAAAACCAAGGAAGAACTCAAGCATGCAAAGATGAACTTGAAAGATCAAAACAAAAGTACTCCCTTGACTGGAAGATGGATGGACGTGGGAAGCAGCTCCTCCTGGATGAAGATGGCTCCTGGGTTCGGCAGCACTTCGTCGTGAATCAAAATCTCCTCCTCTCTTGCCATGAATTCAAGGGTTCTATTTATAGACCCTCAAAACTCGTAGGTCGAGTAGAGGATAATTCAGCAGGAGAAAGGGATAAGTCTTAGCAAATCCTTGAGGATAATATCACCAAGAGTCCAAAGAAACAAACGGGAAGTCCTGAGGATCGGATTAGAAAGAGATAAGGTCAATCCACGTTCTTATCTCAAACACGGAGTAGCAGAGAAAAGGCCTGAACTGCCAGGACTCCCGGAAAGAAGTAACGGCTGTACGATAGACCGCCACTTGGAAGTAACGCACCAAGGAATGACCGCTATTTGCAACCTTATCCAAAGTGATAAGATCAACGGAAAGAAGCCCCAACAAGCTGGACTCTTCAAGGAAATGACGGTCAAAGCATAGGGCGTCATAAGGAAACAACGGCTGCACGACAGACCGTTATTATCAACGTGGATTCAACAGGATAAGCACGGAACACGTGGCCTTAAGCCTTAGGACTCTTCAAAGAGTAATGGTCTAAGATCCATCCGTTAGAAGGCAGTGACGCACCAGTCTGGGACCGTTATTTAGCATTGAGATTCAAAAAAAAAGAAGAGAAGGGATTTGCTAAGCTTTATCCAACGAAAATGCCACCGGGAGCCAATTCTTTATCCAGAAGAAGACTCAAGAAACAGGCTTCAACTGATCAGGAGACTCGATGAAAAGCGAACAACTCGGAGCATCATATTGAATGAATAAGGAGATGACCCGACTTATGGGTATAAAACGGGTGTCAACAAATGTGCACTGACTTTTGTACTATCGCTTACCACAAGTGCACAGACCTATGTTATGCATATGCTCAGACCAAAAATGTGCTTAGACCTGGACAGTGCAAATGCGTAGACTTTGCCTTGCACATAGCACAATGTGCATCGACCTTGCTTTGTACAAGGAGCATGTGCACAGACATCCTAATGCAAATGTGCACCGACTTTGTATAGGCACAAAGCAGATGTGCACTGACCTTCTATATGCTTAATGCAAATGTGCACCGACTTCATTCTACTATGTTGCAGATGTGCACAGACTTCATTCTGACATAATGCAGATGTGCATAGACCTGACAATGCAAGCAACTGAATGTGCACCGACCTAAGCATGCGATTATGCAAATGTGCTCATACGTTACATGATATCGCTAGCACAGTGAACATACTTCGGATAGAAAATAGTGCATATGCACAGACCTATGCTGTGCATGTGCACAGACCTTCTATATGCACAAGACACACATGCATCGACCTTTATGTGCACTTCAGCTAACATGCACAGACTTTATATGCAAGTGAACACATATGCTCAGACCTAGTAGCAAGACATGCACCGACCTTGGTTAACACTAGATGGAAATGTGCACTGACCTGAATGAACTAACTCAATTGTGCATCGACCTGAGCTAGCAAGATAGCCTATATGCATTGACCTTAGGGCAAACTAGAATGCATATGCACCAACCTATTAACAATAAATCTAGCAATTTTCAACACAATAACCAGATGACATGCACAAACTCCAATGCACATTCTCATGAGGACTTATGGTGTTTGACTTATGGTGTTTGACATCATCAAAACCTTAAAGATGCAACAAACCTGAGAAGAGGAAGAAGAGTGTGGACCTCTTGAGTTACAGTTACGGAAAAAGAGAGGGAGAAAGGAGAAAAGAGCAGTGAGAAGTCTTGTGCCTTTTCGGAAGAAAATTTGAGAAAGGAGAAAAGAGAGAGAGGCTATGAGGGATAGTGTAAGAGCAGTACTCTTCATGACTCAGCATTAGGGGATTCCAGATCTGATTGAGAGATTTGTGGCTGTCTATCAGAAAAACTCCCAGATTTTTGTCTGGAGCAATAGTGTGCTTCTTCATTTTCATTTTTTTTGTCCTGTTATTTTCTGCTTGTTCTCACTTCAGATTTGTCTATGTGTGTGGTTTTTTCGATACCCTATTTTAGGGATCGGTCTTTGTTTTGGTTGCTGAGCAACCATGAGCAATCAAGGAGAGTGTTCCTCAAGGTCAAGGTGTGAATCAGCGGTGTGAGGAAAATGTTCTTCAGTTCAAGCTGTAAGTCAGCGGTTGTCTACGGATTGAATCCACTTGTTTGTGTGCGTGAGGCGTAAGCCCGTGGAAGCTATGAATCAGCAGGCATTTGGGGTTCATCTCCAGAAGCTATACAGTCGTTTGGGGACTTGTCCCCATGTGTGTTACTATAGTAGCCGCTTAGTAGAAGCCTCACTGGGTTTGGTGAGGGTTGGATGTAGGCGGACGAGAGTGTCTGGCCGAACCACCTAAAAATTATTGTGTCTATGTGCGAATACCTGTGAAATTGTTCCTTTTCTCCTATCCCCATTCATAGGTTCAAGTTGACATTATCACACACATTAGTTAGTTTACACTGCTACACACATTCAATCTGCTCACACACACCCGCCAAGTGTTCGACAAATCTCTGCTTAGTGGTGCAGCAGATCTTTCTATCTGTCAAAATTTTAGTTAGCTTCATTTAGCTAATCAACTCTTAAACACGATCATTTTGACACTTTGTGAAGCTAAATCTCGCTCTATTGTTTCTAAGAATTATCGATGAATCCATTGTGTGCTAAAATTTGAATATCATCTGGTTAACTTTTAAAAAGGGCATAACCGTCTTGATTACGGTTGCACCAAGAGACCCAACAAAGGACAAGGAATATGTGATAGTGGAGAAAGAATTGAGTGTATATATGGACCATTCTTTTTGGGTAAAGGAGAAGTCGGATCTCCCGTTTGAAATCCATTCTTACTGGGCATTTCATGATCTTGGGGAGGAAGTTAATCTTTCACCTATTCTAGACATCGGCACCTCTATATACATCCCTGACATCCTGCAACTAGTTGATCGGTTAATTACACCCGAGCATCATGATCATCCATGTGTTCAGGAGCACGCCTATTTCACTCTCGACCCTCCTTGTCTCCTAGACACTAGCCCTTTTGTGGAATCCTTAGAAACTCCTCCCACTCCTACTCTTCCCCACCTCATTGACGTGCTTAAAAAATTTTAAATTAAGGTTGAAGAGAAACATGCGGGGAATAAAAAGGTCGACATTAACACACACAATACTTTTAAAGACATTAATTATGTGGAGGAATATTTCATAATTGAAAACATAATCCTTAATGATGTTCCTCTTCCATTCTATGACCACGGCATCCCCTGGCATATCTCTGGCCCACATCATCTCTTCCTCCAATGGCATAAGTGCTGAAATTTGAAGGAGGATGAGATTAAATCAACTTGTTGGTTATTGGGCCACATTGCGTCTGGCTAAAGACGTTAAATTTAGTGCTTGTTGGGAGGCAACCTAATGGTTCTTCTTTAATATTTTTTTGTATTTGTAGGAGTTAGTAGTAGCACCAGGATGATGTCTAGTGTAACACTCGAAGATTTTCTAAGAATTGTTAGGGATTAAAATATAATTATTAAGCATTTAATGGGCTATTAAATGAATTATGGTTAATAAAATCTAATTTGTATAGGTCCAAGAGGATTAGGCCCATATAATAAACCCAGATTGGCCCAAAAGATTATTTTTGGACCTTAGCCCATATTCTAGAAGCTTAAACCTAGTGTAATCTCAGAATTAAAGAGATAATTACTCTTTAGGAGATAAGTAAATGGATAATAATGGGGATAATATTAAAAGAGTTTGAACAACCTTCAAATTCTACGCTCATGAAGGAAAACGGTCTATCACGAGACCGCAAAAGGGATAGGAAACGGTCTAGACCTAGACCGCTAAGTTATGTCAGTTCTGTGAGTACGAGAAAATGTTAAAAGATTGGATTTTTGGCATCCAAATCACTTAGGTTTGATTCTATCTACTAATTAGATAAGTCTCGAAGTCCATTAGATCGAATTGAAAGCCTAATTAGGACTCTAGAATCGTCATAATCCTCAAAACCCTAGCTAAACCTATAAATAGATCCCAGATTTGACGTGCGTGACCCTTACTTTTGGCTCGCAAGGAACTAAGGTAAGGAGGACGAATTAGACGTAAGTTTCTTCTAGGAATTTGTTCACTATAGTTAGAACTAACTTTTCTCAAAATTTCGTTCTGGGAGATCAAGTCTACAAGGAGTTAGAGGCTTCCAAAGTTGCTGATCCTACACTAATAACTTAGGAAACTGTGCAGCCGACCCAAGAAGATCAGAGAATTAGAAGCCCCAAACGAGGTAATTAGATAAAGGTTCTTCAGAACAATTTGTTCCTGTTAGTACCCTCTTCTTACCCTTAAAATTTCACGTCTTTAGATAATGGGAATCAGGAGATACAAGGGCGTGAATTTATTGATTTAGCTCAAAACGTGCAGAACTAGGGTTAACTTCCGGCCTTAAATTCCAAATCTAAAGCCCAGAATAGACGTATGTTATCTCATGAATGGCTTAAAGTAAAAGTCAGAAATAAAAGCCCTCTGGTTTCATTCGATTTCATGCATTGTACCTTGAGAATTTCATACCCCTCATGCATGAACTAGCCTTAATGAAGTAAAAGGTGAAATTTTCTTGTCGATCATATGAACCTATGCATATTGGTGGCTTATTTTCATTCTATCATGATTATGGAAGTTTATATATGTTGATTTCCATACATGAGATGCCTTAGTTTAGCATTTTATTTTATTATCATTTGAACTCGGATTATACAGGAGGAAACGGTCTTCCTGTAGACCATCTGAAACTCTAGCAGTTGCCCAATAGACCGCTAGCCACCGTGAAACGGTCCTACATTAGACCGTTTTATTTTCTGATTTTTTGTAATATTGTAAATCTGACACATATTTTAGATTAGCCTTAATTAATATATGGTAAGCCTAGTTAACTAAGTTTTATTCCTAGTTTGAGCACTGGTTTTATATATTTAGTTAATTATATTATTCATCATAGTAGATTTCATGTTCTTTATGCAGTTAGACTTATTTTTGAAACTTATGTTAATTTGTGACCAAAATCATATATTTTGTAATAAATATATGTTTCAAATGATAGAGGATTCATGATGTAATGTGATCACTATTTTACATGATTCTCTTTCTTCTAAGAGTCATCTCTAAGTACATGGTGCATATCCCAGTATGTTGTCATTAGTTACACTTTTTGCACATTAAGTACACAATGTTGGACTTGATAACCTCTTCATTGGATATTTGGTGCGGACACTAGAGCGATCGAGAAGCATGAGTCGACAAGCCGTCGGTACCGAACGCGAAGCACCACTCGAGTTACACCGGCATCCCTATGGCTTGGACACAATCTGGAGTCTCCGTCTTGAGTCCTCGTATTTTTAGTATTTATTGGGTTTTTATTTGGTGTGTAATGTGTGCTTATTTGATTTTATTTGGGGTTAATAGAGTGTAATTAAAATAAATAAATGGGTTTCTTTGTAAAAAGGGGCCACCTAGGCCCAGCGCGCCCCCTTACCCTTTCCCCATTGGGCCACCTAACTTCTAGGGACCCGTAGGGGCTGGCCCATTGTCCACCTTGGACTTGGACCATTGGACCAAGGGAAGGGAAATTCCATTTCCCTTCTTTAAGGGAGGCGCCCCCTCTTTTGGCTCTATTAGGCAATTTTTTATTTTGGCTTTGACCACATGGGGAAAAATGGATTTTGGTATCCCCAATGTACCCCTCCCAAACCCTAGATCTAAGGGTAGTCTTAGTCATTTACCCAGGGTTCCCAATTCATATAAAAGGCTTGTATTTTCTATTTTCATGATAATTAATGAAGCATTTCCAGCATTTTTGCTCCAATGGCCAAGGCCGCACCCTCTCTCTCTCCTCTCCATCCCCTTGTAGCTGTGAAGACTGCCTCTCTAAGGTGTGACTCCCCCCCTATCAGTGTGTGAAGCACAGCACCGCCGTCGAGCCGCTGTTGCACCACCATCGCCTGTCGCCGGAGTTCTGCCCATCGCGGGACAGCAAGCTAAAGACCAAATTTTAGCTCTCAGCCCGTAGATCTGACGAGGATGAAATTTTGAGGGTGAGTTCCCATGGTTGTTCCCACGTCCAACAAAAAAATTCAGATTATTCCCACTTCGTTTTCCCACTTTTCCCTTTAAATTCCCATAGCCAACACAATCTGCCCCAGTGCAGACTTGTGTTCCAACAGCCCCAATCTTCACCCTTTAGACCTCCTTTCTAATTTTAGATCGAGCTGATATTTGAACTGGAATTTCTGTCCACCTAAGCCATCTTCCATAATTTTTTTTGTGATTTTAGGAATTTTCTTTCCCATCCAAAAAAACTCTGCAAAATTTGAAATCAGTTCTGCCCCGTGCTGTCCAGATCCAACCCATCCCAGTTATAAAATCCATTTCCCATATCAAACCACCTCTGAAAAATATAAAAAATATATCCTCATGTTCCTTACTTCTTCCTCGAGCTTCCATAAAAATCTCATCTTCCAGATCCAAAGTTTCAACCTCAGTCAACTCACTTCATCAGGAAGAACAGAATCTACCCGGCCAGATCTGAGACAGGAACCTTTCCTGTTTGAAATTCCCCCATGGAAAACTCCACCACTGAAAAATTTCTATAATACCAGAGGGTTGAAGGTCTCAGAGTCAACTTCGGAACGGCGCTAGTTTCGCGACGTTCCAAGATCGGAGCTGGTCGCAGTAACTTTTATCGCCGGCTCGCGCACCCCTAAAACTGTAGAACAGGTCCGTGGACAGCCAGCCACAATGCTCCCCAGTCGGGCCTCCTTGCCTTCCACGAGGCGAACCAGTGCGTCCCTCTCCTAGGGATAGTCCCTCCAGGAGTCCCCTTTGCAATGGGACCAACCCCGCCTCAATCGGCCGCCCGAGCAGATCGTGGTCCCCATCACCGTCAGCCTATGCCGTCCGGCCTGCATCAATTAGCACCGTGCCAGCACCATCGGAGCGGTTCAAAATGATGTCCATCAACCCAAGATCGATCCTCCCGGGTCCCACATGTTACCTATTACCTCCCTGCGTGGAGTGGGTTTAATTTTGTACTTATTGATAATTATCTTAACCGGGAGTACGATCTTGGCCGGGGTTGTCTTCCCCACGCCTGGAGCGTGGAGGTAACAGTCTCTCATTCTTGGAATTTGCTTACTTAGTGTGGACGCCAAAAAAATGATGATGATGATCATGGCGACATTCGCGTCTACACATTCGAGCGCGAGTCGAAGATGGAAATGCCGAATAAATCTCATACCTCGCCTGATCAAGACGAGGACTCGCTTGGTGGTCCGCTACCCGCTAAGGAAGCCCCCTAAGTAGAAGATACAGCTACAACACTCCGACCGGCCATGCTGAGAGCTGAATCAGAGAAAAGTCAGGAACTCCGGCACAGTCTCGGCATGCACCGAAAGTCACGTAGAATCTGGGACCTAGTCCCAGAGGCTACAAACGGAATATTGCGGAGGCCATACATTGCAACTGGAACGTTATGGGAATGCCGACATTCATATAAACGGCCGCGACTTCGAAAAGGATCCATTTGGTGCTTAAAACGGCATGAAGGGGCCTTAAAACGACGCGCCCTCCCTTTTTGCTCAAAACGGCGCGCCCCCTTTTTTCTTTGGCTATCAGGCGTGCTCCTATCGAAGGGGCCTTCCCCCTTTGATGCTTAAAATGGCGCCACTTGTGTTGCATTAAAACGGCGCCACCTTATGCACAAGTTACCCGGCACGCTCATTTGAAGGAAATGCCACCCCCTTGCAATGCTTACACGGCATGGCCCCTTTGAAAAGCTTTAATCCGGCGCGGTCACTATTCCCCCGCGCCGGTTTAACCCCATCCCATCCCATCTCTGGCACGATGCTATGTTTTGTTTAAATGCGGTGCGCAGAGAGCATTCAATGTTCTGAAGCCGTGCCTCCGTCTCCACTCGACAGCGCATTAACATCATCGGAGAAGGCATGTCTTCGGATGAAGATCTCCCGGAAAACCCGCAATTGTGCCATCCTCGGACGAACGACAAGGTACGGCGCCAATCACCGGATGCCAGCATAGAAGCCAACCCTGTTCGTCTGGCAGACGAAAGCAGTGACATGAGTTTTCTTCCGTTCGAGCAAAGAAAAGGCAACCCACTATATATATACTCTGCAGGTTCGACAGAGCGAGGATCTGGCTTTCTCCCGGTTGGCCATCCTAAAGGAGAAGGGGGTGCTCTCGGCTGTGGGCAGAAAAGAGAAGAAGAAAAAAGAGAGGAGGAAGCTCCCGTCATCCACGTCGGCAAAGTGAAGAGAAAGAGAGAGGGTGTGAGTGTGAGAGGTGAGTCGAGGGGGCGGTCTGTGTTCCTTTTTTTCTCTCTCGTCTGTATCTTCTACCGCCCCCCCTTTTGCAATGTATTCCACTCCCATCCTGGTGTGAGCTCTCCCTGTGTCAACTTCTTCCCCATTTGTGAGGATGAATAAGAGAAAAGGGCCCTTCTTCAAGCTCAGTGTTTTCTCCGTTCCGATCTACGCCTCCCTTCTCCCCTCTCCAATCGTCCAGGGCCCTTCGAGGCTTGCTTGTCCATAGCATGTCCCTCAAGGGAACCTGTCACCGGATGAACATTCATGGCCCTCGTGGCAAATATCTGTCCCACGTCGAAGATTCATCGCCCGTTCGTGGTCGCTCTTGAAGGCTAGCCCTCGAGCGCTCCACACTCACACATGGGTTCGGACCGCCGTAAGGGCACTCCGATTTTTTAGGGTCACCCCGGAGCAATCTATGTGGTGCCCTTCGCTTCTCTCTGGCAAGCCCTGGTCTAGGGGAGATGCTGCCCAATTTTTGCCAGGGGATTAAGAACACTCAAGAACAAACGAACAAGCCACCTCCGAGAGTAAGAACAACACGAGGTAAGCTCTGTGAATCAAACCCCTCGAATGAACACTTAAGCATTCATGCTAATTCCTCTTGATAAACAACTAAAATGATTAAGCCCCTCTTCACCAACATAATCCACCAATTCGGTGAACAAATCAATCAACAAATCAACCCACGGGTGAAAGAAAGAAGGAACAGAACAAACAAGAATGAAATAAAACACACAAAGCTTAACCCGACGCGCCCCTAATCCGGCGCGGGCTAATCCGGCGTGCTCACCCCCCGCGCCGGTTTAACTCTACACTCAAAACCACTATCAAAATATTGGAATGAATAGTGCTTATTCCGGCGCGCCATATTGTTCATTGGCCTTAATCCGGCGCACCCCTCTTTGTTGCCTTATCCGGCGCGCCCCATGGCATTCCTCTTTAAACCGGCGCGCCCCGTGCTCCACACTTAAACCGGCGCGCCTCCTCCCTTGGTCTTAAAACGACGCGCCTCCTCCCTTGGTCTTAAACCGGCGCGCTCCACTCTCCCTTTGGGATCCCATTAAACCGGCGCCCCCCCCTTTTCACCTCCTATTCCGGCGCGCCCCTTTGCTTCCTTAATCCGGCGTGCCTCCTATAAAAAAACACAATTAACTAAATGGAAAAAAAGCTTAAAACTCATAAATAAATTAAAAGAAAGGACCCAAACAAATGAATGAAATAAAAGACTATGAACCACTCTCATGAGAACAAACACTATAACCTTTCTATAATTAAATTTTTGTTCCGGGGGCCGCGACCTGACCTCGCAGGTCGATCCGCGTGCGAGGGCGCACATTGGCGAGTGCGGGCTTCACACTTAACAACCCGCTTCCCCGGACTGTGTTTGAAGAGAAAAGTAATGATGCCCCACTCTATCGGACTTGGATCTCGGGAGCCCTCGCCCGGACGTGACCATGATCCGAACTTATCCCGGGCCGATAGTTCTTTAGCTTGACCCGTCTTTTTCGAGATCCGATCCCGCACCCACATTAAACTTGCCGTACCTACGGCAGAGATCCGTACGGTTTTATCGTCATCCTCGACGCTACTAATACGGACTTCCGTCCGAATAATGAATGGTCCGTTAGTGACCGACATATATGCCGGGATCCAATCCCGCACCCACATGAAACGTGCCGTACCTACGGCAGACATCCGTATGTCTTTGTCGTTGTCTTCGATGCTTCGAATACGGACTCTTGTCCGAGCAATGAATGGTCCGTTAGTGACCGACATATATACCGGGATCTAGTCCCGCACTTGCATTAAACTTGCCGCACTCACGGCAGACATTTGTACGGTTTGTCACAGTCTCTTACGCTACAAACATAGACTTTTGTCCGAACATAAAGTGGACCATGAGTGACCGATAAAATCTGAATGGAACGAGAAGGCTCTCGTCATCCTCGGACCCCTTTGCATGGGAATATCAATAAGGCCTCCGTGGGCCACGCTTAGACCTCGGGTCCACCCCGATCATGGTCATTGCCTGACCCATATCCTTGACCTATAGCCCGCTCCCTTTGAACGCATACTGGTTCTGGGATCTGATCCCGGGACATCCTCCCGTTGCCCCTCGGCACCGAAAACATTGATGATGCCCACGCAAGCCTGACTTCGACCGCGGGGGGCCCACCGCAGTATGGTCGTAGCTTGATCTTGCATTGGGCCGACAAACTTATTGGTTTATGACCCCTCTAACTGGGATTTAACTGAATATCTCCCGTTCCTCCGAACAATAAGTTTGTCGCATCGCGACATACATATGCTCCGGTTTTCCCGTGACGATTACGCGATTCTCAAGCCGGACACTCGTCTGAACATCAAATGGTCAACACACGACCGACATGATCTCGAATGCTTTCTTCTCACCCTCGTACGGGGATTTCAATGCTTCGTAATATATTTTTCATGTAACTAATTTCCTGGCCATGAGGCCTTGATTCCCGGTGATTAATCAAGGGTGTTCTCCTCTCCGAGGGGATGTAAATAATGCCTTGGCCTTTACGGCACGGCGGGTTTCGGTCCCGACACGAACCACACAATCATCTGATTAGTCAGATCGAGCGCACAATAGATCGTCACTTTGTGACTGGCACGCCCACACACTTAATAAACCCAATAAACAAATAAACAATGATTTATTAATAAAAAGTGCGTCTACACTTAGTATCTGAATATATGTCGCTGCATGAGTGTGTTAGGATTCTAGATCGTTAAATCATGTTAATCACCACTGTGAGAGAGAGATAGTGAACCCGTCCCGTGACTCAATCCGAGCACGGAAGTGAGCTAGACCACCCTTGACTCTACCGATTTCTCAACCACGCGGATTCGTGTTTCCCTCGCTTGGGACGATTCGTGGGATTACTTTTCTGTTAAATGCATATACCCGTAGGAGCTCTTAGTGTCTAGCCGAGGTCGCTCTAATGGTCATGTAGTCGCTGGTCGCGTCGTCACATAGAGTCCAAGGTTCGCATCATTTGACATCGAGTCTCCCTCGTCGTCCCGCATCAGTTTGGTATCAGAGCGAGTTAGAGTCTAGGGTAGTCGTCTAAGGTGTCCCATTGCATCCTTTACCCGGTATATTAAAAGGTGTCTCCGGAACGATAGGTTACGCCAATTGGGATGGTACATACTTGCGTGAGTGCGATCTTCGGATCAAACCTCCGCCACGTACCGGATATTAGTTAAGTCTAGGTTCATCATCTTTGCTTTAGTCCATGTATCCCAATCACTGTGTCATTTGCATGCCCACCCGTAGAGGTACCCAATACTCACCACCACCACCTATGGCGGATCCCCGAGTCTATAGTTCCGATGAGCCTTCGGTGGCTGAGATGTTCTGATCTCTCATGGATCGATTTGATACGCGTATGGATGGGCTTAGTACGCGTGTAGACGGCGTAGGTACGCGTCTGGAAGGGAGGATGAAAGGCTTAGAGGATCGGCCCGAAGCATCGGACCAGTCTATCCAGGGTCTGGTAGGGAGAATTGGTGTCCTAGAGGGCCCCAGTTGAGGCGGCGCAACCCGCGCCAACCAATGGCCAACAGGAGTCGATTCAGCAACCAGCTGCTCCAAGGGCTCAAGGGGTAGATGACAGGAGGCAGCGAGTGCCCGAGGTGGATGATTATGCATCCAATAATGAACCTAAGGGTTATGGTCGTGACCATTGAGCCCAACGATGGAATCATGATTACGATAACGACGACCGCGTTCTTAGGAACGTGGGTGCGGACCCTCCCCTTTTTGACGGGTTCTTGGACCCAAAGGTCTATTTAGATTGGTAGGTCGGCATGGATCGGTATTTCGAGTGGTTTGAGATGACGGACCACCAAAGAGTTCGCTATGCAAAGATGAAGTTGCAAGGGTGGAGAGCCTGTTAATGCAGCGACATCAACCCCAGATCGGTACTTGGGATGACATGAAAACTAAATTGAGGCAGAAGTACATTCCTGCCACATATCGCCAGCATCTCATAGATAAATGGTAGAGTCTCACCCAAGGGAACTGATCCGTGACTGAGTACACTGCTGAGTTCGATGAGTATTACTTGCGGTGTGGAGTTACGGAAGAGGGCACCATGACCATCTCACGTTTTCGAAGAGGTCTGTGGCCACACTATCAATATGAACGTTTTTGCCGCAATGTGGCCACTTTGGAACAAGCGTATCAGGTTGCTCTCGAATTGGAGCAATTCAAGGTCGAATTCGAGCCTACCCAACGGTTGGGCCCCTTCCCTCTCCGTAGTGTCGAACCTCACAGCTCTTAAGGCACATATCAGAGGGCCCCCATGGTCTGACCTCAGGAGCCCAATCGTACGAAGCTATTCGCTGCATGGCCTCGCCCTCCCCCACCAAGGGATCTCCCCCCTCGACCCCAACAACCTGCACCCATTGCTCGTCCAATGGCGCCCGCACCTCTTGCCCGTCCCCTGTTGCTTACACCTCCTATCCATCAGGAGGAAAAGGGTAAGGGACCTTTGATCAGGGAGCCTAGTGGATCACAACAGCAGTGTTTTTACTGCAATGGGTTTGGCCATTTTGCAAACCAGTGTCCCACTCATCAATCTCTAGTCATTGGGGACACATAGGTTGGGGATGCCTCATCTTCCGAGCTTGTGTCAATCAGCTATGAGGCGGAATAGGAATTAGCTGACGAGTTCTTTGAGAATGAAGGTGACGGCCAGGATGCCCAACATCCAGACGATACCAATTTGGGGGTCGTCAGGTGTATTCTCACCCAGCCACAGGCCAGTGATGACTGGCATCAGACCATTATCTTTCATACATATTGTAGGCTGGGCGGGAAAGTTTGTAAGGTGATTATCGATAGTGGGAGTTGTATCAATGCAATCTCCATGGGCACTGTTTCACGTCTTGGTCTTACTCCTGTGGACCATTGATGGGGACATCGAAGCAAGACCGCTCATATTTTGTTTGCATTTATGTTCTTTTATATTTGTATGTATACCTTTGTGTTATATGGGTACACAATTATGAGTCTTAGTGGGTTTTTATGCAAAATGTCATTAGGACCAGCAAGGGGGCCCTCATTCCTTCCTCATTGGTCCAAGTGGCACCATTTGGGTCCATGTGGGGCTGGTCAAAGTCCTAGGTGGCATCTAGAAGGTCAATTGACACATGGGGAGACAAGTGGTTAAAAATGTCAAAGGGAGGCTACCTACCTTGCCAACTTGGTCAAGGGGGCGCCCCCCCCTTTTATGGGTTATTTTTGATTTTTGAAAAAAAACATGTTAGAACTAATTAGTTCTATACCTTGTATACCACTCCCCATATTAGATCTGAGGGCATAATTGGTCATTTTCCTTTTATTATATAAGGCATGTATTTTCCATTTGTGTGAATTAATGAGAAGAAAAAAAATGTGCAAGCATTGGAGCTTGGTGCGCCCCCCTCCTCTCTCCCTGGTGTTCTTCCTCCTCCATCAAGATTTCAGGGTGTAAACCCCTTCCATCTCAGCCCCTCTACATCTAGATTCTGTCTCTGGTGCCGCCGTCGCCGTTCGTGCCGCCATCGAGCCACCGCGAAGCCGCTTCCGAAGTGTTGTCCAGATCTCTGTTCTGCTGGACAGAGGTCCACTCCGGGATTTTTATCTCCCAACTTCGACATCATCTGTAGCTGAGATTTTCAAGGTGAGTTCTAGAGGTCATCACCACATCCCAGAAAAGTAAAAAAAATTCCAGTCATCGTTTTCCATTTTTCCATTTTCGTGCTTCCCAATCCACTAGTTCTGCCTGCAGTCTGTCTAGTGTTATAGCCACTCTAAGTTTCCCACTTTCGACCCATTTCTTGATTTTTGTTTGAATCCCCAAATTTATTAGAGGTTCTGTCCACCATCCCCATCCTCCAAAAATTTTCTTCAAATTTCAAAAGGCCTCTACCTATTTTTAGAAATTGTGTCTTTCCCCCGAATTCAGTTCTATTTCTGCTGTCCAGATCCGACCACCCGGTACTATAAAATAGTTCTCTCTAGTCAAATCTCCACCAAACCTCGCATAAGATATATCCTAGTTTTAATCTCTTCGACCTCTACAACTTTCATGAAGGGCTCAAAGGCTGAATCGAAGTTCTACATTACGGTCAATGCCAACTCTCAGAAAAATTCATTTCTATCCTCAGTTTTCAGATCTCGTGAGTCAACAGCTTGAAAATTTGACAAAGGCCATCCACGGGAAATTCAAGTTTCTTTCTCTAGCCATAAGTCGAAGTAGTTTGAGTTATCTTTCTAACGGTACCTCTTGTGCATCGATCCGACATCGGCAGTGACCGCAGTAGTGGATTTTGTCGGGACGCGCGGGTCTGAAACAGCAGTTCAGATTCGTGGGCAGTAACTCCAACGGGTGAAGTTCGGAGCCACCCGGCCTCCGACCTGCGAACCAGCGTACCGCCATCCCAGGGAGCGCCCCTCCAGGCGTCCCCACCATAGTGGTGCCACCACGGTCCCACACGGCCCCTCGGACCAGCACGTGGGTCCCACGATCGTGAGTACGTGTGCCGCCGAAGCTCCACAAGAAGCTGCCCGTCAACCCGAACCCGCTACTCCTGCGTCCCATTGTGTCACCCTTTACCTCCCTACATGGAGTGGGCATTCATATTCATTGCTGTAATATTTATGTATTTACTGTTTCGGGAGTACGAGATCGGCCGAGAAGTCTTCCCCACGCCCGGTAGCGTGGAGGTATCGTATTCGCTCACATCTCGGCATTTGCTTTATTTCGTATATATTTCTTTATGCCGCTGCTAGAGAGCATGATAGGATCATAGCTCGCTATACTTTTTATATCACCGCTGTTGCGAGAGAGAGCGAGACTATCCCGTGACCCGATCCGGGCATGAATTTTTTAGTTCACCACCCTAGCTCTTTGCCGGTTTCTCAACCGCGCACCTCCGACGCTTCCCTCGTTAGGGACGATCGCGAGCTTGCTTAGAGTCCGAGGATCGTATATCCATTTGGAGTCGAGTCGCGTGTCCGTCCCGCATCAGTTTGGTATCAGAGCGCCAGTTGAGTCTAGGGCGTCAAAAAAAAGAGTGTCATTTATGTCTAGTCATTGTCAGTCGGTCTAGGTTGCACTTGCATCCCATTAATCGGTATATCAAAAGGTGTTGTCCGAACGTTAGGCTACGCCTATCGGGAAGGCTGCACACTTGCGTGAGTGATCTTCGGATCGATTAACTCCGCCATGTATCGAGTCTTGGTTTAAGTCTAGGGTCCTTAGTGTGCATGCTTTCCAACCTTGCATAGTCGGTCTAGTGTCTTGTCAAAATGCCCTTGCATGTCCATTCCTAGGGATCCATTCCCATCTTTTGGCAACTATGGCCAACCCATGCTGACCCGTCCAAGGTGATCGATCCGTGTCCGAGTACATTCGGGACTATGATAAGTACCAGATGGAATATGGAGTTGGAGAGGAGAGCATCACGACTGCCTTTGAGTTCCGGAGAGGTTTACGGCTTCACTTCCAATTTGAATGTCTTGTCCATGACACGTTCTCTCTAGCGTAGTCTTATAAGGTCGCTTTAGAGGTCGAGCCATTTGAGTCTCAGTTTTCTCATTCTAGAGGTCGAACCATTTGGCAAGCATCTACCTCCCAGCCGAGTCCCGATCCGGTCGGACCGCCTAAACCATGGCCTTCCCCACCTCAGTCAGGGAACCCCTTCCCTAGAGCTCCATTTCCCTCTACTTCCGAACTTTATTCGGAACTCTCTTATTTGGAGCCACCAAAGCCCGAGCCACACGTGTTTCTAACGGGTACGCTATACATAGCTGAGCCGCTTCTTAGTTGACTCAAGGATGACTTGGTCCCACCTCCTTACCCATCCATGGACCCTACCCTACCTTTGGGGCCTGTCAACTCCTACCATACTACATTCCGATCTTGTCACCATGTTGACACATTGGGTGACCTTATTCTTAGTTTATGATGGCAATGGAAGTTGACGCACTTATTGGCCCAAGGCTTCGACCAACCCACTAGTCGTAGCTTCACCCATCTGACCATAGGGTCCATTACCTCCATGTGCACCGTGGGTTGTGTCACCACGGAGATTCTTCTATTCCTCCCGATGCCGGCCGAGTCTGACTTCATTCCCTTTTGCCCAAGGAAAGAATCCTATTTTCTAGACATGACCGTCGTCCCACCGATCATAATGTATGACGGTGATTATGAATTCTTAACTTGGGATCGAGTCATGGGGGAACCCACTTCATGGGGTAATACCTTCTTTGACCCTTTTGACCCCTTCACTAGTGAACCTCCCGAGCTATCATATTCACTCCACTTCTTCCAAGGAGTTCACTATCCCACCCCTACCCCTCGGTCTAGCTGGCAAGCCGTACCTACAACTAGGGGTAATGATGAGGGTAGTTTTGGATCTCCTAGCCCTTCCCCACCCAAATCCCATAGGTCGCCAATGCATGAGTGGTACATCTTAGGGTGTCTAGGACCCTCCATTCCGTCAACCATCGAGTACATCTAGTGTATGCATGGCACATATTCGGGTGTCCTGGTCCACCATCACCTATGCGTAGGTCGGACTAACATTAGGTGTGTCTAGGGTCTTGTGTGTATGTGCATACATCGAGTCGAGTCAGTCTTTTGTACGCTCGCGTTGTTAGTCCCTTTCGAGTACGAGACTTATCGTACTTTGGGATCGGCTCTACATCTATGCCCCGGATCTAGTCACCTACAGAGACCCAGAGGTGATTCCTAGTGAGTCTTCGAGCCACCTCCTCCCCTTGAGAGTGACCCCACGCCGGAATGTTCAACCTCTAGCCTCTTCCCATAGCAGCATGCGCATATCGAGTATATACGTAATGAGCAGGTGACGATCACTTGGAGTGGAGCGTACCCGCACTACTTGAAACGGTGAGGGATCCGCCGGAGCTACTCGAGCAGTTACCCCTTTACTCGACGGGGTCGAGTTCTTCCCACCCGGGAGAATTGATGGGGACATCAAAGCAAGACCGCTCATATTTTGTTTGCATTTATGTCTTTTTATATTTGTATGTATACCCTTGTGTTATATGGGTACACAATTATGAGTCTTAGTGGGTTTTTGTGAGAAATGTTAGTAGGACCAGCAAGGGGGCCCTCACTCCTTCCTCATTGGTCCAAGTGGCACCATTTGGGTCCATGTGGGGTTGGTCAAAGTCCTAGGTGGCATCTAGATGGTCAATTGACACATGGGGAGACAAGTGGTTGAAAATGCCAAAGGGAGGCTACCTACCTTGCCAACTTGGTCAAGGGGGCGCCCCCCATTTTATGGGTTATTTTTGATTTTTGAAAAAAACATGTTAGAACTAATTAGTTCTGTACCTTGTATACCCCTCCCCAATTTAGATCTGAGGGCATAATTGGTCATTTTCCTTTTATTATATAAGGCATGTATTTTCCATTTGTGTCAATTAATGAGAAGAAAAAAATTGTGCAAGCATTGGAGCTTGGTGCACCCCCCTCCTCTCTCCTTGGTGTTCTTCCTCCTCCTTCAAGATTTCAGGGTGTAAACCCCTTCTATCAAAGCCCCTCTACATCTTGATTCTATCTCTGGTGCTGTCGCCGCCGTTCGTGCCGCCATCGAGCCGCCGCGAAGTCGCTTTCGAAGTGCTATCCAGATCTCTGTTCGGCTAGATAGTGGTCCCGTCAGGGATTTTTATCTCTCAACTCCGACCTCATATAGAGCTGAAATTTTTAGGGTGCGTTCTAGAGGTCATCACCACATCCCAAAAAAATTAAAAAAAATTCAAGTCATCGTTTTCCATTTTTCCATTTCCGTGCTTTCCAATCCACCAGTTCTGCCTATAGTTTGTCCAGTGTTACAGCCACTCTGACTTTCCCCCTTTCGACCCACTTCTTGATTTTTTATTGAATCCCCAAATTTATTGGAGGTTCTTTCCAGCATTCCAATCCTCCACAAATTTTGGTCGAATTTCAAAAGCCCTCTACCTATTTTTAGAAATTGTGTCTTTCCCCCAAATTCAGTTCTATTTCTGCTGTCCAGATCCGACCACCTAGTACTATAAAATAGTTTTCCCCAGTCAAATCTCCACCAAACCTTCCATAAGATATATCCTCATTTTCCTATCTTCGGCCTCTATAACTTTCATGAAGGGCTCATAGGCTGAACCGAAAGTCTACATCACGGTCAACACCAACTCTCAGGAAAACTCATTTCTGTCCTAAGTTTTCAGATCCTGTGAGTCAGCAGATTGAAAATTCAAGTTTTTTCTCTAGCCATAGATCGAAGAATTTTGAGTTAGCTTTCCAACGGTTCCTCTTGTGCGTCGATAAGACGTCGGGAGTGACCGCAGCAGCGTATTTCATCGGGACGCGCAGGTCTGAAACAGCAGTTCAGATCCGTGGACAGCAACTCCGACGAGTGAAGTTCGGAGCCGCCCGGCATCCGACCAGCATACCGCCATCCCAGAGAGCGCCCCTCTAGGCGTCCCTACCACAGTGGTGCCACCCCGGTCCCACACGGCCCCTCGAACCAGTACATGGGTCCCACGATCGTGAGTACGTATGCCACTGAAGCTCCACAAGAAGCTACCCATCAACCCGAACCCGCTACCCCCGGGTCCCATTGTGTCACCCTTTACCTCCCTGCGTGGAGTGGGCATTCATATTCATTGCTGTAATATTTGTGTATTTACTGTTCCGGGAGTATGAGATCGGCCGGGAAGTCTTCCCCACACCCGGTAGCGTGGAGGTATCGTATTCACTGACATCTCGGCATTTGCTTTATTTCATATATATTTCTTTATGCCATTGCTAGAGAGCATGCTAGGATCGTAGCTCGCTATATTTTTTACATCACTGCTACTGCAAAAGAGAGCGAGACCGTCCCGTGACCTGATCCGGGCACGAATTTGTGAGTTGACCACCCTAGCTCTTTGCCGGTTTCTCAACCGCGCACGTCCAATGCTTCCCTCATTAGAGATAATTGCGAGCTTGCTTAGAGTCCGAGGATCGCATATCCATTTGGAGTAGAGTCGCGTGTCTGTCTCGCATCAACCATCCTTGCCCTTATCGAGTATCTTGGGTGGATTCCACCTCCATTTTGATCAGGCTGCGGTGTCTGGTACCATTGCAGTTCCATGCCTACCGTGACGAGACCTGGTGTGATGTCCTCCCCATGGAGGTGGGCAGTATTATTCTTGGTAGGCCGTGATTGTTTAATCGGCATGCCACACTCCATGGCCGGTCGAACACCTGTACCTTTGACCATGGTGGCCAGCGGATTACCCTCCACCCCTCTCAGCCCAAGAATCCTTCAGTTAGGGGTCCTACTGGTCCTAGTACTCCGGAGCCTTCCATCCCCGGGCCCAGTACCCCATCCCCAACTCGGGCCATGACCGTTACATCTTGCACAGGCGAGCCCCCGTCTAGGAGGATGATGTTGATTAGCTCTCGAGAAATGGAGCGGGAGGCTAGTAAGGGGAGTCCTGTGTTTGCTATCACGGTTCGTGAGGTGGAACGAGAGTCCGAGGGTGAACTCGCACCCGATGTTATTCCCATTCTACAGGAGTTTGTTGATATATTCCCCGAAGAGCTTCTCGAGGGACTCCCACCTATGCGGGATATTCAACATGCTATCGACCTGATTCTGGGATCCTCATTGCCCAATCTTCCCCATTACCGCATGAGTCCTACTGAGTACGCCGAGCTAAAGCGGCAGGTCGATGAGCTTATGCAGAGAGGATCTGTTCGGGATAGCATGAGTCCGTGTGCTATGCCCGCATTACTCGCCCCAAAGAAGGATGGCACTTGGCGGATGTGTATTGATAATCGTGCCATCAACAAAATCACCGTGAAGTACAGGTTCCCTATTCCCTACCTGGATGATATGCTTGACATGATGACATGTGCCACTATCTTTTTGAAGATCGATCTTAAGAGTGGCTATCATCAGGTAAGGATTAGGCCAGGTGATGAGTGGAAGACTGCATTCAAGACCAAGGATGGTCTACATGAGTGGTTGGTTATGCCGTTTGGGCTGACCAATGCCCCTAGCACCTTCATGCGACTGATGACGCAGGTCCTTCGACCTTTCATTGGAGTCTTCGTTGTAGTGTATTTTGATGATATTCTCATATATAGTCGCACTACGGGGGACCACTTGGACCATCTTAGGCAGGTCTGTCTACTCTTGAGGCGAGAGCAATTGTTTGCAAACCCATAGAAGTGTGCTTTTATGACTCCTCAGCTTACCTTCTTGGGTTTCATTGTGTCCAGTATTGGGGTCTCCGTAGATCCGGAGAAGGTCCGGGCCATTGTTGAGTGGCCGGTATCTCGCACGATCCATGATGTCTGCAGCTTCCATGGCCTCGTGACGTTCTATCATCGTTTCATCCCCGGATTTAGTTCCGTCACTGCCCCGATCACGGACTATATCAAGAAGGGCACATTTGTATGGACGAAGGCCGCTATAGCTGCATTCAAGGACATCAAGGAACGCATGACCCAGACACCGCTCCTTCGATTACTAGATTTCTCGAAGGTGTTTGAGGTCTCATGTGATGCATCAGGTGTAGGAATTAGAGGAGTGTTGAGTCAGGGGACTCATTGCATATTTTAGTGAGAAGCTGAATGACACGAAACTGCGATACTCTACCTATGATAAGGAATTCTATATAGTTGTTCAGGCTCTTAGGCATTGGAGGCACTACTTATTACATCAAGAGTTTATCTTGTACTCCGACCATGAGGCCTTGAAGTTCCACCATGCCCAAAAAGAAGCTCAATGCACGTCACAGCAGATGGGTTGAGTATCTCCAACAGTTCACATTTGTGCTCAAGCACAAGGCTGGTGTGGAGAACAAGGTGGCTAATGCCTTGAGTCGGCGTGCATGTCTGCTGACTACCATGAGTGTCGAGGTTATAGGGCTAGAGAAGATGAGAGAGGCTTATGTTGATTGTCCTGACTTTGGTCAAATCTTTGCCGCTCTCCAGGCCGGACCCTCGAGAGATCATAGTGATTATGTGCTTCAGGAGGGTTACCTCTTTCGAGGAGGTAGACTTTCTGTTCCCCACACTTCTGTTCGCGACTTCTTAGTCAGGGAATTTCATGCGGGAGGTCTAGCCGGCCACTTCGGTCGGAACAAGACTATCGAGTCGGTCGAGCACAGATTCTATTGGCCGAGATTGAAAGAGATGTTGCTCACATTGTGGCCCAGTGTCGTGCATGTGTTACAGCCAAAATGAAGAAGTAAAGCTCAGGCCTCTATACGCCTCTTCCCGTACCTGATGCCCCGTGGCATGATGTTAGCATAGATTTTGTTTTGGGATTGCCATGAACCTCTAGAAAGCATGATTCGGTCTATGTGGTAGTTGATCGATTCTTAAAGATGGACCTTTTCATTCCCTGCTCTAATACTTCGGATGCTTCGAGGGTAGCCCACATGTTCCTTTCTCATGTGGTGTGTAAGTTTGGGTTGCCTCGTACCATAGTGTCTGACCGAGATGTTAGGTTCACCAGTTACTTTTGGAAGACACTATGGCATATGTTAGGTACTCACCTCAAGTTCCCCACTGCATATCATCCCCAGACAGACGGTCAGACCGAGGTGGTCAATAGGAGTCTGGGTGACCTTTTGAGGTGTCTTGTTAGAGACCGTGTAGGGGATTGGGATCTCATGTTACCACTAGCTGAGTTTGCATATAATGATTCGGTCAATAGGTCTACATGTATGAGTCCTTTTGAGATTGTCACAGGTCGTAGGCCTAGGAAACCAGTGGATCTTGTTCCCATGCCCATTTATAGACGAGTGTCGGAGTCTGCTGAGTCATTTGCTAGGCATGTTAGGAGTCTGCATGATGACATCCGTCGTCACATTGAGGCCAGCAATGCACGGTACAAAGAGTTAGCCGATACCCACAGACACCACCGTGAGTTCCAAGAGGGTGATTATGGCATGATCATGGTTAGACCTGAACGGTTTTCCTCTAGAACCGTAAAGAAATTGCAAGCTCACGGAGCCTGTCCATTTGGAGTGTTGAAACGCATAGGATCCAATGCGTATGTTGTGGACTTGCCCGAGGAATATGGGATAAGCTCTACTTTCAATGTGTCGGATCTAGTTGCTTATAGGGACCCAGCAGTGATCCCTAGTGAGCCTTTCGAGTCATCTCCTCCCATTGAGAGTGATCCCACACCTGAGTGTCCACCACCAACCACATTTCCAAGGCAACATGAGCATATAGATCATAAACTGGATGAGCATGTGACTATTACTAGGAGTGCATCCTACCCGCGCTACCTAGTGCGATGAAGAGGGCGACCCGCCGCCGATGATACTTGGATCACCCGGGCAGAGTTGCAGAGGATAGATCCGGACCTACTAGAGCGCTACCAGAGCAATCTAGACCCTTACTCTATAGGGTCGAGTTTCTCCTACCAGGGAAGAATTGGTGCGGACACCAGAGCGATAGAGAAGCATGAGTCGGCGAGCCGTCGATACCGAACGCAAAGCACCACTCAAGCTACACCAGCATCCCTATGGCTTGGAGACAGTCTGGAGTCTCCATCTTGAGTCCTCGTATTTTTAGTATTTATTGGGTTTTTATTTGGTGTGTAATGTGTGCTTATTTGATTTTATTTGGGGTTAATAGAGTGTAAATAGGATAAATAAATGGGTTTCTTTGTAAAAAGGGGCCACCTATGCCCAGCGGGCCCCGTCACCCTTTCTCCATTGGGCCACTTAACTTCTAGGGACCCATAGGGGCTGGCCCATTGTCCACCTTAGACTTGGACCATTGGACCAAGGGAAGGGAAATTCCATTTCCCTTCTTTAAGGGGGGGCACCCTCTCTTTTGGCTCTATTAGACAATTTTTTATTTTGGCTTTGACCACGTGGGGAAAAATGGATTTTGATATCTCCAATGTGGCCCTCCCAAACCCTAGATCTAAGGGTAGTCTTAGTCGTTTACCTAGGGTTCCCAATTCATATAAAAGGCTTGTATTTTCTATTTTCATGAAAATTAATGAAGAATTTCCAGCATTTTTGCTCCAAGGGCCAAGGCCGCCCTCTCTCTCTCTCTCCTCTCCCACCCCTTGCAGCTGTGAAGGCTGCCTCTCTGAGGTGTGACTCCTCCCCTATCAGTGTGTGAAGCTCAGCACCGCCGCCGCCGCCACCGTTGAGCCGCCGTTGAACCACCACCGCCCGTCGTCGGAGTTCTACCCATCGCGGGACAGCAAGCTAAAGGTCGAATTTTAGCTCTCAGCCCGTAGATTTGACGAGGCTGAAATTTTGAGGGTGAGTTCCCATGGTTGTTCTCACGTCCCACAAAAAAATTCAGCTTATTCCCACTTCGTTTTCCTACATTTCCCTTTAAATTCCCACAGCCAACACAATCTGCCCCTGTGCAGACTTGTGTTCTAGCAACTCCAATCTTTACCCTTTAGATCTCCTTTCCAATTTCAGATCGCGCTGAAATTTGGACTGGGATTTCTGTCTACCTAAGCCATCTTCCATAAATTTTTCTATGATTTTAGGAATTTTCTTTCCCATCCAAAAAAACTCTGGAAAATCTGAAATCAGTTCTGCCCCCTGCTGTCCAGATCCGACCCATCCAAGTTATAAAATCCATTTCCCATATCAAACCACCTCTGAAAAATATAAAAAAAATATCCTCGTATTCCTTACTTCTTCTTCGAGCTTCCATAAAAATCCCATCTCCCAGATCCAAATTTTCAACCTCGATAAACTCACTTCATCAGGAAGATCAGAATCTACCCAGCCAGATCAGAGATAGGAACATTTCCTGTTTGAAATTCCTTCATGGAAAACCCCACCACTGTAAAATTTTTGTAATACTAGAAGGTTGAAGGTCTTAGAGTCAGCTTCGCAACGGTGTTGGTTTCACGACGTTCCGAGATTGGAGCTGGTCGCAGTAATTTTTATCGCCGAGTCGCGCACCCATGAAACTGCAGAACATGTCCGTGGACAGCCAGCCACAACGATCCCCAGTAGGGCCTCCTTGCCTTCCACGAGGCGAACCAGCGTGTCCCTCTCCTAGGGACCGTCCCTCCAGGAGTCCCATTTGCAACGGGACCAACCCCGCCTCAGTCAGCCGCCCAAGCAGATCGTGGTCCCCACCACCGTCAGCTCACGCCGTCTGGCCAGCATCAATTTGCAGCATGCCAGCACCATCAGAGCGGTTCAAAATGTTGCACGTCAACCTAAGATCTATCCTCTCGGGTCCCACATGTTACCTGTTACCTCCCTGCGTGGAGTGGGTTTAATTTTGTACTTATTGATAATTGTCTTAACCGGGAGAACAATCTTGGCCGGGGTTGTCCTCCCCACGCCCGGAGCGTGGAGGTAACGGCCTCTCCTTCTTGGCATTTGCTTACTTAGTATATGAATATATGCCGCTGCATGAGTGTGCTAGGATTCTAGCTCGTTAAATCATGTTAATCACCACTATGAGAGAGAGATAGTGAACCCGTCCCGTGACTCAATCCGAGCATGGAAGTGAGTGAGACCACCCTTGACTCTGCCAGTTTCTCAACCGCGCGGATCCGCGTTTCCCTCACTTGGGACGATTCGTGGGATTACTTTTCTGTTAAAGGCATATACCCATAGGAGCTCTTAGTGTCGAGCCGAGGTCGCTCTAATTGTCGTGTAGTCGCTGGTAGCGTCATCCAATTCGTCGCGTCGTCACATAGAGTCCAAGGTTCGCATCATTTGGCATCGATTCTCCCTCGTCGTCCTGCATCACAATTCCTTCCAACGAACTAGGAAATCTTGTTTCAAGGCCTCCGTAAGACTCCGCGAGGCTGGGATTCCCACTAGGATGTCAAGCTGATTGTACCATTAAACCCAATTGTCTAGAAGCACTTTACCGGTGTTTTGTGTGTTCTGGATCTTAGCGGCCATCTGGTTGACCGCCAGAGTCTGATAACGGTCATTCACTAGACCGCTAATAGATACCCAACGGTCCTCCACTCGACCGCAAGGCTCCAGAGGTTCTGTTTTAAAAATGTCGACTCTGTCTCATGAAACGGTCCAAGACTAGACCGCTTAAATTTCTAAACGGTCCAGCATATGACAGCTTTCTGTATCAAACGGTCCTGCACTAGACCGCTTGGTTCCTGATTGAGTCTAACCCAAGGTTTGACCCTTTGGGGTCAGTTTTCTTGAGTTCATGGATAGTCTTGGAATTATATGGACTATGAACCTATGTTAATAAGTCAAGGTTAAAAATTTGAAAGATAAAGAAAGTACCGTTATGCTGCCGAATTGTTTCCATAGCATAAGCTAGTTATTTATGCATTTTCTTAAAATATTATGATCAACTATTGGTACGTTCTATTCCTTGGTTACACTATCATGGAACTATTGCTGAACTTGTACATTAATTGGGCATACTATTGTCAATATCGTGGAAGTAGCTTGATTTATACTTGAAGATGCAGTTCGAGCACTGATTGTGTTCAAGGGCTCTATGCTAGTCCCCTCGGCTGATTGTCGAAAACATACTGTAAATCATGGGGTATGATGCTACTAGCGTCGCATTGCACTGGGAGTACTTTCTCTATAAATAAGTAAAATATCCACGGGATCCACGTAAATTCACGAAGTACTTGCTATTAAGCGAATAGTATTTTCTTGCTTGTTACATGACTTTCTAGTACATAGCCTTCCTGGTTATGAAAAGTACATTCTTATTACATTCTTGAATGGCCAAAATTGACATTCTCGATATGAACTTGATTAAATCATATTCTTCATATCTCGTCGTGATCATATCTTGTTACTTTGGCTTTATTCGCATGATTTGTCATGTTTGCATAATTTATCTTATTCTTTAGAGCTAAAATATTAATTACTTAAACTTGCCTTCATGTTGATGCTAAGATACCTACTGGGCAAGTGTGCTCATTCCCTACTTTCTTAATGTTTCAGGAAGTGCAAGTGAGTCGGAATCGGATGATACAAGTGACAAGTCCGAGAGCAATTAAATGAAGTATGAACGAGAGAAGCCATAGTTATCAAAAGTCTAGTCGAGTCATGATAAAGTCTTTATTTTCTTGAGTCTAGTGAGAAGATCATATGTACTTTGGAGATTATTTGGAAATGAAATAAAGTTAAAGGTGTTTAGTGAATTACATTGTGCAATTACTCTTATGTGGTTATCTTGCGCTGTGATTATATTGCTTGCTCGAGGCGTACTAGCCGACTGTTCACGAGCCCGATTATTTCCGCTGCATAATCTCACGGCGTGACAGTGAAAGTGGTATCAGAGCATAGGAGTAGAAGTCCTAGGGAAAAGGCATGTCATAGGTTAAGTCCAAGGGTTAAGGACCCACACCCATGAAAGTAGGAAAGAAATTACCAACCTATGAGAGGAAATTGGGTAGAACCTGGGATGAGATAGTAATTAAATATAACTCTAAGGATTAACCCCACTCATTCCATTAGAGTTAACAAAATCATTATTCTTCTTAAGTACCTCATTTTTATAATGGCTCATCACGTTGATTGGGAAAGTATGCTGGTGCGGACACCAGAGCGAGCGAGAAGCACGAACCGGCGAGCCACCGGTACCGTACGCGGAGCACCACTCGAGCCACTTCGGCGTCCATCTGGCTCGGAGACAGTCTGGAGACTCCCTCTTGAGTCTCGATATTTATCGCATTTATTTGGATTTCATTTGTGTGTAATGTGTGTTTATTTAGTTTTATTTGGATTGTAATAAGGGTTTATATGTAAAATGGGAGCACCTGGGTCCCGCGGGCCCCCCATCCCTCCTCCCATTGATCCACCTCACCCCTAGGGCCCATGTGGGGTCAGTCAACCTTCCAATGGTGGACTTCTCGAAGGGTGGGCCAAGTGGGGGACAAGGTGTATTCAAAGTCCAAGAAGGGGGCTTCTTGGTCAAGGGGGGGCCCCCCTTTGGAACAAATTAGTTATATTTTGTAATTTCTTTTATTTTGCTCCACAACACATGGGATAATTAAATGTGGACTTCCCCTTTTATCCCTCCCCAAACCTAGATCTAGGGATAGTTGAAGTCTTTTTGTATTTCATATATATTCCTTATATTTTCATTTGACTGGAATTAATAGACACAAAAATCAGATTAATGTTGGAGCAAGCAAGGGCCGCCCCCTTCTCTCTCTCCTCTCTCCCCCTTCAGCAGCTGGGAAGGCTGTGATTCTGAGGTGTGCAGCCTCCTCTATCAGTTCCGGAACTCGTCGTCGCCGCCACCGCCGCCACCGTGCCACCATCGCACCACCGTCGTGTTCGCCGGAGTTCTATCCATCCAGCATAGATCCCCCTTCCATGAATTTCTGCTCACAACCACGAACTCTTCTTGAGTTCAAACTTTCAGGGTGAGTTCCAGAGGTCTCCCCCACATCCCAAAAAAATTGGTTGGGCTTCCAATATCCAACTTCCATTTTTCCATTTTCGTCCATCTTTTCCTTCTAGATCTGCCTATTTTCAGTCTAGATCCACAGCCACCCTGAGTTTCCCATCTCCGGACCTCCTTTTGATTTTTACTGGAACCCCCAGATTTACTGTAGGTTTTATCTACCACCCCCTCCACCCAAGAATTTTCGTGGAATTTCAAAAGGCCTCCACCTATTTTATAAAAATCATTTTCAGATCCCCTTCAGTTCTGTCTGCTTCTGTCCAGATCCGACCACTTGCCCGTATAAAATAGCTTTCCCCATCCAAATCTCCACCAAATGGATCATACGAATTATTGCCATTTTCCCCTCTCTCCCCTCTACAATTCTCATGAAGAGATCTAGGTCTGAATATGAGGTCTACCATGTGGTCAATGGCAGTTCTCAAGAAACTTCACTGCTGCCCTGAGCTTTCGGACCATGTGGTCTACCATATGGTCAACATCAACTTCAAAAATCGAGTAAGGCCAGATCCGTGCAGATCCAATTTGTCTCTCTGGTCCTAGATAGAAACACTTCAAAAGAGCTTTCCAACGATACCTTCTGTGCATCGATCCGACGTCAGGAATGATCGCAACAGCCGATCTCGCCGGATCACGCCCAGTAAAACAAAAGCGACCAGTCTGTGGGTAGCAACTCCAAAGGTTGGAGATCAGAGCCGATCAGCCTTCGACTGGCATTCCCGCCCGACCGCCATCCAGGGAGGCGCGCCACCAGGGGTCTCCATCACAGCGGGACCCACCCCATCAGACCCGGAGGACAGAGCGATCCGTGGACCCCATGAATCCGTAGATCGCGCCGTCCGGACACCACGAAAATGCAGATTTCGGCACTGACGGACGACATCAAGATGCTGCCCGTCGACCCAATTCCCGTGACTCCCGAGCCCCACATGTGACCTATTACCTCCCTGCGTGGAGTGGGTCAAATTTTTGTACCACGGTAAAACTTTGTTAATCGGGAGTCCGGATTTGGCCGGGGTTATCTTCCCCACGCCGAGAGCGTGGAGGTAATGGTCTTAACTCCTTGGCGTTCATTTGCTAGTTTAGTATATGGTCATATGCTGCTATGAGAGAATAGGATTCTAGCCCATGAGTCCATGTCACCGCTGTGAGCGAGAGAGTGACCCGTCCCGTGACTCGATCCGAGCACGAAAGTAAGTTGGACTACCCTTAACTCTGCCGGTTTCTTAACCGCGCGGATCCGCGTTTCCCCTCGCTTGGGACGACAAGTGGGCTTGTATTTTTGTTAGCGACGTATAGCCCATAGGAACTCTTAGTGTCGGGTCAAAGTGTCTCCGTTGTTGTTTGTTACTGGTCGGGTCCGCATTTAGAGTCCGAGGTCCGCATCACTTAGAGTCGGTTCCCGTGTCCGTCCCGCATCAGTTTGGTATCAGAGCGAGTCGAGTCTAGGGTAGTCGTTGCATAAGTCTTGCACGGTCTAGGTCGAGTCTAGGATCATCATTATTTTCAAAACAAAAAAGTGTTTTAAAATTGCATTTCATCCCGATAATTCGGTATATTAAAAGGTGTTGTCCGAACATTAAGCTACGCCTATCGGGAAGGCCGCACACTTGCGGGAGTGATCTTTGGATCGATTAACTCCGCCACGTACCGGATATTGGTTTAGGTCTAGGTGCATTAGTCGGTGTTTGCATTAGTTTGTGTCTCCTAGTTCGTGTGTTTTTACATGCCCACCCGTCGAGGCACCCAATACTCGCCACCACCACCTATGGCGGATTCCCGAGCCTGTAGCTTCGATGAGCCTTCGACGGTCGAGATGTTCTGAGCCCTCATTGATCGTCTCGATACACGTATGGATGGCCTTAGTACGCGTCTAGATGGCGTAGGAACGCGTCTAGAAGGGAGGATGAAAGCCCTCGAGGATCGGGCCGAAACTTCGGACTAGTCCATCCAGGGTCTTGTAGGGAGGATTGCCATCCTCGAGAGGGCCCCAGCGGCGGCGCAACCCGTGCCAACCAATGGTCAACAAGATTCGGCCCAGCAACCTGCTGCGCCAAGAGCTCGGGCGGTAGATGTTGGGAGGCAACAGGTGCATGAGGTGGCTGACTATGCATCTGATAATGAGCAAGGGGGATATGGTCGTCGTAACCAACGACGGAATCGTGATGACGATGATGACGACCACATTCTTCAGAGCGTGCATGCGGACCCTCCCCTTTTTAGCGGGTCCTTGGACCCGAAGGTCTATTTAGATTGGGAGGCCGGCATGGACCGGTACTTCGAGTGGTTTGAGATGACGGACCACCGGAGAGTTCGATACGCGAAGATGAAGCTGCATGGGCAAGCCCAAACTTATTGGACCAATGTGGAGAGCCTGCTAAATCAGCGACGTCAACCCCCGATCGGCACTTGGGATGACATGAAAATGAAATTGAGGGAGAAGTACCTTCCTGCCTCATATCGCCAACGTCTCATAGATAAATGGCAAAGTCTCTCCCAAGGGAGCCGATCCGTGACCGAGTACACCGCCGAGATTGATGAGTATTATTTGCGATGTGGAGTTATGGAAGAGAGCACCATGACCATATCACGCTTTCGGAGAGGTCTGCGACCAAACTATCAATACGAACTTTTTCGCTGCAATGCGACCACTTTGGAACAAGCGTATCAGGTTGCTCTCAAATTAGAGCAATTCAAGGCCGAGTTCGAGTCTCCCCATCAGTTGGGCTCCTTTCCCCTTCGTAGTGTCGAGCCCTGTTGCTCTTCTGGCACTATCCAAGGGCCCCCATGGCCTGACCTCAGGAGCCCACTCGTCCTGAGCCTTTCGCTCCTAGGCCTCGCCTTCCACCCCCGAGGAACCTTCCTCGTCCCCAACATCTTACGGCACCCACAGCCTGTCCACCGGCACCCGCACCTCCTGCCTGTCCTTTGTTGCCTTCACCTCCTATCCGTCGGGAGGATAAGGGGAAAGGACCCATGATTGGGAAGCCTAGTGGATCACGGCAGCATTGTTATCGCTGCAATGGGTTTGGCCATTTTGCCAACCAGTGTCCCAACCGCCAGTCCCTTGTCATTAGGGACACACAGGCCGAGGATACCACCCCTACGGACCTCGAGTTAGTCAGCTATGAAGCAGATCTGGAGCTAGCTGACGAGTACTATGAGGTCGAAGGTCATGGCCAGGATACCCAACATCCGGACGATACCCACTTGGGGGTCGTCAGGTGTATTCTCACCCAGCCATAGGCCAATGATGACTGGCGATGGACCACTATCTTTCATACATTCTGTCGGCTGGGCAAGCAAGTTTGTAAGGTGATTATCGATAGTGAGAGTTGCATCAATGTAATCTCCACGGGCACTGTCTCCTGTCTTGGTCTTACACTCGTGGATCATCCTTGCCCCTATCGAGTATCATGGGTGGATTCCACCTCCATTCCGATCAGGCTACGGTGTCTGGTCCCACTGCAGTTCCGTGCCTACCATGATGATATCTGGTGTGATTTCCTCCCCATGGAGGTGGGCGGCATTATTCTTGGTAGGCCGGGGTTATTTGATCGGGATGCCACACTACATGGCCGGTCGAACACCTGTACCTTCGACCATGCTGGCCAACGGATTACCCTCCAACCCTCTCAGCCCAAGAAGCCTTCAGTTAGGGGTCCTACTAGCCCTAGTACTCCGGAGCCTTCCATCCCCGAGCCCAGTACCCCACCCCCAGCTCGGGCTATGACCGTTACATCTGGCCCAGGCGAGTCCTCGACTAGGAGATTGATGATGATTAGCTCCCAGGAAATGGAGCGGGAGGCTAGTAGGGGCTGCCCTGTATTTGCTATTACGGTCCGAGAGGTGGAGCCGAAGTCCGAGGGTGAACTCCCACCCGATGTCATTCTTATTCTGCAGGAGTTCGCTGGTATTTTTCCTGAGGAGCTTCCCGAGGGACTCCCACCCATGCGGGATATTCAGCATGCTATCGACCTAATTTCGGGCTCCTCATTGCCCAATCTTCCCCATTATCGCATGAGTCCCACAGAACATGCTGAGCTAAAACGGCAGGTCGATGAGTTGATGCAGAGAGGGTCTGTTCGGGACAACATGAGTCCGTGTGTTGTTCCCGCATTACTCGTCCCAAAGAAGTATGGCACGTGGAGAATGTGCATTGATAGTCGTGCCATCAACAAAATCACTGTGAAGTACAGGTTCCCTATTCCCCGCCTAGATGATATGCTAGATATGATGGCCGGTGCCACTATCTTCTCGAAGATCGATCTTAAAAGTGGTTAAAACCAGGTGAGGATTAGGCCAGGTGATGAGTGGAAGATCACATTTAAGACCGAGGATGGTCTATATGAGTGGTTGGTTATGCCCTTTGGGTTGACCAATACCCCTAGCACCTTCATGCGACTCATGACTCAGGTCCTTCGACCATTCATTGGAGTCTTTATGGTTGTGTATTTTAATGACATCCTTATATATAGTCGCACTAAAGGGGACCACTTGAACCATCTAGGCAGGCCTGTCTGCTTTTGAGGCGAGAGCAGCTGTATGCGAACCCACAGAAGTGTGCCTTCATGACACCTCAGCTTACTTTCTTGGGTTTTATTGTGTCTAGTACTGGGGTCTCTACTGATCCAGAGAAGGTCCGGGCCATTGTTGAGTGGCCGGAATCCCGTACGGTCCACGATGTTCGCAGCTTTCATGTCCTTGCGACGTTCTATCATCGTTTCATCCACGGATTTAGCTCCGTCACTGCCCCCGATCACGGACTGTATTCGAAAGGGCACATTTGTATGGACGAAGGCCGCATCTGCTGCCTTCAAGGACATCAAGGAGCGCATGACCTAGACACCTATCCTTCGATTGCCAGATTTCTCGAAGGTGTTTGAGGTCTCTTGTGATGCGTCAGGTGTTGGGATAGGAGGAGTGTTGAGTCAGGAGACCCACTCGGTCTCATATTTCAGTGAGAAGCTGAATGACGCGAAACTGCGATACTCCACTTATGATAAGGAATTCTACATAGTTGTTCAGGCTCTTAGGCATTGGAGGCACTATCTATTACATCAGGAGTTTGTCTTATACTCTGATCATGAGGCTTTCAAGTACCTCCATTCCCAAAAGAAGCTTAATGCGCGTCACAGCCGTTGGGTTGAGTATCTCAGCAGTTCACATTTGTGCTAAAACATAAGGCTGGAGTGGAGAACAAGGTGGCCGATGCCTTGAGTCGGCGAGCGTGTTTACTTACCACCATGAGTGCCGAGGTCATAGGGTTAGAGAAGATGAGATAGGCCTATGTTGATTGTCCTGACTTCGATCAGATTTATACTACTCTCCAGGCCGGACCCTCGAGAGACCTTGACGATTATGTGCTTCAGGAGGGTTACCTCTTTCGAGGAGGCATGCTTTGTGTTCCCCGAACTTCGGTTCGAGACTTCTTAGTCTGGGAGCTACATACGGGAGGTCTAGCCGGCCACTTTTGTCGGAATAAGACTATTGAGACTGTTGAGCATAGATTTTATTGGCCGAGCTTGAAGCGTGATGTTGCTCATATTGTGGCTCAGTGCTGTACATGTGCTATGTTGTGCCCCCGTGGTTTTGATGATTGGCTTTGATGTGAGTTAATCATTTGATGATTGGTTTTAGATGTGAGTTAATCAATGTGAGTCATCTTGCTGTTATTCAGTCATTTTATTAGATCATAATGCAGTCTTTCATATGTTTAGTCATCTTGCTGTTCTGTTAGTCTATCAGAACTAAAGCATTGCATATTTTATGATCAGTCATGTTATCTGCTGCATCAAGCATTCATATACACAATTGCATTGAGCATACTGTCAGCACTCTCATTAAGCCATAAAGTCCATACATTTGTCTTCTCTTCAAAGTCAGTACATTGGCATTGGGCATCCTAGTCTATACACTCATCACCTTTCCCTACGTTTTCTGGCCAAGCCTACACATCATTTGCCTGGCGTTTGCTTCAAAGTCTATACATCGGTTTGATTGAGTAAGTCTGTACAGCGGTAGCTTTCATTGGAAGTCTATACATCGCTGTTGTGTCAAAGTCTGTACAGTCGTTTGCTTGCCAAAGTCCATACACTCAACTGCCTTGTCTTAATCAAGTCTGTACACTGGTTCAGACTTTTCAGAGTCTGTACATTGGGCCTTCAAGCTTTTGAAGTCTATACACTGGCTTACTCTTCAAGTCTGTACAGCCTGCTTGGGCGTTCAAGTCCAAAGTCTATACATCCGTTTGTGCCTTGTCCTGGTCATCGTCTCTCAACCAGCAAGTCTACACATTGGACTCTTTCTCAAAGTCTGTACATCCATTGCACTCAATTGAAGTCCATACATTGGTCTTCATATTTGAAGTCCATACATCGGTCTTCATATTTGAAGTCTCTTGGAAGTCTATACATCGGTCTTCATATTCGAAGTCTGTACATTGGTCTTCATATTGGAAGTCTAGACATTGGTCTTCACCTGAAGTCTGTACAGCCATTCTCTTATCAAAGTCTATACATCCTTCTGTTGGGTTTCCAAGTCCATACATCAGACTGTTTGAGCAAAGTCTGTACAGCGTGTCACTCACGTTGGAAGTCTATACATTGGCGTTGGTCATCCAAGTCTGTACATCGCTTGGCGCTCACCAAGTCTATACATCCTCCGCAAAGCTTTCCAAGTCTGTACAGCCAAAGTCTGCACATCTTGTTCAGCTGAAGTCTGTACATCAGACTGTTTCATCAGCAAGTCTGTACATCAGACTGTGTCAAGTGAAGTATGTACAGACATGGTGTTTGCATTCAAAGTCCATACATTGGACTGTAGCATGCACGAAGCTAAGTCCATACTTTGATGCACTGTAGATAGCCTAAGGTGAAGTCTGTACAGCCATTGCCTTCATATAGGAAGTCTGTACATCTTACTGCACTGTAGCTTTCACAAAACCAAGTCTATACATCGTGAAAGTCTATACACTCCTCTTGGCCTTAGCATCTGTTTTGAAGTCCATACATTGGTCTTCAGTTCAAGTCTGTACAATTGACTTATAGGTAAAGTCTATACATCCTTCAGCTAGAACTGTGCAAGTCTGTACATCGTTGCTTGCCAAAGTCTGTACATTGGCATCTGTTCCTACGTTGCACTTCCAAGTCTACACATTGGGTTCTTTACCTCCGTTCAGCTTTGAAAGTCTACACATTGGTAGTTTTACCGACGTTGCCTTGCCAAAGTCTATACACTGTGTTTGTTCAAGTCTGTACAGACTTAGCCTTGTTCTAGTCTGTACATCGACCAGCTATATTTGGCAAGTCTACACATCGTGATTTCATCATGTCTGTACAACCTCTTCATTGAAAGTCCACTCATCACTCAAGTCTATACAATGCACACTTGCTTTCTTGCATAAAGTCCATACACTGCACTTGGCTTGTGTTCTTCACACCAAGTATGTACAGCCTGTGCTCGCAGCAGTCAAGTCTACACATTGCATTGGTGGCAAGTCTATACATTGGGCTGTAGCATGCTTGAAGTGAAGTCTACACATTGATTCACTGTTCATGCCTTCACTCAAAGTCTGTACAGCCATTCCTTGAGTTCAAGTCTGTACAACGCTGCATAACGTAGTCAAGTCTATACAATGGTTGAGCATCGTGAAGTCTATACATTGGTTAGGCTTGTATATGCATTGCCTCCACGCCATCAAGTCTGTACATTGCATGAAATATATACATTACACGAGCTGAATGCTTTCTAAGTCTATACACTCTCCCAGTGTACACACTTACTCACTTACTGTTTCTAAGTATATACATTGTGTTGCATTGCTTGAATTTCCTCAAGTCTATACACTGAGCTCGCATGAAGACTCAAAGTCTATACACTCACTCAGTGTTTACACTTGCTCATTTGCTACTTATAAAGTCTATACACTGCATTTTACAGTATGAGTTATAAAGTCTATACACTGTCTTCAGTTGATTTTGTTAATCGACTGAACTCCTCATTTATCTTGCAGGTGTCTGGCACGTGATCCAAGGAGCTGAGATGCTGACACGTGGCAGAGTCGATTGGGCGGGAGCTGTGGAGACCACACGCCCTAGCTGCTACTGATGCTGATATAAATAGAAACCTTCGTCTTCAGATGAAGAGGGATCGAGGTAGAAGGACTGAAGCCTTGAGCAGAAGTAAGAAGAAATAGAAGAAGAGTGAGCCAGCAGAAGAAAAAGAGTTGCAGAGAAGAAGGAGAGAATAGCGTGAGAGAAAAAGAGAGCAGAGGAGAAAGAAAGAGAGATAGAGAAAGAGAGAGCTCGTGAAGAAGAGCAGAGAGAAGCTTCGTTATCTTCACTAGAGTTTGGATCAAATCCAATCCAGTTGCTCCTGCGAGAGCTGCAGTTTATATTTTATTTTCCAGCTTTCTGGTTGCTGAAGTTACTTTCATTTTGTGTTTCTTATTTTTCTTTTGTTTTTCTGATTACCTTTGTTCTTCCGATCCTCTGGACTGAGGTCGGGTTCCTCCTGTTGGTTCAGGAGAAGGGAGATCTGATCTTCAAGTTGCAAGTGACAGGTTGTCACTTGTGGGTTCCCTCTGGTTAGAGGAAGGGAGGCTCGTCCTCCGGTTCTGGGCTTGTGGGTTGCAAGTCCAGGGGTCCCTCCTGGTCTGGAGGAAGAGAGGTCTTCGACCTCTGGTTTACAAGTGGCTGAGAGTCACTTGGGGTGTCCCTCCGGTTGGGAGGAATAGGGGAGGCTGTTCCCCTGGTCAAGCTGTGTGGCAGCAAGTGTTCGCAGACTGAGTCTGCTTGTGTCTAGCGTTGGCTAGTGAAGCCTCACTCCGGTTGGGAGTGAGGGGTGGATGTAGGTCTTGGTGACCGAACCACCTAAATATCTACTGTGCAGTGGTTTTGCTTTGTGCGTTTGTTCCTTGCCTTCTACCTCCCATTCACAGGTTGTGCATGCTTGGATAGTTGTATTATCTAGGGAGTTAACCTTGAGCATTATATTTTTGCTAGGTGTGATTGGTTTGCTTAGTTCTGTCTGCGTTTCTGGTTTGATCAGGTGGCTGCATTGTTGCAGTCCAACTATTTGATCTATTGTTGTCTTATCATCTCATCTTGGAAAGCTCATTAGTTTTTATTCCGCATATCTGAGCTCTAGAGATTTAATTTGGGCATAATTTCTGAAGGGGATACATTCACCCCCCTCTGTATCCGGGCCTAGCACCCTAACAATTAGTATCAGAGCCGGTGTCTGCATACAAGGTCCAGCGACCTGCAGATCCGATCTTGCAGTCTTAGGTGCTAATTTGCTTTTGGTGCATCAATATTCCTGTTGTATTATATCTGTTTGTCTCCATGGGTGAACCACCAGTTTTCAACGGTTCCAATTTTAGTGTATGGTTTGCTAGTCTGAAACATTATGCTAAATCTGTTAATCATGATCTACCAAAGAAAAAGTCCAAATGGACTGACAGTCAAAAATCACTGCATGAAGAAAATCAGATAGCAATAAATCTAATGAAGGCAGCTACTGATAGAGCTTTTCATTCATGTTTCTTTGATTACAGTTCTGCTAAAGATATTCTGGACATGCTGAAGTGAACTCAGAAGAGGAATGAGGACAGCTGCATGATGGCTGATAGAAGCAATCAAAGCAGCAGCCAAAATGAAGAAGATGAGGATGATGAGGTAAATCTCTTCGAGAATTTTTCTCTTGATGATTGGGAGAATGCATATGCTGAATTGTTAGAGTCACATGAGAGCTTAAGAAAATAGTATAAAAAGTTGAAGAAGGGTACTGGGATAGATAGTTCTAGCTCTCCATGTGAAAACTGTTCAAGTACGAAGCAATTTCATGATACATGTCTGTCTGATAATCATATGTATAAAAATCAGAACGCAAAACTGAAGAAAGAACTTGAATGTGCTTACTCTGAACTAAACAAGCTAAAATCTGAAGATGACTCTCTCAGAAAACTCTCCAAAGAAGATGAAGAAAAATCAGAGAAACTTAAACAGGAGAACAAATTGCTGATTGAAAAACTTAATGCCATAAAGTCTGTAAACATAGAATTACAGAAAGATCTTGAAAAACAGCAAAAAGATATGAAGGAAATTGAAAATGGAAGAAAGTATGAAGTCAATTTAGAAGATCAGCTTCTAATAAATGAATTGGTTCAAAATGACAAACTTAAGGAAGAAAATGAGAAGTTAAGAATGCTGAACTTCACCATATCTGAGAGACTTCTAGCTTTAGAAAGAGGTAAAAGTGTTTGCGTTGAAGATTCTGATAAACTGAGCAATCTGGAACAGGAAGTTGAAAAATACAAAACTGCTAACAATGTGTTAACTGAATGTGTGAATTGCAGTGAGCAAGAAATTGCCAGTTACGAGTTGCATATTTCCTCTTTAGAAAATGAAATTCAGGATTTGAGAATATCTTTGTCTAAATTTGTTGATGGGCAAGAAAACCTAGACAAGCTGCTAGATGTAAAAGTCAATGTCAAAAAGGAAGGGTTGGGCTACAATAATCTAAATAAAAAGGCTATGTAGAACAAAGTAACAACATCCTTTGTAAATGCTTCAAATATAGCCACAACATCAAAAGACAAACAGCCCACTGTTCAGAAAAAGCTAGGAACAAAGATTAATTTTAAGAAAGAAGGACTGGGTTACTGTCCAGTCATGAGGAAGGTTGATGGAGCCAACCTGAAAACTGTTTTTGTTAAATCTTCTGAACAGGAAAAGCCTTCTACTTCATCTCCAACTCAGTACAAGGCTAAGAAAATAGGAAAATAAGATAAAAATCAGAAAAGGACTATAAATCAGGAGATAAACAAACAGGGTTCATCACTGCATGTTAATTACAGTCCTCACACAAATTCACATGCATCCAAAAAGAAAATGATCATTCATTACTGTCATAAATTTGGACATCTGATACATGAGTGTAGGTTGATGGAGAAGGATGATAAGAATGCTAGGAGATCTCATGATAAAAATCCTTCACCTCAGAAAAGGAGTGTCACATGTTCTAATTGTGGCAAATTAGGACACTCAATTGCTCATTGCTGGTTTGCTAGTGGTAAGAAAACATTTTATTCATATCATGCTAAATTCCCTACAAACCAACATATTTTTAGTAAAAACAAATCTGTTTCAATGAACCAACACATCATCTGTTTTAACTGCAACATGATTGGTCACAAGACCTCTGAATGCTGGTCAGGTTCTTTTAAAAGAAATTCTCTCAAATGCTCTCACTGTGGAAAGCATGGCCACAGGGCCATTGAATGCTGGCATGCTCAGGGTAGAAATGAGAATTTTAAACATGCTAAAATCCCTGCAAATAGACATGCTTTTCATGAGAATTTTAAGAGAATGAATTCTTCTAATTGTTTTAACTGTGGAAAGCCAGGTCACTGGGCTGCAACCTGTTGGCTGGCAGGATACCAAAGCAAGACTGGTTTTGGTAAACAGAATTTTAATTCTGTTAAGAAAAATTTTCATACATATGCACATAAAAATCATGTTTATAAGAATGTGCATAAATCTAATCTGAAACCTGTTGCATCTTGCTATTATTGTGGCACATCTGGTTATTCAATGAAAAACTGCTACTTGATGAAATCTGATGACCATGCTGCTAGAAAATTATTTAGGACACCTACCAAAGGTGTTATTGTCAATTCAGGACCCAAGACCTCTTGGGTACCTGTTTGTGTAAAATAACTTTGCTTTGCAGGTGTGCCTTGGAATGGAATAAAAAGGGGTATTAATCCAAGGCACTCAAGAATGAAAACCCCTTCTGAACTTTTCAGGTAAATTCTCTGCATTTCCTATTTTTGAAACTCATTGCATATGTGGTTTGATGTGTTCTTGCATATCTGTCATCTTTTGAACACTATGAGCATTCGTGTCTCTTAATGCTCATATAAATTGGCTGTTTAGATATTGAAATGAGAATAAACTTACAATTTCTGAAAATCTGAACTGCATATGTATGTTGTTTGAAATCTGACTATTGCATTCTGAAAAATCTGATAAGCTGAAATTTGATCCATGCATGCTGCCCATGTTGAATTATCATGATTGACCTCAATGGTATATCAAATGGTAAGCTACCAAAAGGTAGGGAAATCTGTCTGGAGGTTCTTACTATGTGAGAGGTGGTCTTTTAGACCAAGTACTCCGCCTAGTACCATGGGTCACTTTGCTGGATAGGACAGTCTGAATGTGCACAAGTCACAATATCATTTGGAATCATATGTTCATTTTCAGTGCAAACATTGCATGTTTTCAGGGGGAGTAAATGGCATATCTTTGCATAGCATTCAATGTTGAGTCTTTGCATGTCCTTGCATACATATAGTGCATTGCATTTCATTTCATTGAAAATGCCAAAAAGATTGACTGAATGCATGTTGTCAGGGGGAGTCAATGCATTGCATATAGGTTGTCAAATGCATACTCTTGTGAGAATTCATTGCATACACTTTCTTATTGATTCTATTGACAAACCTTGATCACATTTTGAAAATACCGGGCTTCAAAATCTCTCTTATCAATTGGTATCATTTGATTTCAGAATTCTATCAGTCTTTCATGAAGATTTCAATGGGCTATCTTGATCATAAATCTGAAAACTCTTGAACTAGAAATCTTCTATTATACATTTTTATGAATGTCTGAAATAACTCATGTGGTTTAAGTTTAATTTTCATGGAGTTTGACTTTAAAATCTCTTAAAAATATCTGAAGCATGTTTAATAAACCTTAACCATCTATTTCATGCTGTGTCTTATAAAATCTTCTGAAATCTGCATTATTGAATTCATGGCTTTAATTGGTTAAGTACATGAAATTATTATTGACTTGAAGCAAATGAATTAGTCTGAAATGTCTAAAGGGTAAAGTGTTGTCAGAGCAATGACTTTGGTCACTGAGAAACCATGTCCAAAGGACTGTGTCATGAGGTGCCTTAGTTAACTCTGCAAAATAAAATTCATTGAAAATTAGGCAGAGCAATGGCATGCACACTGAGAAATACAACTCACTCATCCAGAAATGATTTGGAGTGTGTCATGATGTGTAAATGTTATCTCTGTTCATATATAGCATGCCAGTTAGTCACACTAAGTGCTTAGGGATATTGGCCTCTGATCAAGGTATATCCTCTAGTTACAAGGTGTGCACTAAACTAGAGTGCTCGTAAAATTTGTAGCATGAAAAATTGTTGAACATATCTCAATATTTGAATATTGATGCTAAAATCAAATTGCTACAACCCTAGACAAAATCATATGACTTCATAATTACTTGATCTCAATACTAGTGCATGTAATTCTGAAAGAAGTCAATAGATTTGATTGTGTAAGAGAAAGGGAGATTAAACAAGATAAATATGAGGGCTTGGTTCATTTTTATTAAACCATGGTTTTAGATATCAATACAGAATTTTATTGATAAACTCTGCATACATCATATTTAAACCATGTTGTTCAGTAAAGCTCATTCATAAGCCCTTATAATGGAAGACTTTGAAAACTTATGTTTTGGATTTATGAGATTGATATTGTTGTGCCCCTGTAGTCATTTGAGTCATCATGTGATCAATTAGGTCATTCGACATCAATCTATGATCATATGAGTCATTTGGTATTCTTGGTTTTCATAATGGCTAAACACTATAAGTCATTGTTCTTTTCCACTATCTTATGACTGACATATGTGATGTTTTGTTCATGACAGATATGCACATGAAAGCTCAATGTTGCGCCCTCGCACGCGGATCGACCCGGGGTGAATGCCACAGACATGAACGGGCAGCTAACGGACTCAAGCGATGGAGCTGGTGCGGCCAACGGATCGACCCGGGGTGACCCGGGCTCTGCCCAGCTGGCGGTCGACCGCCAGCACAGGGGCGGTCGACCGCCCCAGCCAGGGACTGCCAAGGCTGCACATTTTTCAGTGGCGGTCGACCGCAATCCAGTGGCGGTCGACCGGATTTCCCAGGGATCGCCCAGTTGCAGGTGTTTCAGTGGCGGTCGACCGCCAGGAGCTGCAGGTCGACCGCCAGCCCCGAGCCTTCATTTTTGACTTTGTTTCCAACTTCGAAAAGGGCCATTCTATATGGATTTCTTTAATCCAAAAGTCACCTAATCACCCACAAATTGTGGATCTGGTCTAAGGCTTGTCTATAGACCATTCAAAGTCTATAAAACCAATACAAGAGGGTTGGAAACCCTAATGCTTCAAGGGGTTACAAGGGTGGCTGCAAGGGAGGTTGCAAGAGAGCTTGGAGACGAGCTACTGTTCACGTGAACAGTAGTTCGTGAAGGTGTTCTTCATCCAATCAAAGGGGAATCAAGCTCAAATCAAAGCCAGCAATCTTCGAGGAAGATTACATCAAAGCAAGGCTATCAAAGTGATCCAAGGAAGCCGGTTTGATTCAAGTTCTTCAAGGGAAATCATCTTCATCCATTCAAGTTCTTTCAAGTTCATTCAAGGTGATATTTCAAGCATTCAAACTCCTAGAAGCTAAAGAAGCAATCAAGATTCAAGGTAGCTTCATCATCTCCTTCATTCATTCAAAGAAATTCAAAGAGAAGATCAAGAGAGAAGAATTGAAGGAAGAGGTACTGTTCACGTGAACAGTACTCCGTGAAGAACATTCATCCAATCAAGGGTGAATCAAGAAGATTGAGTTGAAGCCAAGAGGAGCCTTGTTGCTGATCAACATTTCATACAAGGGCCAATTCATTTTCACTCATAACTCAATCTCTTGTTTTAGTTCCTTCACATTTGTTTCATTTTCATTATTGTTAAACATTGAAAGTGTGATTCATCCCTACCGGTGGTTAGTAGGAAGGCAATTGGAGGGTGTTCCAATTTGCAGTTGACGTCCCTACCAGGTGGTGAGTAGGAAGGCAATCGGTAGTTTTCGATTTGCGGTTTGGTGCGCTGCACAAGTGAAGCCTCACCGGGTTTTGGTAAGGGGTGGACGTAGGGCTGAGGATTCAGTCCGAACCACCTTAAAAATCCTGTCTAGCGTGGTTTACTTGTGTGATTGAATCGTTCTAGGTGAATGCTTAGGATCGAATTATTATATATCTTACTTATCTTGCTAAGTGAATCATAGCATACTTGGAAGCTAGTTTCTATTCCGCTGTAATTCATTTTAACTAGCTATTTAGAGGGCCGCATTACGAAAAGTGGGGCTGATCTATTCACCCCGCCCCTCTAGATCCGCTGTCCACTACACAACAGATATCTCTCTGAAAATCTGACTGAATTTCTTGTGATTGGAGCTTCTTTAAAAAATCCGCTACTTGAAACTCTTCTGCTCAACGTCATTGATTCTTTGACCTGAACTTTTCCTTCTCATTCATTTCATAAGATTCCACTTATTGAGGGGGAGCTTCCATGTCATATGCATCATGCTGCATAGAAACTCTTAAAGGGGGAGATCTTTCATTCTGGTATCTGCATCTGCATTCATACCTTCCAATGGTTCATCTTGATTATAACAAAGGGGGAGATTTTTTTTTTGCTTGCCTAAGGGGGATAATTTTATTCAATCATTGCATGCTGGTTTGCTTTTAACTTCTCAAACTATTTTCTTTTTGATGAAGTCAAAGGGGGAGAATAGTTTGTGTCATCAGCATTACTCACAGTGTAGTGTTGTCATCATCAAAAAGGGGGAGATTGTTGTACCCCTATGATTTTGATGATTGGCTTTGATGTGAGTTAATCATTTGATGATTGGTTTTAGATGTGAGTTAATCACTGTGAGTCATCTTGCTGTTATTCAGTCATTTTATTAGATCATAATGCAGTCTTTCATATGTTCAATCATCTTGCTGTTCTGTTAGTCTATCAGAACTGAAGCATTGCATATTTTATGATCAGTCATGTTATCTGCTGCATCAAGCATTCATATACACAATTGCATTGAGCATACTGTCAGCACTCTCGTTAAGCCATAAAGTCCAAACATTTGTCTTCTCTTCAAAGTCAGTACATTGGCGTTGGGCATCCTAGTCTATACACTCCTCACCTTTCCCAACATTTTCTGGCCAAGCCTACACATCGTTTGCCTGGCGTTTACTTCAAAGTCTATACATCGGTTTGATTGAGTAAGTCTGTACAGCGTTAGCTTTCATTGGAAGTCTGTACATCGCTGTTGTGTCAAAGTCTGTACAGTCGTTTGCTTGCCAAAGTCCACACACTCAACTGCCTTGTCTTAATCAAGTCTGTACACTGGTTCAGACTTTTCAGAGTCTGTACATTGGGTCTTCAAGCTTTTGAAGTCTATACACTGGCTTACTCTTCAAGTCTGTACAGCCTGCTTGGGCGTTCAAGTCCAAAGTCTATACATCCGTTTGTGCCTTGTCCTGTTCATCGTCTCTCAACCAGCAAGTCTGCACATTGGACTCTTTCTCAAAGTCTGTACAGCTATTGCACTCAATTGAAGTCCATACATTGGTCTTCATATTCGAAGTCCATACATCGGTCTTCATATTTGATGTCTGTACATTGGTCTTCATATTGGAAGTCTATACATTGGTCTTCATATTCGAAGTCCATACATCGGTCTTCATATTCGAAGTCTGTACATTGGTCTTCATATTCGAAGTCTAGACATTGGTCTTCACCTGAAGTCTGTACAGCCATTCTCTTATCAAAGTCCATACATCCTTCTGTTGGAATTCCAAGTCCATACATCGGACTATTTGAGCAAAGTCTGTACAGCGTGTCACTCACGTTGGAAGTCTATACATTGGCGTTGGTCATCCAAGTATGTACATCGCTTGGCGCTCACCAAGTCTGTACATCCTCCGCCAAGCTTTCCAAGTCTGTACAGCCAAAGTCTGCACATCCTGTTCAGCTGAAGTCTGTACATCAGACTGTTTCATCAGCAAGTCTGTACATCGGACTGTGTCAAGTGAAGTATGTACAGACATTTGCATTCAAAGTCCATACATTGGACTGTAGCATGCACGAAGCTAAGTCCATACTTTGATGCACTGTAGATAGCCTGAGGTGAAGTCTATACAGCCATTGCCTTCATATAGGAAGTATGTACATCTTACTGCACTGTAGCTTTCACAAAACCAAGTCTATACATCGTGAAAGTCTATACACTCCTCTTGGCCTTAGCATCTGTTTTGAAGTCCATACATTGGTCTTCAGTTCAAGTCTATACAATGGACTTATAGGTAAAGTCTACACATCCTTCAGCTGGAACTGTGCAAGTCTGTACATCGTTGCTTGCCAAAGTCTGTACATTGGCATCTGTTCCTACGTTGCACTTCCAAGTCTGCACATTGGGTTCTTTACCTTCGTTCAGCTTTGAAAGTCTGCACATTGGTAGTTTTACCGACGTTGCCTTGCCAAAGTCTATACACTGTGTTTGTTCAAGTCTGTACAGACTTAGCTTTGTTCTAGTCTGTACATCGACAAGCTATATTTGGCAAGTCTACACATCATGATTTCATCATGTCTGTACAGCCTCTTCATTGAAAGTCCACTCATCACTCAAGTCTATACAATGCACACTTGCTTTCTTGCAAAAAGTCCATACACTGCACTTGGCTTGTGTTCTTCACACCAAGTATGTACAGCTTGTGCTCGCAGCAATCAAGTCTACACATTACGTTGGTGGCAAGTCTATACATTGGGCTGTAGCTTGCTTGAAGTGAAGTCTACACATTGATTCACTGTTCATGCCTTCACTCAAAGTCTGTACAGCCATTCCTTGAGTTCAAGTCTATACAACGCTGCATCACGTAGTAAAGTCTATACAATGGTTGAGCATTGTGAAGTCTATACATTGGTTAGGCTTGTTTATGCATTGCCTCCCCGCCATCAAGTCTGTACATTGCATGAAGTATATACATTACACGAGCTGAATGCTTTCTAAGTCTATACACTCTCCCAGTGTACACACTTACTCACTTACTGTTTCTAAGTATATACATTGTGTTGCATTGCTTGAACTTCCTCAAGTCTATACATTGAGCTCGCATGAAGACTCAAAGTCTATACACTCACTCAGTGTTTACACTTGCTCATTTGCTGCTTATAAAGTCTATACACTGCATTTTATAGTATGAGTTATAAAGTCTATACACTGTCTTCAGTTGATTTTGTTAATCGACTGAACTCCTCATTTATTTTGTTAATCGACCTCTGGTTTGCTGGTGACGGGGAGTCACTAGTGTGTTCCCTCCGGTTTGGAGGAAGAGAGACTTTGCGTCTCTGGTTTCCAAGTGACTGGGAGTCACTTGGGGTGTCCCTCCGGTTGGGAGGAAGAGGGGAGGCTGTTCCCCTGGTCAAGCTGTGTGGCAGCAAGTGTTCGCAGACCGAGTCTGCTTGTGTCTAGCGTTGGCTAGTGAAGCCTCACTCCGGTTTGGAGTGAGGGGTGGATGTAGGTCTTGGTGACCGAACCACCTAAATATCTACTGTGCAGTGGTTTTGCTTTGTGCGTTTGTTCCTTGCCTTCTACCTCCCATTCACAGGTTGTGCATGCTTGGATAGTTGTATTATCTAGGGAGTTAACCTTGAGCATTATATTTTTGCTAGGTGTGATTGGTTTGCTTAGTCTTGTCTGTGTTTTTGGTTTGATCAGGTGGCTGTATTGTTGCAGTCCAACTATTTGATCTATTGTTGTCTTATCATCTCATCTTGGAAAGCTCATTAGTTTTTATTCCGCATATCTGAGCTCTAGAGATTTAATTTGGGCATAATTTCTGAAGGGGATACATTCACCCCCCTATGTATCCGGGCCTAGCACCCTAACATGCTACGGCCAAAATGAAGAAGAAAAGCTCGGGCCTTTATACGCCTCTCCCCGTGCCTGATGCTCCGTGGCATGATGTTAGTATGGACTTTGTCTTGGGATTGCCACGTATCTCTAGGAAGCATGATTCGGTCTGTGTGGTGGTTGACCGATTCTCGAAGATGGCCCTTTTCATTCCCTGCTCGAAGACTTCTGATGCTTCGAGGGTAGCCCGCCTATTCCTTACTCATGTGGTGTGCAAGTTCGGGTTGCCTCGTACCATAGTGTCTGAACGCGATGTTAGATTCACCAGTTATTTTCGGAAGACACTGTGGCATATGTTGGGGACTCACCTCAAGTTTTCCACTGCATATCATCCCGAGACAGATGGTCAGACTAAGGTGGTCAATAGGAGTCTGGGTGACCTTTTGAGGTGTCTTATTAGGGATCGTCTAGGGGATTGGGATCTTATATTACCATTGGCAGAATTTGCATATAATGATTCAGTTAATAGTTCTACCGGCATGAGTCCATTCGAGATTGTCACAGGTCGTAAGCCTAGGAAGCCAGTGGATCTTTTTCCCATGCCCATCCATGCACGAGTGTCGGAGTCTGCCGAGTCGTTTGCTAGGCATGTTAGGAGTCTGCAAGATGACATCCGTCATCACATTGAGGCTAGCAATGCACGGTATAAGGAGTTAGTCGATGCCCATCGACACCACCGTGAGTTCCAAGAGGGTGAATATGTCAAGATCAGGGTAAGACCTGAACGGTTTCCCTCTGGAATCGTAAAGAAATTGCAAGCTCACGGAGCCGGTCTATTTAGAGTGTTGAAACGCATTAGATCCAATGCGTATGTGGTGGACCTACCCGAGGAATATGGTATAAGCTCTACTTTTAATGTATCGGATCTAGTTGCATATAGGGACCCAACGGTGATCCCTAGTGAGCCTTTCGAGCCATCTCCTCCTATTGAGAGTGATCCCACACCTGAGTGTCCACCTTCAGCCCCCTTTCCACGGCAGCGAGAGCATATCGATCATATACTGGATGAGCAGGTGACAGTTACCAGGAGTGGATCTTACCCGCGATACCTAGTGCGATGGAGAGGGCGACTCGCCACCGAGGATACTTGGATCACCCATGGAGAGTTGTAGCGGATCGATCCGGACATATTTGAGTGGTACCAGAGTGATGCAGACCCTTACTCGACAGGGTCGAGTTTCTCCCACCCGGGGAGAATTGGTGCGGACACCAGAGCGAGCGAGAAGCACGAACCGGCAAGCCACCGGTATCGTACGCGGAGCACCACTCTAGCCACTTCGGCGTCCATCTGGCTCGGAGACAGTCTGGAGACTCCCCCTTGAGTCTCGATATTTATCGCATTTATTTTGATTTCATTTGTGTGCAATGTGTGTTTATTTAGTTTTATTTGAATGGTAATTCAGATTGTAATAAGGGTTTATGTGTAAATGGGACCACCTGGGTCTCTCGGGCCCCCCATCCCTCCTCCCATTGATCCACCTCACCCCGAGGGCCCATGTGGGGTCAGTCAACCTTCCAATGGTGGGCTTCTAGAAGGGTGGGCCAAGTGGGGGACAAGGTGTATTCAAAGTCCAAGAAGGGGGCTTCTTGGTCAAGGGGGCGCCCCCCCCCCCTTTGGAACAAATTAGTTATATTTTGTAATTTCTTTTATTTTGGTCCACAACACATGGGATAATTAAATGTGGACTTCCCCTTTTATCCCTCCCCAAACCTAGATCTAGGGATAGTTGAAGTCTTTTTGTATTTCATATATATTCCTTGTATTTTCATTTCATTGGAATTAATAGACACAAAAATCAGATTAATGTTGGAGCAAGCAAGGGCCGCCCCATTCTCTCTCTCCTCTCTCCCCCTTCAGCAGCTGAGAAGGTTGTGATTCTGAGGTGTGAAGCCTCCTCTATCAATTTCAGAGCTCGTCGTCGCCGCCACCGCCGCCACCATGCTGCCATCGCACCACCGTCGTGTTCGCCGGAGTTCTGTCCATCCAGGATAGATCACCCTTCCATGAATTTCTGCTCCCAGCCACGAACTCTTCATGAGCTCAAACTTTTCGGGTGAGTTCCAGAGGTCTCCCCCACGTCCCAGAAAAATTGGTTGGGCTTACAACTTCTAATTTATATTTTTACATTTTCGTCCATCTTTTCCTTCCAGATCTGCCTATTTTCAGTCTAGATCCACAGCCACCCTGAGTTTCCCATCTCCGGACCTCCTTTTGATTTTTTCTGGAACCCCCAGATTTGATGCAGGTTCTATCCACCACCCCCTCCACTCAAGAATTTTATTGGAATTTCAAATGGCCTCCACCTATTTTTTAAAAATCATTTTCAGATCCCCTTCAGTTCTGTCTACTTCTGTCCAGATCTGACCACCCGCCAGTATAAAATAGCTTTCCCCATCCAAATCTCCACCAAATTGATCATACAAATTATTGACATTTTCCTCTCTCTCCCCTCTACAATTCTCATGAAGAGATCTAGGTCCTGAATATGAGGTCTACCCTACAGTCAATGGAAGTTCTCAGGAAACTTTACTACTACCCTGAGATTTCAGACCCTGTCCAACAGTAACTTCAAAAATTGACTAAGGCCAGATCTGTGCAGATCCAATTTGTATCTCTATCCCTAGATCGAAATACTTCAAAATAGCTTTCCAATGATACCTTCTGTGCGTCGATCCGACGTCAGGATTGATCGCAACAGCCGATCTCGCCGGATCACGCACTGTAAGATAGAAGCAACCAGTCCGTGGGCAGCAACTCCAAAGCTTGGAGATCGGAGCCGATCGGCCTCCGACCGGCGTTCCCGCCCGACCGCCATCCAGGGAGGAGCGCCACCAGGGGTCTCCATCACAGCGGGACCCACCCCATCAGACCCGAAGGATAGAGCGGTCTGTGGGCCCCACGAACCCGTAGATAGCGCCGTCCGGATAGCACGAAAATGCGGATTTCGGCACCGACGGACGACATCAAGATGCTGCCCGTCAACCCAATTCCCTTAACTCCCGGGCCCCACATCTGACCTATTACCTCCCTGCGTGGAGTGGGTCAAATTTTTGTACCATGGTAAAACTTTGTTAACCAAGAGTCCAGATTTGGCCGGGGTTGTCTTCCCCACGCCGGGAGCATGGAGGTAACGGTCTTAACTCCTTGGCGTTCATTTGCTAGTTTAGTATATGGTCGTATGCCGCTGTGAGAGCATAGGATTCTAGCCCGTGAGTCCATGTCACCGCTGTGAGCGAGAGAGTGACCCGTCCCGTGACTCGATCCGAGCACGGAAGTGAGTCGGACTACCCTTAACTCTGCCGGTTTCTCAACCGCGCGGATCCGCGTTTCCCCTCGTTTGGGACGATGAGTGAGCTTGTGTTTCTGTTAGCGACGTATAGCCCATAGGAACTCTTAGTGTCAGGTCAAAGTGTCTCTGTTGTTGTATGTTGCTGGTCGCATCCGCATTTAGAGTCCGAGGTCCGCATCACTTAGAGTCGGTTCCCGTGTCTATCCCGCATCATATGCAACAGACCATTGCGGGTCTCACTCAGGCGTTACAAAACATGGCACAAGCCGGCGCAGGATCTAGAGCGGGAGACCTACACTAAAATTTTAGACGCCTAAATCCTTCGTGATTTTTGGGTTCTTCTAATCCAGATGAAGCCGAGAATTGGATTGATGAAATGATTCGCATATTTGAAGTTATGCAATGTGCTGATCAAGAGAAGATTCGTCTAGCCACATTCCAATTAAATAAAGATGCTCGTACATGGTGGAAGTCAATTCCGGCACCGCCTGCAGATGCACCACATACTTGGGAAGGTTTTCTTACACTCTTCTGAGTAAAATACTTCTTCGAGCATGTCAAAGAGATGAAAGCTATGGAGTTTGTCTCATTGCGCCAAGGCATGATGACGGTAGCGGAGTATGAACTCCAATTTTCTAGGCTGGCACCTTATGCTCCTCATTTGATTAGTACCGACTTGTTAAAGGCTAACCGATTTATGGATGGTTTGAGGCCCGGTTATATTCAACAACTTGGGACTCAGAATATCCGTACATATGCGGAGATGGTCCAACGGGCACATCTATGTGAAAGGACCTTGGAGAAGGTCGACAAATTAAAAGGCAAGGGAGAAGAGCCAAGCCAAAGGTCTGATCGGTATGCAAAGAAAAAAAAATAGTATCACAGAACCTTACAAATCCCATGATAGCAAGAAGAGATCCCAGAATGAGAGTGGTAGTGGCTACCACAAAAGCAAGAAGGTCAAAGAAGAAGGGAAGCAAGTCGCCACGGCTTGCACATTTTGCTAGAAGTTCGGTCATTCCGCCGAACAGTGCTGGAAGTGCCTCGGCGCTTGTTTACGATGTAGAAGCCGGGAGCACCGTATGTCGGATTGCCCTATTATGAAGGAACAAACTCCTGGTGGTGGGCGTAAGTGACAAGCCCACCTTAATGCTATAATGGAAGATGAAGAAGTGCCTAAGAATGATGGGCTAATGGAAGGTACTATTCAAATCTACTCCCATCCTGCATTTGTACTAGTTGATACTGGTGCTTCTCATTTCTTTATATCTACTGCTTTTACAAAAACCTTACCTATTTCATCAGTTCTGTTACCTTCGGACCTTGCTATTACTACCACATTAGGTCCCGAAACTAAACTTACAATCTACTACCCCGATACTGAGGTAATGGTAGAAGGTCACAACCTTCCTACAAATCTCGTATGCCTTGACATGGAGGGTTACGATGCTATTTTAGGGGTAGATTGGCTTGTAGACCACAACGCCTATATAAATTAACGCAATCGGATTATCTCTTTTAAGAAACCAGGTCTTCCAAGCTTTTCCTTCCTTGGTATCAAATATAGGAAGCATCCCACCATTATTTCATCTCTTCACGCTTGCAAACTTATTTCGCAAGGATGTGAAGCTTTTCTTACTTCCATAATCATCACCGAGTCCAAGGAGATCATCTTAGAAGACATTCCCATCGTGAATGAGTTTCCCGATGTATTTCCATCTAACTTGCCCGGTTTACTGCCCGAAAGGGAAGTAAACTTTTTCATTAAACTCATTCCCAGAGCAGCACCTGTTTCAATAGCTCCCTACAAGATGTCCCCCATAGAACTCAAGGAATTGAAGAAACAACTTTAGGAATTATTAGACAAGGGTTTCATTCGACCTAGTACATCCTCTTGGGGTGCGCCAGTACTATTCGTCAAGAAGAAGGATGGATCTTTCAGGCTATGTATCGACTACCAGCGACTGAATCAACTCATAATTAAGAATAAATATCCGTTGCTTCAAATCGATGAACTCTTTGATCAGATTTCTAGAGCATAATATTTCTCCAAGATAGACCTCAGGTCAGGGTATCATCAGCTCAAGATCAAAGATGAAGACATACATAAAACTGCTTTTCAGAGCAGGTATGGCCACTATGAATTTGTGGTAATGCCGTTTGGGTTAACCAATGTCCCGGTAGCATTTATGCAACTCATGAACAATGTCTTCAGGCCCTATCTCCACCAGTTTGTAGTCATCTTTATTGATGATATTCTTATATACTATAAAACGAAGGAGGAACATGAAAAGCACTTAAGAATAGCCTTGCAAATGCTAAGAGAACACAAACTTTATGCAAAGCTTAGTAAGTGCGAGTTCTGGCTTAAGGAGGTCTCTTTCCTTGGCCATATTATTTCAAAGGAAGGAATTGCTGTCGATCCTTCTAAAATAGAAGCAGTTAAGAACTAGAGCCGACCGACGACCGTGTCTGAAGTCAGAAGTTTTCTAGGTCTGGCTGGTTATTACAGGAGATTTATCAAGGATTTCTCAAAGATTGCCGTTCCTCTTACTAGACTCACAAGAAAGGAAAATCCTTTTATATGGTCGAAGGATTGTGAAGAAAATTTTCTTACTCTTAAAGATCACCTTACTACAGCCCCTATTTTGACATTACCCACTGAAGGTGGTGGATTTGAAGTCTATACGGATGCGTCTGGCATTGGCCTAGGATGTGTCCTTATACAAAATGGAAAGGTGATTTGTTATTCATCAAGACAGTTAAAGCGTCATGAAGAAAATTATCCTGTACATGATCTGGAACTAGCTGCGGTTATATTCGCATTGAAGATTTGGCGATATTACCTTTATGGGGAGAAATTCACCATATTTTCAGATCAGAAAAGTCTGAAATATCTCTTCACCCAGAAGGAGTTAAATATGCGACAACGCAGATGGTTGGAGTATCTCAAGGACTTCAACTTTACTATCCAATATCATCCAGGGAAAGCAAATGTTGTAGCTGACGCTCTTAGTAGAAAGCCAATGGCAACTCTAACAAGCATCAAGAAAGGTGTAACTTGTCTTATTGAAGATTTTTCTCATTTAAATCTGGATATTGACAGGGAAGAAGAAGGAGGTATGATTGCCAATATAAGGTCTTAACCTACATTGATTAAGGACATAGTCCAATTACAAGAAAATAATCCCACATTGATTGAGATTAAGGGTAATATTGATTAGAGACCAGAATTTTCTATCTAAAATGAAGGAAGACTATTATTTAAGGACCGAATTTGTGTGACGAATCATGATGACACTAAGAAATTGATCATGGAAGAAGTTCACAAATCAAGGTATACCATTCACCCTAGTGCTACCAAGATGTATCAAGATTTGAAAAGAAACTTTTGGTGGCCCAATATGAAAAGAGAAGTAGCAGATTTCGTGTCCCGATGTCTCACTTGTCAGTAAGTAAAAGCAGAACATTTAAAGCCCGCTGGGAAATTACACCCCTTGAATATTCCCGAGTGGAAATGGGAAAGTATAGGGATAGATTTTATCATGGGTTTACCTAAGACAAGAGGAGGACATGATGGTATATGGGTGATCATAGACCGATTGACTAAATCTGCACATTTTTTACCAATCAAGAGTCGATGGTCTGTGGATGTACTAGCAGCATTATACATTAAGGATATTGTCAAATTGCATGGTGTCCCTGTCACCATTATATCTGACCGAGATCCTCAATTCACATCATAATTCTGGAAGGGTCTACAACATTCATTAGGGACCCAACTTAACTTTAGCACTGCGTTCCATCCACAAACTGATGGTCAAACTGAAAGAACAAATCAAGTGGTAGAAGATATGCTCAGGACATGTGCTATTGACTTTGGAGGAAGTTGGCACGATCACTTACCTCTAGTGGAATTTTCATACAATAATAGTTACCAAGCTAGTATACAAATGGCACCATTTGAGGCTCTATATGGAAGAAGCTGTCGTTCACCTATTTGTTAGAGTGAAGTAGGAGAAAGATAATTTCTCAGTGCCGACATCATTAGGGATACTACCGAGAAGATAAAGCTTATTCGGGAGAGACTCCAGACAGCTCAAGACAGGCAGAAATTTTATGCTGATAATCGAAGACGCGACCTGGAATTCCAAATAGGAGACCATGTATTCCTTAAGGTTTCTCCAGGCCGGGGTATTCGAAGATTCGGTATCAAGGGCAAGCTTACTCCAAGATTCATTGGCCCCTTTGAGATTCTCGATAGGGTGGGTGAAGTCGCATATCGAATAGCTTTACCCCTTTAACTATCTGAAGTTCATGATGTGTTTCACGTCTCAATGCTCAAGAAGTATGTACATGATCCTTTCCATGTCATTACTTATGACAAACTGGAGATTAAAAAGGATTTGACATATGAGCAAAAGCCAGTCAAGATCATTGAACGAGAAGTACGTCAACTGCGGAATAAAACTATTCCTATGGTCAAGATCTAGTGGACCAAGTCATGGCCATATGAAGCAACATGGGAAACTGGAGAAGTCATGAGCAAAAGCTTTCCAGAGATATTTGAATGTAAGTACACTCTCCATAAATCCATGCATAGAATTTGGGGACAAATTCTTTTTAAGTGGGGGAGGGTGTAACACCTGAGGATTTTCTAAGAATTTTTTGAGATTAAAATAAAATTATTAAGCATTTAATGGGCTATTAAATGAATTGTGGTTAATAAAATCCAATTTGTATAGGTCCAAGATGATTAGGCCCATATAATAAACCCACATTGGCCCAAAAGATTATTTTTGGACCTTAGCCCATATTCTAGAAGCTTAAACCTAGTGTAATCTCAGAATTAAAGAGATAATTACTCTTTAGGAGATAAGTAAATGGATAATAATGGGGATAATATTAAAAGAGTTTGAACTAGCTTCAAATTTGACACTCATGAAGGAAAACGGTCTATCGCGAGACCACAAAAGGGACAGGAAACGGTCTAGACCTAGACCGCTAAGTTCTGTCAGTTCTATGTGTAAGAGAAAATGTGAAAAGATTAGATTTTTGGCATCCAAATCACCTAGGTTCGATTCTATCTACTAATTAGGAAAGTCTAGAAGACTATTAGATCGAATTGAAAGCCTAATTGGGACTCTAGAATCGTCATAATCCTCAAAACCCTAGTTAAACCTATAAATAGATCCCAGATTTGACGTGTATGACCCTTACTTTTGGCTCGCATGGAACTAAGGTAAGGAGGAAGAATTAGAGGTAAGTTTCTTCTAAGAATTTGTTCACTATAGTTAGAACTAACTTTTCTTAAAATTTCGTTCTAGGAGATCAAGTCTACAAGGAGTTAGAGGCTTCCAAAGTTGCAGATCCTACACCAATAACTCAGGAAACTGTGCGGCCGACCCAAGAAGATCAGGGAATTAGATGCCCCAAACGAGGTAATTAAGTAGAGGTTCTTTAGAACAATTTGTTCCTGTTAGTACCCTCTTCTTACCCTCAAAATTTCACGTCTTTAGATCAAGAGAATCAGGAGATACAAGGGCGTGAAGTTGCTGATTTAGCTCAAAACGTGCAGAACTAGGGTTAACTTACGGCCTTAAATTTGAAATCTAAAGCCCAGAACAGAGGTAGGTTATCTTATGAATGGCTTAAACTCGAAGTCATGAATAAAAACCCTCTGGTTTCATTCGATTTCATGCATTGTACCTTGAGAATTTCATACCCCTCATGCATGAACTAGCCTTAATGAAGTAAAAGAAGAAATTTTCTTGTCGATCATATGAACCTATGCATATTGGTGGCTTATATTCGTTCTATCATGATTATGGAAGTTTATATATGTTGATTTCCATACATGATATGCCTTAGTTTAGCATTTTATTTTATTATCATTTGAACTCGGATTATACAGAAGGAAACAGTCTTCCTGTAAACCGCTTGAAACTCTAGCGGTCACCCGATAGACCGCTAGCCACCGTGAAACGGTCCTATACTAGACCATTTTATTTTCTAATTTTTTGTAATATTGTAAATCTGACACATATTACAGATTAGCCTTAATTAATATATGGTAAGCCTAGTTAACAATGTTTTATTCCTAGTTCGAGCACCGGTTTCATATATTTAGTTAATTCTATTATTTATCATAGTAGATTTCAAGTTTTTATGCACTTAGACTTTTTTTTGAAACATATGTTAATTTGTGACCAAAATCATATATTTTGTAATAAATACATGTTTCGAATGATAGAGGATTCATGATGTAACGTGATCACTGTTTTACATGATTCTCTCTCTTCTAAGAGTCATTTCTTAAGTACATGGTGCATATCCCAGTATGATGTCATTAGTTACACTTTTTGCACATTAAGTACACAATCTTGGTAATGATAATCTCTCCATTGGATATTCCTTCCAACGGACTAGGAAATCTTGTTTCAAGCGTAAGACTCAGCGAGCCTGGGATTTTCACTAGGACGTCAAGCTAGTTGTACCATTAAACCCAATTGTCTAGAAAGTACTTTATCGGTGTTTTGTGTGTTCTGGATCTTAGCGGCCATCTAGTTGACCACCAGAGTCTGTTAGCGGCCATTCACTAGACCGCTAATAGATACCCAACGGTCCTCCACTCGACCGCAAGACTCTAGAGGTTCTGTATTAAAAATGTCGACTCTGTCTCATGAAACGGTCCAAGACTAGACCACTTGAATTTGTAAACGGTCTAGCATATGACCGCTTTTTATATCAAACGGTCCTGCACTAGATCGCTTGGTTCCTGATTGAGTCTAACCCAAGGTTTGACCCTTTTGGGTTAGTTTTCTTGAGTTCATGGATAGTCTTGGAGTTATCTAGACTACGAACCTATGTTAATAAGTCAAGGTTAAAAATATGAAAGATAAAAAAGGTACCATTATGCTGCCGAATTGTTTCCATAGCATAACCTGGTTATTTATGCATTTTTCTTGAAATCTTATGATCAATTATTGGTACGTTCTATTCCTTGGTTACATTATCATGGAACTATTATTGAACTTGTACATTAATTGGCCATACTATTGTCAATATCGTAGAAGTAGCTTGATTTATACTTGAAGATGCAGTTCGAGCACTAATTGTGTTCAAGGGTTGTATGCTAGTCCCCTCGACTGATTGTCGGAAACATACTGTAAACCATGGGGTATGATGTTACTGGCGTCCCATTACGCTGGGAGTACTTTCTCTATAAATAAGTGAAATATCCACGGGATCCATGTAAATTCACAAACTACTTGCTATTAAGCGAATAGTACTTTCTTACTTGTTACATGACTTTCTAGTACATAGCCTTCCTGGTTATGAAAAGTACATTCTTGTTACATTCTTGAAAGGCCAAATTGACATTCTTGATATGTACTTGATTAAATCATATTCTTCATATCTCATCGTGATCATATCTTGTTACTTTGGCTTTATTCACATACTTTGTCGTGTTTGCATGATTTATCTTATTCTTTAGAGGTAAAATGTTAATTACTTAAACTTGCCTTCATGTTGATGCGAAGATACCTACTGGGCAACTGTGCCCATTCCCTACTTTCTTAATGTTTCAGGAAGTGCAAGTGAGTCATAATCGGATGATACAAGTGACGGGTCCGAGAGCGATTAAAGGAAGTATGAACGAGAGAAGCCATAGTTATCAAAAGTCTAGTCGAGTCATGATGAAATCTTTATTTTCTTGAGTCTAGTGAAAAGATCATATGTACTTTGGAGATTATTTGGAAATGAAATAAAGTTAAAGGTTTTTAGTGAATTACATTGTGCAATTACTCTTATGTGGTTGGCTTGCGCTCTGATTATATTGCTTGCTCGAGGGGTACTAGCCGACTGCTCATGATCCCGATTGTTTCCGCTGCATAATCTCGGGGCGTGACATCTAGCGAGAACCATCACTGCACACCCCAGGTTGTACCTTTCCCTCCTAATCTTTCATGAGCACATTGTTCTATTCTTATATTGTTCATATCATCAACGACAATGTAATTTAAGTTGGGGGCTACGACTAATCAATGTGAAAATCTCATACAACCTAGTGCTACATTTTGTTAAAAAAAAACCCAACTGAGTTTCCATGATTCATGCTCTTATGAAAAAAACTCTAGAATGGAGAAGACTGTGGAGATGGACGGTGGAATAATTTTTAGTGTCTAGTCCTGAAAACTAATTTAGAGTCTCCTAAAGTCCCTTAGCACTTAAAAAAAAATAACTTGCACACTAATAAAGCAAGTAGGACAAGCCTTTTGTCATTTGGTATGATGTCTAATACTCTGCCTTCCGTAATGAAGAGTTAGATCTGAAAAAAAAACATGGAAAATATCCATGATCTTAGTAACCGGCTCTTTACCTAAAGTAAGTGTTAAGGTTCGCGACAAACGGTGAAGGGATGTGCAACATCATGTGTTTTTTTAAAAATAAGAGAGAGAAAAAATAGAGACATGAAAAATGCCTCTGATCTTAGTAACTAGGACTCTTCACCTAAGGCAAGTGTTGAGGTTCACGTCAAACGGTAAAGGGATGTGCAGCACCATGTATTTGAGAAAAAAAATAGTAAAAGCTATCACGATCAAAGTTCTGATCTGGGAGGTGTAGAGTTGAAAGACACCTAACTGAAATGGTAATATGAAGGGTGCAATTGCCCAACTATGGATTTAAATTTCACGAGCACAAGTGCTATGAAACTTTGGTAGTATTCTATGAAAATTATGAGCATTGTGTTCTAATCCTTTGGCTAGTATTCTTAATGATTCCAAAGTCCTAATCCTTAGTTGATTCTGTGAAAGACGATCTTGACATAAGGCATGGAACTTTTAAACTTTTGTTGGTCCCTAATTTTTAACCTGTTGACATTACTAAGGGACTAGCAATGAGTAAGTTGAGGGGTGTGATAAGCGCTCATTTGTTTATATTTATTTACATCACACACATCATTTTTTGGGCTTTAATGAAGTTAATTATGCAACTTTTACATGATAATCTTAGTCTCACACAAAATGAAGAATTTTTTATAATTAATGGGACTTGAGACATTTTTTAAATATTTTAATTCTAAGTCAATTTTTCACCTAATTTTTCTATTTCACCAACCCATGTTACTATTACACCAACTTATGTTGACATTAAACTCCAACATGTAAATATTGAAATAAATCTCCCTTTATAACATAATCCATGACCTCATTTATTCAATGATGTAAGAAATGACATCATCCACTAATTAAGATTTAATTAGAGCTAATAATTCTCTATTAAATCGGATGCTACAGTACTCCTAAAGTACTGACGTCTTCGGCTTCTCAGACTCATGCCACGAATCTCACCGTTCGTGTTAACACATGGAATATGATTTATGTTTATATATTCTACACTTTAAAGACATAAAGAAAAATATTTATCCCTTTTTTATTTTCATCTTTCATTATTTTTTCAATATAAATGCATATATAAAATTTCGAGTTGCTACATCCACGCTCCCTTCTCCAGGAAAATCATGGAAGCCGCCATCCTGTTGAAGTTTCAACTACCGCCGTTCATCCCATACGACGGTACCACCGACCCAGCCGACCTCATGCACAGCTTCGAGTCAAACCTGGTGTTCCACCGGGCCTCAGACGTTGTAAAATGCCTGGCGTTCATCACCACCCTCAGGGAGAAAGCCCGGATGTGGTTTGAGTCCCTACCGGCCGGGACCATCACATCCTTTCAACAGCTGAAGAAGATGTTCAAGGAGAACTTCATTGGCTACCATAAGGAAGCCAAGTCAGCAGTGAGCTTGCTCGCAATCAAGCAGGGGCGAGAGGAGACCCTCTGGGACTACGTGTCCCGATTCTGAGCAGAGGCGCTCCATATACCCCGTCTCGACGTGAGCATCACTGCCACCGCCATCGCCCAGGGGACCTGGGACCCCTTCCTCCGACGATCTCTCAGGGTCAAAGCCCCGACAACCCTGACGGACCTCCTCGCCCTGGCACAGAAGCACGCCAGGTGCGAGAAGAATATTGCGGCCCTTGGCCACGCGGCCAGGTCCGATCGGCCCGACCGCAAGAGATTAGCCGACTCGCCTCGGGAAGGATGGGGAAAGCAAGAGTGACGAGATCGGGATCACCGCAATCACCCCGAAAATAAAGAAAGGGGCAACTACCACCACTACACGCCCCTCACGGCTCCACCTGACCAGATCCTTATGAAGATCCGTAAGGAACCTTACCTCAAGTGGGCCTCGAAGATGAAGTCCGACCCAAGGACCAGAAGCAAGCGAAGATACCATCGCTTCCACCGTGACCACGACACCACTGACTGCATCCAGCTAAAGGATGCTATCGAGGACCTCATCCGACAAGGACTCCTCGATAAATTTATTGCCAAGGCCGAGGAGAAGCGACAGCGTGAGCGGACCCCTCCGCCCCTCGATAACTTACCCGATGGGAAAGAGATCATGATGATCTTCGGTGGGCCAGCTTCGGGCAGAGATAGCTCTAGTAGACAATGATGGTATGCGTCGGCTATCAATGCTATGGAGCAGGGCGACAGCAACTGGTGGGAAGCCACCGCCCGGGAGCACCTCCCATTCCGACGCTTTGGTGGTCTCGACCACCATCGATCAATGTACCATCCGACGCATATTAGTTGATAATGGAAGCGGTCCTGATGTTATTTCGTATGACTGTTTGGTACTCATGGGTGTAGATGTGTCACTGATCACACCACTACATACACCCTTGTACGGATTTTCTGGCACCACCATCATCCCGGAGGGGCGTATATCGCTGCTAGTCACACTCGAGACCGCCCCCTGGGACGTAACGTTCCTAGCGGACTTCACAGTGGTCCGCGGAATGACTGGGTACAACGTCATCATTGGGTGAGGTATCCTCGGCACTCTCTGCGGCGTCCCTTCCTCCTATCACAAAAAACTAAAGTTCCCCACTCCTCACAGAGTGGGGGAGGTTCGAGGAGATCAAAGGGAGTTGAGAAGGTGTTACCTCATATCCACGCGCGAGAGGCAATCCGAGGAAACGCCGCCCGAAAAGAAGGCAAGGACAGGAGAGCCATGTCCGAGCACGAGCACACCAGCGGAGGATCTATACCTCATCCAAGTGGTGGAGGATCCGAATAGAATGCTGAGAATCGGTGCCACCTTGTCTGAGCAGGAGAAGTAAGCTTACACAAACTTCCTGATAGCAAACCAAGACGTGTTCGCCTAGTCCAAGGACGAGCTCCTCGGAATCCCACCAGAGATCATCATGCACCAACTAAAGTTGGACCCGAGCTGCCGCCCAGTTCAGCAGTGCAGGAGGCGTTGCAACCCCGAGCGACAAGTTGTTATCAAGGAACAAGTGAGCAAGAAATTGCGCTCGGGACTCTTGCGGCCAACCCAGTATCCCGACTGGGTAGCTAATGTGATCATCGTCCCTAAAAGTAACAGGAAATGGCGAATGTGCGTAGACTACACCGACCTCAAAAAAGTTATGCCCAAAGACAATTTCCCTATGCCACGAATCAACCAACTGGTCGACGCCACAGTCAGGCACCAAATGCCGAGCTTTCTAGATGCCTATTTTGGGTACGATCAGATCAGCATGCCCGGACCTAACCAAGACAGAATGGCATTCATCACCGACCACTGCTTGTACTGCTACACACGCATGCTGTTCGGTTTGAAGAACGTAGGGGCCACCTACCAGTGCTTGGTCAACCATATGTTCGACGCGCAGATTGACCGCAGCATGGAGGTTTACATCGATGACATGCTCGTCAAAAGCCTCCAGGCTGCCGAGCACCTCGAAGACCTGGCAGAGACCTTCGCAACGCTCAGAAGGTACAACATGAAGCTCAACCCGAGCAAGTGTGCGATCGGAGTTAAGTCGGGTAAGTTTCTTGGTTTCCTTGTAACTCATAGAGGAATCGAAGAAAATCCTGACCAGATCTGAGCGGTACTAGAGATGAAGCGACCCGCCCGTGTAAGGGACGTGTAGTACCTCACGGGCCGCGTCGCCGCCCTGACTTGATTCCTATCTCAAGCTGCTGAGAGATGCCTTCCCTTCTTCCGGCTCATCAAGGAAGCCAATAGAGCGCCAGCTCCCCCCTCTTTCTTGCAATCCTAATCGGGGCAAAAATTGGTATCAGAGCCTCGGCTCTGTTATTGTTTGAAACCTCACGGTTTAGAGTGATCTATTAGGAATGGCAAATAAGGGGTTGATGCCCGAAGGGCATTCAATACATAGGCCTCCCTACTTTGATGGAAATAATTACAGTTATTGTAAAAATAGATTTATGGTTTTTCTTCATGCTTAAAGCCATGAAATATGGACCGTTGTTAGCAAGGGTCCACATACTTTGTCGGAAGATGAGGAGAAGTGGAATGAAGAACATGTCAAGAAGTCCATTGTGAATTTTAATGCATTAAATATTATTCAATGTGCTATTTACCCAACGGAATATGCTCATGTTTCAATGTGCAGCAACGCGAAAGAAATGTGGGACAAGCTAAGGTTGATCTATGAAGGCACTTCGGAGGTCAAGGAGACGAAAGCCAATCTTCTTATCTGAGATTATGAGTTGTTTCACATGAAGGATGAAGAAACCATCTCCAAGATGTTTGCACGCCTTATGGAAATTACTAATGGGTTGAAGTCACTCGAAAAGGAATTCAAGGACACTGATCTTGTTAGAAAGGTGTTGAGGTCATTGTCATCAAACTGGCACACTAAGGCAACGGTAATTGAAGAGTCCAAGGATCTCTCAGCACTTTCATTGGATGAACTCATTGGGTCTTTAATGGCCTATGAGATAAATATCAAGAGAACGGAAGATGAGACGAAGAAAAAGAAGTCAATAGCTTTCAAAGCAAACCAAGACCCAATCTCAAGCTAGAAGGACTCCATGGAGAATATAGATGATGAAGAAGTTGCTATGCTTACAAGAAGAGTTAGATAATTTCTGCAGCAAAGAAGAAGGTTTTCCAGAAAATTCAGGAAAGGAAGGAAGCAGTTCAAGTACAAAAGTGAACCATCCAAGCCAACTGAGATAATGTGCTATGAATGTAAGAAGATGGGGCATATGAGAGGTGAATGCCCCGAATTACAGAAAAAGGCGAAGAAGGACAAGGGCAAAAATCTAAGGGCCATGAAGGCCACCTGGAGTGACGAGGACGAGGATGAGCCTACGTTAGAAAAGGAAGAAGACATTGAAGAATTTGTGAAGAATTTGTGTCTCATGGCACAGGAGGACCATGAATAGGTAAATTCTAATTCCGACTCTATTACAGATGATCAATGGCAGTTAGCATATGAAGATCTGTATCAGAAATACAAAAGGATCAAATCTGAAAGTAAAAATCTGAGAAAGAAAATCCATGAAATTGCCCACTCATCAAATCCTTGTGAAAAATGTAGCTTATTTGAACTTCAGTTTCAAAAAGTCAGAAATGAAAATGAAACACTGAAATCCAAATTGACTTTGTTTGAAGATGAAATATCTTGTTTGGAAGTCGAAAAATAAAATGCATTCAAACTTAAGGATGAGATTCAGGAGAGGAATGAGATTTTGAAAAAGGATCTCGATGACTTGAATATGAAGATGAGTGAGTCTGAGAAAGTTAGAATTGAGATAAAGAACAAAACTGAGTCAATCACTACAGAGTTGAATGATTTGAAATTTGATCATGAAAATTTGTTAAAGGAAAAAGAAGTTCATGGTAGGAAGAGTTCAAATTTCATGCATGTAAATAAAAATGCTTTTCATTATATAATCAAAAACTCACCAAATCATGAAGATTGTTCACACACACACATCAAAACCCATAATGTTCATTCTCAATATACCCCTCTACTTCTAAGAGCGTATATAGAGGAAATAGTTTTGATAGAAGAAAACCCACATGTTTTTACTGTGGGAGAATAGGACATGATATGTACATATGCCAGCTTATGAAATTTGATGATGATTTGTTTTTGAGAAAATACAGTCACACCATTGTGAATACTAACACTACGGGACCAAAGCTTGCTTGGGTACCTAAATCAAAATGAAAATTGTTGTTTGTTCTTGTAGGTTTGCATGAAGGCAAAAGAAAATAAATGGTACCTGAACAGCGGATGCTCCAGGCACATAACTGGGAATAAGGAACTTTTTGCAGACCTGGCAGATAAAAATGGAGGTGTGGTAATTTTTGGTGGACAGGACAGAGGTAAAATAATTGGTATTGGGAGAGTTGATAAGGATCTCAACCACTGCATCAAAGATGTTTTGTTAGTTAGAGGTTTGAATCATAATCTTTTGAGTATCAGTCAACTGTGTGACAAAGGTCACAAGGTTATTTTTGAATCTTCTCACTGTTCTATCATTGATGCAAACACTCATGAAATTAAGTTCATAGGAGTGAGAAGTGAAAACACTTATCATGTTGACTTTAGTGAACTTGGCTCTGAAAATTTATGTTTGGTTGCACATAAAAATGATGATGTGTGGTTGTGGCATCACCGTTTAGGGCATGCCAGTTTTAATGTCATTAGAAAGCTGACTAGAAATAATTTAGTTAAAGGTCTTCCTTGCTTAAACTTTGAATCTTCAAAAATTTGTGAAGCTTGTAATAAAGGAAAACAAACCAAGTCTCTTTCAAATGCAAGAGCATTGTTTCCATAGAAAAACCCCTACAATTGTTACATTTGGATTTGTTTGGTCTCACCAGGACTCACAGTCTTGGAGGGAAACTATACGATTTTGTCATTGTTTATGATTTCTCTAGATATGCATGGGTGTTGTTCTTGGCTAACAAAAGTGAAGCATTCAAAGAGTTTGTTGATTTCTATGCTAGAGTTCAAAATGAAAAGGGCCATTCTATTCAGAAAATTCAAAGTGACCATGGGAGAGAATTTGATAATTCAGAGTTTGATGGTTTTTGCAGGAAGCAGGGGTATGAACACCACTTTTCATCACCAAGGACCCCAAAACAAAATGGAGTTGTTGAGAGAAAGAATCGAACACTCGTGGAGATGGCATGCACCATATTGTCAGAAAATTGTCAACCATGATATTTCTGGGCTGAAGCAGTCAACATTGCTTGCTATATCACAAACTGAGCTATGGTAAAACCGATCCTTAAGAAAACTCCCTACGAGCTATACAAAGGTAAGAAACCGAATATATCTCATTTCAAGCCATTTTGATCTATTTGCTATATTCTGAATAATGGTAAGGATAATCTGGAAAAAAATGATGCAAAGAGTGATAAAGGGGTTTTCCTTGGGTATTCATTGACATCTAGAGCTTACCGAGTGCATAACTCTAGATCTCTTGTAGTCGAGGAGAGTCCTCATGTTGTAATTGATGAATTTACTCTAAGGAAACCTAATGATGATGAACATTTTCTTGTTACAGGCGAAGGTAAGAATGAAGATGGAGAGCCTAGCAATCAAGGTGAGGCACAAAATCAAGAAGAGGATGAGCAGAAGGAACAACAAGAGGAGTCAACAAAATAGATCCATCCACATCAATGGACCACACACAGAGATCATCCCCTAGATAATGTCATCGGTGGTGTGGATGAAGGGATAAGAACACGGGACTCAATCTGGGAAGTCGAACATTACGATAATCTTGCTTTACTTTCCATTGTTGAGCCCAAATCTATAGATGATGCTCTTAATGACAATTTTTGGGTTCTCGCCATGCAAGAAGAACTGCACCAATTCCAAAGGACTCGGGTGTGGTTCCTCGTGCCCTGGCCTGATGATCATCCCATAATCGAAACTAAGTAGGTTTTCTAAAACAAACTTAGTGAAGATGGAGTGAGTGTGAGGAATAAGGCAAGATTAGTAGCTAAAGGCTACTCCCAAGAATTTGGCATTGATTTTGATGAATCATTCGCTCCTGTGGCTAGATTAGAGGCAGTAAGAATCCTTCTTGCTTATGCATGTCACAGGAACATCAAGCTTTTTCAAATGGATGTGAAGAGTGCCTTCCTCAATGGTGTCATCAAGGAAGAAGTATACGTGGAGCAGCCACCGGGCTTCGAAGATGAAAAACTTCCAGACCACGTCTACAAATTAGACAAGGCATTGTATGGATTAAAACAACCTCCCAGGGCATGGTATGATCGTTTAAGTTTATTTTTGATTGAACATGGCTTCAAACTAGGTAATATAGACCAAACATTGTTTACAAAAACTTCAGATGAACATGTTTTACTTTTGCAAGTTTATGTAGACGATATAATTTTTGGAGCTACGAACATTAAAATGAATGATAATTTTACCAAACTTATGCAGGGAGAGTTCGAGATGAGCTTGATGGGCGAGTTAAACTTCTTCTTGGGGCTTCAAATAAAGCAGCTAGATGATGGTATTTTCATTAACCAGAAGAAGTACACTCAGGAGATTGTGAAAAAGTATCAACTAGAAAATGCCAAACCTTATGCTACACCAATGTCCACCTCACTCAAATTGGAAGATCAGAAAGATAATATGGCTGATCAAAAGCTCTTTAGGGGTATGATAGACTCACTGCTATATCTCACTACTAGTAGGCCTGACATTCATTTCAGTGTGTGTCTCTGTGCAAGATATCAATCTTGTCCCAGAGAATCTCATTTGTCGGCCGTGAAAAGAATTTTCAAGTATTTGAATGGAACAATTGATCTTGGTTTGTGGTATCCTAAACATGTTTAATTTGATTTACTTGCATACACTGCTTCTGATTATGCTGGGTGCAAAATGGATCATAAAAGCACAAGGGGTCACTGCCAATTTCTAGGGGGCTGCATGGTTTCATGGGCCTCAAAGAAACAACATTGTGTGGCATTATCAACTGCTAAAGTCGAATAGGTGACTGCAGGCTGTTGTGCGGCCCAAGTTCTCTGGATCCAACACCAGTTATTAGATTTTGGTATTTGCTTGAAGAATTCTCCAATAATGTGTGATAACGCTTTTGCTATTAATTTATCCAAAAATCCTATCCAACACTCTCGCACAAAACACATAGAAATAAGACACCACTTCATTAGAGATTGAAGAGGCATAATCTCGCGCTGATCCTGAGCCGTAAGATTCTGGGAGAATCTTTGACCACGGTCACCCCGTCTGTTTGAACTACAAGGCAGGAAACAGATCAGAGGTGCCCAGGGGGGAATCCCTGGAGAAAACCCTCCGATGCTTAAGTCAGCAAGTGTGATAGAGCATGGGTGTGAAGAGAGATGGTAGGAGAAAGAGAGGGCGCGAGATTATTCTCCACCAAGAGGGGTGGTGGTTTTCTCTCAGGATTCTCACTTACTTCTCAGAGGGTCTCCTTGGAGTTTATATAGTAGTCCATTTAAAGTAACAGCCCAGGGATCTGAGGGGATTTCGGGGAGGTTACCTCCTTATAATGGGCTCTTTATGGCATAAGGACTCTTGCTCTCCCTTATTCTTTGGAGTTCCCTGCTCCTGTTGGATGAGTAATGGATGCTCGGATGAGCTTCCAACAGTCGGTCCGAGCTAGAGGTGCTCGCCCGGGGTTTTATATTGAGCGATAAGCGTAAACCTCGGGTAGGTCGTATCGGGTCCCTACAGGAGATCTCTCGACCGATCTATTGCTCGAACTTTCGGACCTGAGCTCCGCCTAGGAAGCGCTACTCCGAGTGAGTTTTGGGCTTGAAGAAAGTGGGCCCGAGATGGGTCTGTCACTTTTGGGAGCTGGGCCTGGTTTGGTCGAATTAGACCTAGTTGGGCCGTGCTCTCGGGCGATAGATTTTCTCCCTCTCCACTTGTCCCCCTCCTACTCCTGAGCCAAGATTGGACTCGGATGAGTAGTAGTTATGGGGATGAAATTTGGCCTACCCGAGCTATATGCTTATCGCTCAGTATAAAACCCCGAGCGAGTACCTCTAGCTCGGACCGACTGTCGGAAGCTCATCCGAGCGTCCGTTACGCATCCAGCAGGAGCAGGGAACTCCAAGGAATAAGGGAGAGCAAGAGTCCTTATGCCATAAAGAGCCCACTACAAGGACGTAACCTCCCCCATGTTGTATTTGTAAAATGTTAATAGCATGACTTATGATCATAGAAATTGTGATTGGGTTAAATGTAATAACCTCATGTGTCATCTAATTGACATTATGTCTAAGAATAAATTATGAAATGAAATACTGTAAATCACTTTGGATGTGTTTATACATGTTCTGATTGGGGACCATGCTACTCTCTTACTGGGTCTATTCGTAGACTCACACTGTTGAACATTTTCAGGAGAAGCGGTAGAAGAAAGTGAATCCCCTCAGCTCCCTAGACGGTTACGTTAAATGGACTGCTATATAAACTCCACGGAGACCTTCCGAGAAGGTAAGTAAGAATCCTAAGAGAAAACCACCACCCCTCTTGGTGGAGAATAATCTCGCGCCCTCTCTTTCTCCTACCATCTCTCTTCACACCCATGCTTTATCACACTTGCTGACTTAAGCATCGAAGGGTTTTCCCCTGGGATTCCCCCCTGGGCACCTCTGATTCGTTTCCTGCCTTGCAGTTCATACAGACGAGGTGATCGTGGTGAAAGATTCTCCCTGAATCTCATGGCTCAGGATCAGCGCGAGATTACGCCTCTTCATCTGGCGCCGTCTGTGGGAAACGAGCAAAGAGCAATCATGGTGCGAAGAAATTCTGGTAGAAGAGCCGCCGACGACAAGGGAAAGACAGTGGCGACAGACGGAGGACCTGTGCCTCCTAACCACGCGAAAAACCTCCCCTCCAATGACAACAACTAAGCCAATGAGCAGCCTCCACCGCCCGGGGGGGTGCAATGCCCCACCAGGAATTCTGACGCTCTCCAAACCCTCAATGCAAAATTGGACATCCTCGACGAACTGATGAGGACCCAAGTGTTGGGTTCGGTGCAGTATTCATAGGGGGGGTGAATGAATATAGCCCTTATAAAACTTTCACCCAAAATAAGATTTCGCTCTCTTGACAGATTAAAACACTCACAATAAAAACTTAACAATTCATCTACTGAACCTATAAGCAAACAGTTGGAGCGCCCCTATGCATTCATCTAGCAGAAGCAAAGACAGATAAATCAAACCACAATACAATAGGAGTTTTTAGGTGGTTCGGTCCTCCAGACCTACGTCCACCCCACACTCAAAACTCGAGTGTGGCTTACTGTTGCGCAACACAGCTTGCGTCCGCTGGGCATCACAGCTTGCCTACAACCGCTGGGCCTCACAGCTTGCCATCCCGCTGAGCATCATAGCTTGCTGTCCAGAGGAGTCCACATCTGCAACGCTGAGCATCACAGCTTGCTGTCCAGTGGAATCCACCACTGCAACCGCTGACTAACAGCTTGAAGAAAGGTATAAGAAGAAAACAAAAGATGGAAAAAAACAGCAACGGAAAGCTGTAAATGAAGAACAAGAAATATAGCTCTCGAAGGAGCAGTTCTGGCTTGGATTTTATCCAAATGCCAAACAACCACAATCTCTCTCTCTCTCTCAGCTCGAGCACTCTATCTCTCTCTTTCTCTTCTTTCTCTTCTTTCTCTTCTGCTCTTCTTCTCTTTCTCTTCCTTTTTCTTCTTCTTCTGTTTTGCTGGAACGAGGGGCTCTCTGCACCTGCTCTTCTGGTTCAACTCACCCAGCTTCGATCTCCCTTCTCTTGATGAAGAAGACTTGTATATATAGTAGCAGCAGCAGTAGCCAGGGCGTGTGTTCTCCACATTTCCCGCCCAGGACTTTTGGCCACGTGTCGTCTTCCTGTCAGCCCTTCCAGCCTCGGATCACGTGCCCTTCATTAGCCTCCACGAGCAGAGTACCTGTCAGACAGACGAGAACACTTATTGTCATGCCCCGACGCGGAATATCGGGACGTACAGTTAGAAACTAGCTAGAAAGCAAATAAATATTCTAAACTAAACAATTACACAATGCTAAGGAAAGATACAACTCTATTGATCAAGATGATTCCAAATCATTACAATAACCAACACTGCTAATACACGATCAAACATGACTTCCAATCTGAATTCTAATACAATAACTGACTCCAAGAGTAACAAGTGCTAACACAACTCTAAGGAAATAACTAGAGGTAACCAACCATGCCAACTCGGCATCTACTACAAGTACACTCAAGAGATATCACTCCTGCCCTTCCCCATCAGTATGCGCATCGCCACCTGAATAGCCTGGAAAGGGGGGAAACAATAACTATGAGCTGACGCTCAATAGGAAATAACATGCAAGTTTACGTGATTAACAAGTTAATTACATTTTCATATGCAATGCTAAGAAATGAAATAAATGACGATACAAATAAACAGCGAAATACAAAGATCTTGCAAGGTCAAGAAATATAATGATGACAAGAGATAACAAGATAACAAGTACAAGAATTTATAACAATAGATAGTAATAAAGAATTGAGAATTGGCCAACAAGCAAGTATTGTAAACATCATTTCAAGCACGATCAAGTAACAAGAGTAACAAGAGATTTTTCATGTCATAGACGTAACAAGCTAGTCAAGTACTCGGTGCAATGCCTCACCATGTCATTAACATCCCATGGGCTCACTAACTTTTGGGCGCTCTCCCCAGGATCAGACCGGGCCCTTACGGTGCATTGGCATCGATTTATTGGATACAAGATCCCACGATTGTCTAGACATTCAGTCAAGTTATATGGCCAATTTAATCAGAGGAATTACTGCCACAAGTATGAGATTTAAGGACTAACTTGTCCTTGGACTCACTAAAACAAAAACTCGATTATACGGTCACTTTGGGCCGCATTACAAGAATTGGACCAAAACTTGGTCCACGGGGTTAAGAAAGAACGGCTGACAGTGTACCGTTCAAGTGTGTAAGCAATCCATTCTACTGGAGTAATAATGACTAAAACAGCAACTTAACAATCAATTGAATCCTAATTACCAAGTTAATATATCAAAGATTATCTATTATCATTTGCATTTAGCCAATTGCCAAAAAGCGGATTCAAGATGATGAGATAAGGAACAAGCTCGTACATGAATGAAATAGCATGTATTAACAGAAATCTAGTTACACAATTAACCACTAATTATGTGCGTTTCTATTTAACCATTGTATACGTTGAAATGAAGATGATAACGGCATGTTTTTACACTATGTTTGCATGTAGGGACCAATGTTAATTGAAATCAAAGGGGTACATGAATAGGTCATTAGATCCTCAAAAATATAGTTTTCAATTGTACTAAGTCGAATGAGTCGATCCCCTAATGATCCGGATCGATCCTCGGTTCAAAAACCAACATTTTTGGGTCAAACATTACGTGGGTCGACCCATTGGGTCGACCCCTGGAGGTTCCAGGGAGCTGCCCTGGAATGGGTCGACCCATGCAAAGCAGAAATCTTCTGCTTGCTGGGTGGTATGGGTCGACCCATGGGGTCGACCCCTGGGTTTCCAGACAAGAACGGGCTTCCGGAAATCATGAAAAACTCCACGATTTGGGGTCTAAATGGGTTGGGATCTTAACCACATGGTCTAGGGTTCTTAATAGACATACTAGGGTCATAAAACAAGAGTTTTGAAACACGAATTTCAACAGAAATCAAATGAATCACAACCTATTCTATGATGAACACATGAAGACCTAGTTCTTGACATGCTTCAACTAAATCGTATGGTTCTCTCAATATATACAACGAAATTTGGGACTTCTTATATCAAAAGAAAGCTAACTTAATGCTGATTCTAACCATGTATGATATGCCATATGTGGATCTAGATATCCAACTCAAAAATAGCCCGAAAATCATGCTTCTACTTGAAGAACATACCATAAATCAAGCCTAAACATGCTCTTACTTCGATCCAAAATTCTCTAAACATGCTCAATGAAATTTGGGGATTTCTACGCCAAATGAAAGCTAACAAGATGTTGATTACATTCATGTATATTAATTAGAGTTTGGATGTTAGATCCTGTTGTGCCCCTTGTGCTTTGTTGATGATGTGATGTTTTAATGATAGCAACATGAATGAGTCACCACATTGTCTTGATTATGTCTGACCTTTTCTGTAGGAGATCATAAGTGTGCCATGTCTGAATTGTGAAGAATGCATGTGTATGCTTGAGTCATGCTGTGATAAATTGGCTTGTGCTTGATTTCTGTTCTGTGCATTGCTTCTCTGCTGATATGTTCATGCATTGTCTTAGGCTAAGTCTATACAGCATACGTCTCTTGCAGCGTCAACGCTGTGAGCATTCTCAAGTCTGCAGCGTCAATGCTGTGTGTATGCACTTTGTTTCAGGTTCTTCAAGTCTATACAGACTTTTGCGTCTCATTTAGCGTCTAAGGCAAAGTCTACACATTGGCTAAGTGTGTACATCGCTTACATTTTTTTTACCAAGTCCATACATCGTGATAGTCTATACACTCCTCTTGGCCTTAACATTTGTTTTGAAGTCCATACATTGGTCTTCAGTTCAAGTCTGTACAGCGTTACGTTCTCTTTGGAAAGTCTGTACAGCGTCAAGTCTGCACATTGGGGTTTCACGAGAAGTCTACACATTGGTCTCCACCTGAAGTCTATATATTGGCTAAGGGTCTTCAAGTCCATACAAAGTTGTCTGATGCATATTATTTGAAGTCTGTACAACATGCCTTGTTATTCACAACTTTCTTGTTTGTGACTTCCCTAGTGTTTTGATGATGAGCATCACTATGTTAAGTATTCTCACTTTAATCAGATATCTTGCGTAATGTTATGCATTTGAAATTTCCATGATTAACAGGAAAACTGCTATGTGGTAGTACTTTATGTGTCCGTATTGTTTCTTTCATACATCGTGTTGATTTCCTGTGACTTCGAGTCGCTTCACCTTCTGTCTTCGTGATGTTTACTGAAGCAGCTCGAATTGTTCTGACGAACTTTGAGTCATTTCCCTGTGAACCTCGTGTCATTTCCTCAGTATTTAGTTGCTCATCTCGAGTCATCCTTAATGTTTGCTCTGGTGTTTTTGTGTCACTTACTGTTGTTCCTCGAGTCGTTCTTTCCTGGTTTCACTGCTTCATCACGTGTCGTGATAGCCGTGTCTGTTTTCTATCTTCGTGTTGATTTTACTTCGTGCATTCTTCTCTAAATTCAAGCTTTAAGTGTCTCAAGTTGAGTCTGACTGTGTTGTCTCCATGCCGTCCTTAGTTCGAGTCGTTTCTTTGTTATCTCTGTCTTCGTGTTGCTTTTTCTAGACCTCGTGTCTTTCTTGTTTTGTAACCACACTTCGTGTTGGTTTATGTCCTCGTCTTCGAGTCGTTCGTACGTTCGAGCAACTTAGTACTCGAGTTATTTTCGTGTGTATTCAAGTCTTTTTAGTAAAGTGTCATTTCACCTCGTGCCGTTCTCTTTGCTATTTGTTATGTCGTGTTGTTTTTGTATTCGTGTCTTCGTGTTGCTTTTGTATTCGTGTCTTCGTGTTACTTTTGTATTCGTGTCTTCGTGTTATTCTTGTGTTTATGTCCTCGTGTTGTTTCTTTCTATCTTCGTCCAAGATCGCGTGTTTCTATCGTTTTTACTCCGTGTTATTTCCTTCTCCGTACGTCGTGTCGTTCTCAGTATAGTGCACCTATTATTGTTACTACACACCTCGTGCAGTTTTAGTCTTTGTGGCCCTGAGTTTTAATCATTTTAATTCTTTACAGGAGAAGAAGAAAAACAAAAAGAAGAAGGTGGTCCGAGGAAGAATATTCCTCAGTGACTGGGAGGCACGTGATCCGAGGCTGGAAGGGCAGACAGGATTGTGACACGTGTTCTGAAGCTGGCTGAGAGACTGACACGTGGCCACAAGTTCTGGGCGGGAAATGAGGAAGCCACACACGCCCAGTGCTGCCCTCCTGCTGGCTGCTGCTTATAAAAGGAAGCCTTCATCCAACAGATGAAGGCGATCGAAGAAGAAGCCTGGAGAGCAGAAAGTCCTTCGATCCAGAGAAAAAGAAAAGAGGAAGAAAAAGAAGAAGAAGAGAAGAGAAGAGACAGAGAGAGCCTGCGAAAGAAGAAGAAAAGAAAGAGAAGAAGAGCAGAAGGAAAAGAAGAGAAAGAGAGAGTTAGAGAGCTCGTGAGGGTTAAGAGAAAAAGAAAGTGAGAGAGAAGAGAAGAGGAAGAGAAGCTTACCTGAAGATCTGTCTACTGGACCGTGGATCAAATCCAGGCCAGTCAGCTCCATGCGAGCCACATCTGTGTTATCTTTCTTTACAGCTTTCTGATCGCTGTGTATTTTCCCCTTCTTATTTTTCCTTTTTCATTTGGTTAGCTTTGTACTTCCGATCCTCTGGATTGAGGTCGGGTCCCTCCTGATCTGGAGGAAGAGAGGTCTGCAACCTCTAGTCTGCAAGTGGCTGGAAGTCACTTGTGTGTTCCCTCCGGTTTGGAGGAAGGGAGATCTGATCTCTGGTTCTGGGCTTGCGGGATGCAAGTCCAGGGGTCCCTCCGGTTGGAGGAAGAGAGGTCTTCGACCTCTGGTTTGCTGGTGACGGGGAGTCACTGGTGTGTTCCCTCCGGTTTGGAGGAAGAGAGACTTTGCGTCTCTGGTTTCCAAGTGACTGGGAGTCACTTGGGGTGTTCCTCCGGTTGGGAGGAAGAGGGGAGTTTGTTCCCCTGGTCAAGCTGTGTGTCAGCACCTGTTGCAGACTGAGTCTGCTTGGTTCTAGCATTGGCTAGTGAAGCCTCACTCCGGTTGGGAGTGAGGGGTGGATGTAGGTCTGAAGGACCGAACCACCTTAAAATTATTTGTGCAGTGGTTTGCCTTGCGTTAGCTCCATATCTTCTACCTCCCATTCACAGGTTGCGCATGCTTGGCTAGTTGCATTATCTAGAGAGTTAATTTTTGAGCATTATATTCTGCTTAGTGTGTTTGCGTTGTTTAGCTCTACCTTCGTTCCTGGTTGATCAGGTGGCTGCATTGTTGCAGTCCAACTGTTTGTCCATGTGTTGCCTTATCATTTCATCTTGGAAAGCTCATTAGTCTTATTCCGCATATCTGAGCTTTAATGTTTTAATTTGGGCTATATTTTCTAGAGGGTTACATTCACCCCCCCCCTCTGTATCCGGGCCTAGCACCCTATCAGTTGGTATCAGAGCGGTGTCTGCATGCAAGGTCCAGCGACCTGCAGATTCGATCTTGCAGTCTTAGGTGCTAATTTGTTTTTAGTGCATCAATATTCCTATTGCATTAATATGATTTCTTTTCAATGGCTCATCCACCGATTTTCAGTGGTACGCATTTTAATGCATGGTTCGCTAGTCTGAAGAATTATGTTAAATCTGTGAATCCAGACCTGTGGAAAGTAATTTCACACGGTCCTCATGAACTACCAAAGAAAAAGTCCAAATGGACTGACAGTCACAAGTCTAAGCATGAAGAAAATCAGATAGCTATAAATCTGATGAAGGCAGCTACTGATAGAGCTTTCCATTCATGTTTCTTTGATTGCAGTTCGGCTAAAGATATTTTGGATACACTGAAGCGAATTCAGGAGATAGATGTGGATAGCTGCATGATGGTCAACAGAAGCAATCAAAGTGGCAACAATCAAGGCAGCAATCAAAATGAAGAAGATGATGATGATGAGGTAAATGTCTTCGAGAATTTTTCTCTAGAAGATTGGGAGAATGCATATGCTGAATTATTTGTATCTCATGAACTGTTAAGAAAATAATACAAAAAATTAAAGAAAAGTAGTAGGTCAGACAATTTAAATGTTGATTGTAGAAATTGTGTTGAATTGAAAAATGCGCTTGATGCTAATATGTCTGATACTCAAATGCTGAAAGAAGTTGAATGTGTTAAATCTGATCTAAACAAGCTGAAATCAGAAAATGATTCTCTTAGAGGGTTCTCCAAAGAAAATGAAGAAAAATCAGAGAAACTTAAACAAGAGAATAAATTGCTGATTGAAAAACTTAATGCCATAAAGTCTGTAAACATAGAATTACAGAAATATCTTAATAAACAGCAAAAAGATATGAAGGAAATTGAAAATGGAAGAAAGTATGAAGTCAATTCAGAAGATCAGCTTCTAATAAATGAATTGGTTCAAAATGATAAGCTTAAAGAAGAAATTGAAAAATTAAAGCTGTTAAACAGTGGCATGTCGGAAAGACTTCTTACTTTGGAAAGAGGAAAAACTATTTGCATTGAAGATTCTGATAAACTGAGCAATCTGAAAAATGAAATTGAAAAATATAAAACTGCTAACAAGGTGTTAACTGAATGTGTGAATTGTAGTGAACAAGAGATTACCAGTTATGAGCTACATATTTCCTCTTTGGAAGATGAAATTCAGGATTTGAAAGTCTCTTTGTCTAAACTTGTTGATGGGCAGAAAAACCTAGACAAGCTACTAGGTATAAAAATCAACTCTAGGAAGGAAGGGCTGGGCTACAATAAGATAAACAAGGAGGAACTTCATAACAAAGTTATGACATCTTTTGTAAGTGGTTCAGATATAGCCACCACCTCTAAAGATAAACAGCCCATTACTCAGAAACTGGTGGGAGCAAAGGATAATTCTAAGAAAGAGGGACTGGGCTATAGTCCAGTCATGAGGAAGGTCGATGGATCCAATTTGAAAATTGTTTCTGTTAAATCTTCTAACAGGAAAAGCCTTCTACTTCATCTTCACCTCATTATAAGGCTAAGAAAACAGAAAAACATGATAAAAATCAAAAAATGATTGGAAAACAGAAAATAAATAAAAAGGGTCCATCAGTGTTTGCTGATCACAATCCTCACACACACTCACATGCATCTAAAAAGAAGATTATCTGTCATTACTGTCATAAAGTTGGACATCTGATGCATGAGTGTAAGTTGATGGAGAAGGATGATAAGAATGCTAGGAGATCTCATGATAAAAATCCTTCACCTCAGAAAAGGAGTATCACATGTTCTAATTGTGGCAAATTAGGACACTCAATTGCTCATTGCTGGTTTGCTAGTGGTAAGAAAACCTTTTATTCATATCATGCTAAATTCCCTGCAAACCAACATGTTTTTAATAAAAACAAATCTGTTTCAATGAACCAGCATATCATCTATTTTAACTGCAACAAAATGGGTCACAGGGCCTCTGAATGCTGGTCAGGCTCCTTTAAAAGAAATTCTATTTCATGCTTTGAATGTGGAAAGGCTGGCCACAGGGCCATTGATTGTTGGCATGCCCAAGGAGGCTATGGCAATAATGAACTCAATTTTAAAAAGAATGCCACTTATTGCTCTCACTGTAGAAAGCATGTCCATATAGTCAAGGACTGTTGGCATATTCAGGGTAGAAATGTGAATCTCAAACATGCTAAATTCCCTGTAAGACAATTTGCAAAACCTTCATATTATAACTGTGGAAAGCCAGGCCACAGAGTTGGAAATTGTTGGCATGTTCAAAATAACCCTGCTAAACTCCATGTTGCGAAATTTACATGTCATCATTGTGGGAAGCCAGGTCACAGGACTGCAACCTGTTGGCTGGCAGGATATCAAAACCAAACTGGTTTTGGTAAACAGAATTTTTATTCTGTGAACAGAAAATCTCATGCATATACACATGGATTTCATGCTAACAAGAATGTGCATAGATTAAATCTGAAATTTGGTGCATCTTACTATCATTATAGTAAACAGAACTCTCTCTGTGTCAATAAACTTCATGACAACAGTAATGTGCATAAGAAGAATTTGAAATCTGATAATTCATGTCATTACTGTGGTCAAATTGGTCATTCAATGAATAATTGCTACTTGACGAAATCTGATGACCATGTTGCTAGAAATGTGCTGAGAAAACCTGCTAGAAATAATACTGTCATATCAGGACCCAAGATTTCTTGGGTGCCTGTTTGTGCAAAATAAACTTTGCCTTGCAGGTGTGCCTTGGAATGGAATAAAAAGGGGTATTAATCCAAGGCACTCAAGAATGAAAAAACCCCTTCTGAACTGTTCAGGCAAATTCTCTGAATGTTCCATTTTTGAAACTCATTGCATATCTGGTTTGATGCATTCTTGCATATGTTGTTCTTAGTTTCATCTAGTGCATGCATATTAAATCTGTTCTTGCATATTCATTCATCATCTGCCAGTTGCATTATGTTATAATCATGCACTCTGCAATTTCTGAAAATCTGAACTGAATGTGAATATTGTTTGAAATTTGTGTGTTGCAATAGCTCACTGAACATTCTGAATTGGATATAGGACTGCATGTTGAATTATCATGCATGACCTCATCAGTGTCTCATGACAAACATTGTATGTTGTCAGGGGGAGTCAATGCATTGCATATAGGTTGTCAAATGCATACTCATGTGAAAATTCATTGCATATCCTTTCATTGATTCTCTTTGACCAAACCTTGATCATAATTTGAAAACACTGAGCTTCAAAAATCTCTCCTATCAATTGATAACAATTGGTATCATTTGGTATCAGAATTTCTATCAGTCATTCATGAAGATTTCAATGGGACTATCTCGATCATAAATCTGAAAAATTCTTGAACTAGAAATCTTCTATTATACATTTTTATGAATGTCTGAAATAACTCATGTGGTTTAAGCTTAATGTATTCATGGAGTTTAACTTTAAAATCTCTTAACATATCTGAAGCATGTTTAATAAACCTTAACCATCTGGTTCATGTTGAGTCTTGTGAAAACTTCTGAAATTTGCACTCTTGAATACATGACTTCAACTGAATAAGTACATGAAATTATTATTGACTTGAAGCAATGAATTTTTCTGAAAAGTCTAAAGGATAATATCTGTCAGAGCAATGACCTTGGTCACTGAGAAACACATGTCCAAAGGACTGTGTCATGAGGTACCATAGTTAACTCTGATTAAGAATTCATTGAAATTCAGGCAGAGCAATGGCATGCACACTGAGAAATATAATTCACTCATCAAGAAATGATTTGCAGTGTGTCATGATGTGTATATGCTATCTCTGTTCATATAAATCATGACAGTTAGTCACACTAAGTGCTTAGGGATATTGGCCTCTGATCAAGGTATATCCTCTAGTTACAAGGTGTGAACTGAACTAGAGTGCTCGTAAAATTTGTAGCATGAAAATTGTTGAACGAATTGAAATATCTGAACATTGATGCAAAAATCAAATTGCTACAACCCTAGACAAAATCATATGACTTCATAATTGCTTGATTTCAATACTGATGCATGTAATTCTGAAAGAAGTCAATAAATTTGATTGTGTAAGACAAAGGGAGGATAATCAAGATAAATATGAGGGCTTGGTTCATTTTTATTATAACATGGTTTTAGATATCAATACAAAATTTTATTGATAAAATCTGCATACATCATGTTTAAACCACGCTGTTCAAAAAACTCATTCATAAGCCCCTATAATGGAAGACTTTGAAAACTTATGTTTTAGATTTATGAGATTGATATCTCTTTGAAAATCTGGCTGAAATTCTTCTGTTTGGAGCATCCTTGAAAAATCTGTTAACTGAAAGTCTTCTCCTTGTTTGCCCCTGTGGTCTCCTGTCACGCCCCGAACCGATAGCAGCGGAACGTGTCGTTTGCTCGGAACGTGACAGTTAAACAGTCATGTCAATCAGAGTATAGTCATTTCCACAAAACATAATTTGGACAAATAACAAATTTCATTTCAAATATAAGTTCTTTACATATTCAGGCCCATAATAAATGAAAAGACTCAATAAAGAAAAACTATAATGAGACATACGACGCAAGATAACCAGACTAGACGGTTCATCTAGATGTCAGAGTTCTCTTCACTCTTGCCCTTGCCCATCATGTTCGGTCTCGTCGTCACTAAGGTCATTACCTGAAAATATTGAAAAATGCAGGGTGAGCGAACGCTCAGTAGGACTTAATATCTCATGATTCCAAGCTAGCTTTAAATCAATTACAGTTTAACATGCTCATGCAAGTCATGCAAGCTATAGAAATCGAGAACTGTAATAACACGAGATAAATTCAAGAACTATACTAAATAAACGAGTAAGCAAGATGCTAGATAAACTCATGTAGAGTAGGGACAATGATAATCAAGAGGGTATAGCAAGATCTAATCAAGTACTTTCTCAAGTTAGGTCAAGAGCATTCATGAGGAAATATAACATTCATCTCTCTATGACGAACACTATCACGAGAGCCTCAAGGTATCCAGTATTATGAAGGATCTTCATGACAAAATAACGAGTACTATCAATGAGAACATTTATGATGATCGATATAGAAGTAGAACAATTACTTCTACAAGCACTACATAGCAGTTGCCAAGACATTAAGGGAATATCACGACGATATGATAACCCCTCCAATAAGGCAAATCAAGATCTTTTCATGACGAACAATAAGTTGTAGAAAGATGTACTATGATGACAATTAATCCCGATCATCACTATCACGAGAGCATTTGCACATCTAGCACTATATAGGATTGGCCAATGCACTAAGGGGAAAATCACGACGATATGACCACCCCTCATGGAAATAGCACTAGTTAGTATTTGGGCGTACACTTAGGAGTTCTCATGACTATATGATTTCCCCTAAATACCAATAACCGAGTTGGTGAATGCCTGCACCCGATCATCGTATACCGGTAACGTTTGGACTTTGCCTCGCCCAATAGGGTCAGATCAGGACACGTAGCATTTAAAATGTCATTTTAATGGGACCCATAGCCCCTGACATTTTGATGTGACACCACTATGGGGTATGCAGCAAGCCAAAAGTAAACTTAGGACCTATTCCGCATTCACAATCACATAACAATTAAGTTGATAAATCGGGACCAAAACGCCGTCGCACACACGTGAGCCCGGGGTGACTATAGGATGCTAAGGGGAGGTGAAGGATCAAGACCCTTGCTGGTAGAGTGCCAGCAGGGCTAGGGTTGCCCTCCCGAGGGTACGTAGCCCACGCTTATGGGGCTGGCCGGTGCCAATTGGGGCACTAGGTCCCACTCGCTTACTTTAACCACGGTGACCACACTATGAAGGTGGAACCGGGATCGGACACTCGCTCGCATGCACAACGGGGCTATGTCTACGGATATTAAACAAATAGGCACTAAGAATAATGGAGCAAAGTTTAGAGCTCACCTGGTTGGTTTGAAGAAACCAACCCCGTTCGGAGACGAGGGCGAGCGGGGAAGTGTGGATCCCGCACACTGCGCCGATGTCGCTTGAGCTGCTTAGTACATGAACTACTCCTCATGCAGGAGGGTTGGATTAGGGGTGGGGAAATCAAACTTACATCAAACACTACCTCCACGCAGGGAGGGGCGCTAAGCCAGCCAGGCGGAAGGGGAAAACTTGCCAACGATGGAGGAGTGGAAGCCGTCGAAGGTTCTGTTCACTTGCTGTGAGAGGGAATTGGTCGCCACTTCTGCAGTCGTAGTTCGTCCTCAAGAATTTTTCCGGCGACAAGACCAAGGGGGAATTCTTCGTAACAGGGACGGGGACACCTCTAAATTTTAGCGAATTCTTCTGGCGTCGTCGCTGGCCGCGGCGGTGGCTCGAACAGGACAAGGGATTCTGATGCTGACGGCTTCAGGTCTGAGGCAGTAGGATGCAGAGGTTGCCACAGATGCTCCCGGATGCCGAATTACAAACCGTCAGAGTTTCCGGAATCGTGGAAGAAGCCTCTGCACAGAAAAACTGACGGCAACTCTTTCTGAAGTCAGGGTGGACTGGGGGATGCCGACGATCAGTCACTGGTCGCTGCAGACAGCAGGAGGCAGACCCGCGCGACTGAGGGAGAAAATTCGGAACTCTGATTCCTGGATGCCGAACGAGGTCCCGTTTCTTGATCCTGATCGGGGACAGGGGAAGGACGAACTTTGTTGAAGAACTTTCTGTCGGGTTCCTTCGCTGTTGGTCATGAAGCTGCTTCCAATCGGGCTCAGGCTCTCTGCAGAGGATGTCTGGCGCAGTCGTGGTAGAACAGCTCTCCCAGTTGGCCACGAACTCGGAACGGGATGATTCTACATCGCTTGCGAAGGGGACTCGTAGACCTTTCCGTCGATGTAGGCCACGCCTCTGGATGTAGCTTTATGACTCCGGGGACACTTCTGCTAGTCTCAACTCTTTTCTGCCACCTGCAGACTGATCAAGATGAAGAGAAGGGATGGTGGTGGAACTAGGGGTAGGGATGGGGATTGGCAATATTGGAGATGGTGGGGTGGAGGGTCGATGGGAGAAGGAGTGTAGGGGTGTGGAGAGGAATGGAGCTGGGGAGATGGAGGTCCAAGAGGGGGAGGGGAGAGGAGGCCGCGGCTAGGTGAGAGGGGAATGAGGGGGTCGGCCAAGGCAAGTGGGGAGGTGAGTGGGTGGAGAGGGGTGCGCAAGTTTGAAGTGGGGGGGGTTGATTGCTTGGGGATATGAAAGGATATGTGGGGAAGTGGAGGGGTTGCTTGGGGGAGAGGGAGGGTTGCCTTGGAGGTGGGGAAGGTGTGTGGGGGATTGGAAGAGTCACTTGGGAATGTGGAAGTGTTAAAGGGAGTTATGGACCTAGGGGATGTGAAAGGGTGGGGGCTGAGGTGGCTGCTGATGTGGCAAGTGGGGAAGGTGAAGGGGCAGGTGCGCCCTAGGGAGAGAGAGAGGAGGAGAGAGAAGGGGTCTGCCTCCTGAAGAGAGAGAGAGAGAGAGAGAGAGAGAGTGAGAAAGCTAGAGAGAGAGGGGGGAGATGCACTTATGCTCAAAATACTCAATAATTCATTAACCTTCTCAAGTGGGAGTTGGGGTCCTATATATAGGGATCCCAACTTTGTACAAAAGCCCCTGAGAAAAGAACAAAAGACAGATAACCAAGGTGCAAGAAGGGGTGCTCATGGGCCTAGCTCCTCTAGATGGGCCACAAAGCCAAACAAGCCCAATATGTTGATCCACTAATATGAGCACCTAGGACATGACTCAAAATACATCAAAAAGACTCAAGAAAAAGGAAAATACATCAAGATGTCCATAGTAATAAACTCTAATGTCGTCGAGGACCCATCAAGTCGTGCAGTCGCAGCCTACCCGTCTCCAGAAGGGAGAGGGGTGTCTAGCCAGAGGGAACGCTGGGTGATGTCCCCATCAACTCCCCCGGGCTGTGAAGAACTCGACTCTGTCGAGAAAGGGTCTTCTCGGCTGTGGTAATGCTCCAGGAGGTCGGGGTCCAGCTGCTGAAGATCCTCCCTGCTCACCCATGAATCATCTGAAGGGGGCCGGCCCTTCCACCTGACCAAGTATCGCTCGTACGCTTTGCTCCGGGTGACAGTGACCTATTCATCCAATATCCGCTCTATTTGCTCCCGTTGGCCTCTCTGGATTGGTGGAACTCCCTCATGAGTGGTGGCTGTCTCAGAAGGTGGAACAGGCTCAATTTCCTCACTGGGTGTCACCGTGGGTCCCCTATATGGCACCAAGTCAGCCACATTGAATGTGGGACTTACTGCGTACTCCTCGGGGAGGTCCAACACGTAAGCGTTTGTGCCAATCCTCTTTAAAACCTGGAAGGGGCCTGATCCACGCGACCTCAGTTTGGAGACATTCCCAGGGGAAAGCCTCTCAGTTCTTACCATCACATAATCACCTACGTGAAACTCCTGGTGGCGACGGTGGGAATCGGCCGACTTTTTATACACCTCATTGCTTTTGTTAATGTGTTTGTGGATTTCTTCATGCAATTCTTTCATGTGTTGGGCAAACGACTCAGCACTAATAGACACTCTAGCATGTGGTGGCAAAGGAATGAGATCTGTAGGCTTTCTAGGTTTGTACCCATGCACAGCTTCAAATGGGCTCATCCCTATCGACCTATTCACTAAATTGTTGTATGCAAACTCTGCCTGGGGTAATATGAGATCCCAATTCCCGGGGCGATCCTCAACAAGACACCGGAGTAGATTCCCAAGGCTCCTATTAATGACTTCGGTCTGGCCGTCAGTTTGAGGGTGATAGGCCATGGAAAATTTGAGAAGGGTCCCCATTAGGTGGCAGAGAGTCTTCCAGAAATAGCTGGTGAATTTGACATCCCTATCAGAAATGATGATCTTGGGTAGACCATGGAGGCGAACTACCTCATCGAAGAATAGGCGGGCCACATGAGAGGCGTCAGAGGTTTTGGAGCAGGGGATGAAATGGGCCATCTTAGAAAACCTATCCACTACTACAAAGATTGAATCATGCCTTTTTTGAGTCCTAGGTAGGCCTAAGACGAAGTCCATGCTTAAGTCTTGCCAAGGACGGTCAGGGACAGGGAGTGGTGTGTAGAGGCCAGTGTTCTGCCTTGTTTATTTGGCTGAGGCACATATCCGGCACTGTCCTACAATTTTGGCTACGTCCCTTTTGAGACTTGGCCAGTAGAACTGACCCTCAACCAAAGCAATGGTCTTATGCACCCCAAAATGCCCAGCAAGGCCTCCTGCATGTAACTCCCAGATCAGGAAGTCCCGTAGAGAGGTTCTAGGTATGCAAAGTCTATGGCCTTTGAAAATGAACCCGTCCTCTAAGATGAATCCTTGATGTTCCCTAGGTGAGAGGGTGGACAGAGTGGTATGGATTCGACCAAAGTCCGGGCAATCAGAGTACTCTTCCTTGAGTCTTTCAAATCCTATGACTTCCACCCGAATAGTAGCTAGCAAGGAAATTCTCCTACTGAGGGCATCAGCAGCACGGTTTTCACTTCCGGCCTTATGTTTGATCACAAATGTGTAGACCTGGATGTATTCGACCCATCGGGCATGCCGAGCATTCAGTTTCTGCTGGGAATTGAGGTATTTCAGGGCCTCATGGTCAGAGAATATGACAAATTCTTTCGGCAAGAGATAGTGTCTCCAGTGCCGGAGGGATTGAACCACGGCATAAAATTCCTTGTCGTAGGTGGAGTATCTCATCCTGGCATCACACAACTTCTCACTAAAATAGGCCACTGGATGTCCTTCCTGGCTAAGGATCCCGCCAATTCCTACCCCGGAGGCATCACAAGTCACCTCAAAGACTTTGGAGAAGTCAGGGAGGCATAGTACAGGGGCTTGGGTCATCCTCTCCTTGAGTTCTTGGAAGGCTCTAGTTGCGGACTTGGTCCACACAAAGGTCCCCTTTTTGAGGCAGTTGGTGATAGGGGCTGTGACTGTGCTAAACCAACGGATGAACCGTAGGTAAAAGGTGGCTAGCCCATGAAAGCTCCGGACTTCATGGAGAGTGCGGGGTTCTGGCCAATCGAGGATGGCTTGGACCTTTTCAGGGTCCATGGATACTCCTTCGGTGGAGACAACATACCCAAGGAAGGTAATGGACTTTGTCATGAATTGACATTTTCCAAAATTGGCAAAGAGGCTCTCCTTCCTAAGAGTGGTGCAGACTTGCCTAAGGTGACTGAGATGGGCTTCTTTGGACTGGCTGTAGATGAGGATGTCATCAAAGTAGACTACCAGGAAGACTCCAATGTAGGGCCTAAGGACCTCGGTCATAAGGCGCATAAAGGTGCTTGGGGCATTAGAGAGCCCAAAAGGCATCACCAGCCATTCATAGAGCCCATCCTTGGTTTTAAAGGCTATTTTCCATTCATCTCCTAGCCTTATCCTAACCTGATGGTAGCCACTTTTGAGGTCTATTTTGGAGAAAATGGTGGCCCCGGCTAGCATGTCAAGCATGTCGTCAAGCCTAGGTATGGGAAACCTGTACTTGACCGTGATCTTGTTGATGGCCCTACTGTCGACACACATCCGCCATGTCCCATCTTTCTTAGGTGTGAGGAGGGATGGGACAGCACAAGGACTCTTGCTAAGACGGAGGAAGCCTTTTCTTATGAGTTCCTCCACTTGCCTCCTTAGTTCAGCATGCTCAGTGGGGTTGAGGCGGTAGTGGGGAAGGTTTGGGAGGGTGGCCCCGGGGATAAGATCAATGGCATGTTGGACATCCCTCATGGGTGGCAGTTGGTCGGGGAGCTCCTCGGGGAATACGTCCTTAAATTCTTCCAGGAGAGGGTGGATTTCCACGGGGTGAGGATTGGAGGGGGTTGCCTCTCCAAGACATATGACAATAGCACAAAGGGGTGTCCCTCGGGTTAATTCTTCCTCGAGCTCTTTCCTAGTGATGAGGTGGAGGCCTTTGACTGGCCCGGTGGGTTTTTCAGGGGTGGGGTTTTGGGTTTTTGGTTGGGTTGGTGTAGACGAGGCCCTGGGTTTTGGTGGTGTAGGAAGGATTCCCTTGGTGGGTGGTTCTTTTTGGGGAGGGGAGGGGTTGAGGCGGATACTCTTCCCCTCGTGGTCAAAGGTGCATGTGTTTGTTTCCCCATGGATGGTAGCATTGACATCATATATCCAAGGTCTACCCAATAGGATGCTTCCTACAGCCATCGGTATGATATCACACCATATTTGCCCTTGGTAGGATGAGAAGGTGATGGGGATAAGACAACATGTGTCGACGGGTAGGGAGTGGTTGTTTATCCAGGACACACGATAGGGTTTAGGGTGGGGTGTAGGGGTAAGCCCTAGGAGTTTGACGGTGTCCGGAGACACGGCGTTGATACAACTCCCGTTGTCTAGGATGACCTTCCTAACATGATCCCCGATCTTGACAAATGTGTGAAAAATGGAAGTCCTCCGCCAGTCATCCTCTTGTGGTTGGGTGAGGGTGCATCTTATCACCCCTAGGTGGCTGGAGTGGGGGTCCTCTTCTATCCCTTCCTCAAAGAATTGCTCATTGTATTCCTCTTCCCATCCTAAAGCAGCCTCGTATTCCTCAATAGTACTCTCATGTGTTTCCTGGGTAGTAGAAGGTTCACTCTCAATAACTAGGCTTGACATCCCCTTGGAGGGACATTGGGTGGCTATGTGGCCATAGCCATGGCATCGAAAACACTTGACCGTATTGCTCATTGGGGTCTTCCCTTTGGAGTTGTCTTCCCTTTGAGAAGGAGGGTTGAGTGGAGTGGTCTTTGTGGGGGTGGGAGTGGTTGGTTGGTGGTAGGGCCGAGTGGGGGTTCCCCCATTGGGAGGAAGAGGTGTTCTTAGCAGAGGAGGTAGGTTGGGACGGGGTCCCGGGCCCTTGGGGGGGGCAAAACTAGGATTCCTAGAAAATCTCTCTACATCCCGGGCTATTTGATAGGCAATCTCCATGCTATGCACTTCCCTCATAAAAAGCTCCCGTTTGATGTGGGGAAGGAGACCATTCCTAAACCGGGATAAAGTAACGGCTGGATCTTCAACCACACCACACCTTAGGAGATATGAATCAAACTTTTCAATATACTCTTCTACGGTCTTTCCCTCTTGGGTAAGGCTTTGCCATTCATCAAGAAGAAGTTGACTATAGGAGATGGGGAGATATTTGTTCCTAAGTTGATCCTTCATGTCTATCCAAGTGTCAATGGGTTCCTCACGCCGGATCCTCCTTTGGTTTTCTACCTTTAGCCAATAGGTCTTGGCTAGTTTAAGAAGGTGCATCTTAGCCAACCTAACCTTTCTCTCTTCGGACATGGGGTACCATTCGAAGTATTGGTCCATGCCATGCTCCCATTCTTTATAGACACTAGGGTTATGAGACCCCTCAAAATTAGGAGCTTCCACTTTGACCATTCTTAGTAGGAATTCATCATGATCCTCACGTGGTCGCCTCTCATGGTCTCGAGGTTGTGGGGCTCTCTCTTGCTCACGATTCCACTCATCATCTAGGTCTTCCCTGTCATGTTCAGCCCGCGGAGGAGGAACTCTTTGGGCATGGTTCCTAGGTGGGGCCCTAGCTTCTTTTAGTCTCTCTAATCGGGTGGAAATTCCATTCATTTGCTCCGTGAGGACTTGGATGGCAGCCTCAATTCGATCCATAGGAGTTTGGGGAACTTCCCTTGGGATGTTTTGGTTACCATGAGCATTGGGATCCATTGGTGGGTTGGAATTAGAAGGATCAGCCTGATATATGGTACCCCTACGGGTGGACATGCACAATGATGACAAAACGGGATAGAAAATGCAGTTGCCCTTGGACCTAGGCTTGTAGAGACAAGTCTAAAACTTGCTCTGATACCAATTTGATGTGACACCACTACGGGGTATGCAGCAAGCCAAAAGTAAACTTAGGACCTATTCCGCATTCACAATCACATAATAATTAAGTTGATAAATCGGGACCAAAACGCCGTCGCACACACGTGAGCCCGGGGTGACTATAGGATGCTAAGGGGAGGTGAAGGATCAAGACCCTTGCTGGTAGAGTGCCAGCAGGGCTAGGGTTGCCCTCCCGAGGGTACGTACCCCACGCTTATGGGGCTGGCCGGTGCCAATTGGGGCACTAGGTCCCACTCGCTTACTTTAACCACGGTGACCACACTATGAAGGTGGAACCGGGATCGGACACTCGCTCGCATGCACTACGGGGCTATGTCTACGGATATTAAACAAACAGGCACTAAGAATAATGGAGCAAAGTTTAGAGCTCACCTGGTTGGTTTGAAGAAACTAACCCCGTTCGGAGACGAGGGCGAGCGGGGAAGTGTGGATCCCGCACACTGCGCCGATGTCGCTTGAGCTGCTTAGTACATGAACTACTCCTCACGCAGGAGGGTTGGATTAGGGGTGGGGAAATCAAACTTACATCAAACACTACCTCCACGCAGGGAGGGGCGCTAAGCCGGCCAGGCGGAAGGGGAAAACTTGCCAACGATGGAGGAGTGGAAGCCGTCGAAGGTTCTGTTCACTTGCTGTGAGAGGGAACAGGTCGCCACTGCCGCAGTCGTAGTTCGTCTTCAGGAATTTTTCCGGTGACGAGACCAAGGGGGAATTCTTCACAACAGGGACGGGGACACCTCTGAATTTTAGCGAATTCTTCTGGCGTCGTCGCTGGCCGCGGCGGTGGATCGAACAGGATGAGGGATTCTGATGCTGACGGCTTCAGGTCTGAGGCAGTAGGATGCAGAGGTTGCCACAGACGCTCCCGGATGCCGAATTATGAACCGTCGGAGTTTCCGGAATTGTGGAAGAAGCCTCTCCACAGAAAAACTGACGGCAACTCTTTCTGAAGTCGGGGTGGACTGGGGGACGCCGATGATCAGTCACTGGTCGCTGCAGACAGCAGGAGGCAGACCCGCGCGACTGAGGGAGAAAATTCAGAACTCTGATTCCTGGATGCCGAACGAGGTCCCATTTCTTGCTCCTGATCGGGGACAGGGGAAGGACGAACTTTGTTGAAGAACTTTCTGTCGGGTTCCTTCGCTGTTGGCCGTGAAGCTGCTTCCAATCGGGCTCAGGCTCTCTGCAGAGGATGTCTGGCGCAGTCGTGGTAGAACAGCTCTCCCGGTTGGCCACGAACTCGGAAGGGGATGATTCCACCTCACTTGCGAAGGGGACTCGTAGACCTTTCCGTCGATGTAGGCCACGCCTCTGGATGTAGCTTTATGACTCCGGGGACACTTCTGCTAGTCGCAACTCTTTTCTGCCACCTGCAGACTGATCAAGATGAAGAGAAGGGATGGTGGTGGAACTAGGGGTAGGGATGGGGATTGGCAATATTGGAGATGGTGGGGTGGAGGGTCGATGGGAGAGGGAGTGTAGGGGTGTGGAGAGGAATGGAGCTGGGGAGATGGAGGTCCAAGAGGGGGAGGGGAGAGGAGGCCGCGGCTAGGTGAGAGGGGAATGAGGGGGTAGGCCAAGGCAAGTGGGGAGGTGAGTGGGTGGAGAGGGGTGCGCAAGTTTGAAGTGGGGGGGGGGTTTGATTGCTTGGGGATATGAAAGGATATGTGGGGAAGTGGAGGGGTTGCTTGGGGGAGAGGGAGGGTTGCCTTGGAGGTGGGGAAGGTGTGTGGGGGATTGGAAGAGTCACTTGGGAATGTGGAAGTGTTAAAGGGAGTTATGGACCTAGGGGATGTGAAAGGGTGGGGGCTGAGGTGGCTGCTGATGTGGCAAGTGGGGAAGGTGAAGGGGCAGGTGCGCCCTAGGGAGAGAGAGAGGAGGAGAGAGAAGGGGTCCGCCCCCTGAAGAGAGAGAGAGAGAGTGAGAAAGCTAGAGAGAGAGGGGGGAGATGCACTTATGCTCAAAATACTCAATAATTCATTAACCTTCTCAAGTGGGAGTTGGGGTCCTATACATAGGGATCCCAACTTTGTACAAAAGCCCCTGAGAAAAGAACAAAAGACAGATAACCAAGGTGCAAGAAGGGGTGCTCATGGGCCTAGCTCCTCTAGATGGGCCACAAAGCCAAACAAGCCCAATATGTTGATCCACTAATATGAGCACCTAGGACATGACTCAAAATACATCAAAAAGACTCAAGAAAAGGGAAAATACATCAAGATGTCCATAGTAATAAACTCTAATGTCGTCGAGGACCCATCAAGTCATGCAGTCGCAGCCTACCCGTCTCCAGAAGGGAGAGGGGTGTCTAGCCAGAGGGAACGCTGGGTGATGTCCCCATCACATTTAGTCTAGACTAATTCCATATTAATGGCCAAGAATTTCAAGGATCAAGCATGTAAGAACTTTAAGATAGATTTCATGAAACATAGAGTTCAAGGACAGAACTTGTAATAAGGATCATATATCAATAAACCAGATGAAAACCATGACATTCTGGAAATCTGGGTGATTAGGTACAACCAGCTCAGTCGGCCTTGAGGGAATCCAAGGCTGCGAGGAGACTTACGGAGGTCCCAATGACTAACTTGCCAGTCCGAAGGAACGGAATGTCTAACGGAGGGCTCGTATGTCATCGAGAGTTGAGTGTATAATGTGAACCAATCATGAAACAGGGACTCCATCTACGGACATGAGATGAGAGTGCCAAAAGACCCGCGGTATGGGTCAAAAACGGAAGAAAACGGTGAGAACATGATTGCGTTAACTATAGAATTCAAGTCCCTCCAATTCTATAATTAACTATAATTAAATAAACTTATATTATTTAACGCCTGTGGGTGCCGTCATTTATTAATTAGCATCCTCTTGGGGAACGTTAATTTTCATGATTTTTAGCTCAATTTATTTAGCAAGAATTTTCATTTATACCTATTTAATAGAATAAATTCAAAAACACACATTAAAAGGCACATTGATTTATTTAAAATAATTTAAGAAAATAGAATATATGATAATTATGAGAAAAATACAAGGATTCTAAATATATATTTTTTAAAATTTTTTGTCACATATTTTAAGAATAATGGATTTTCAAAGATATGTATAGGATATATGTATATATATATATATATATATATATATATATATATATATGTGTGTGTGTGTGTGTTAAATTAACGCCGATGAACAGTGTCGTCAAAATTTGAATTGACGATCGAACGTGGGTCGTTTCTTCCAAATATTTATTTTTTAAAACCTCTCGTTTCTATATTAAACGATGTCGGAATTTGGCTTATAATATACCGAAATGACCGGCTCGAAAAACTCTACCTAACCGTATGTTCAAAATAATTTTTCGATGAGAGACGGGAGATCTTGCAATAGGGGCATGAAAAACGGTGCAACCACTTTCACTATCTCCATCTCTATTCCAATAGTATGCCCATAAATTTTCATGGCCAAAGCAGACTTCTATACCCATGAACAAACTATTAATGTGAATAACTCATAAATAACATATATTAAATTGACGACTGGTTGTTGGTAAGATTTTTAAATTTTGTTAATTGACGACTTATGTGATGCCATCTTCTATGAATATAACGCCCTAATCAGGGTCGTTAATTTCAAGAAACGTCCGAATGGAAGGCGTCATTTCCTTTATCACAGATTGATTTATGAACAGTAATATTTTTCGGATAAAATAAATTTTACACAAATAATCACATGGTCACGTAGAGAAAAATAGCAGGATTTTACAACTATGATCATACATTAATTTAGACATCAGTTTGCATGGTTATTAAATTTTAAACATGTGTATTTAATTGATTAACTAAAAGAATAACGACCGTGTACGAGTCGTCAATTGAATTAGCGCCCTGATTAGAGTCACTAATTACTTTTTATATATATAAAAAAAATCGCAGAGGCAAACCGAGAGGATCTGCTACAGGTTCTAGATCTAGCCTGATGATTATATAATATTTTGCTAGGGAGATTGCCTACCTTTTGATCTTAACGGACGAAGACGATGAACAAAGATAAATAACAACTGCAACGGCAGATATAGGTACGTGTAATAGTGAGAGAACAATCGCAGTAGCAGCAGCTTTGTCCTCCAACGAAGAAGGAAGCGGACGAAGATGGGAAGAAGTAGGAAGCAGAAGTGTGCGTCGAAGCAGGAGGAAAAGACTCTACGAACAAGCCTCCTCCACGTACAGGATGCAGAAAGGCAGTAGAGACTCCCCTTCGAACGTAGCAGAACGTAGCAGTAACCCCACTCTCGTTCTCATGGCGTCTATTTATAATGCTTGGGATTCCATTTGAGTTCTATGTAAACTAGGAATCCTAATTTGGTTATAATTCCTATGTTGAGCTTATCCTTCCAAACCACAGCCGCCTCCTAGGTTATTTCGCAGGAACCCTAACCCATCGTTCTACTGCTTCGAACGAACATGGGTTTTACCACGTGGAAGTCCACTAGTTAATGGCCACTTTAATGCTAATACCCCTTAACCTTCATATGTTTAATGAGGGAGCCCAATACGTTTAATAAAATCCCCAAGAGCCCCCTGCTTGATTAACGTTTAGCCTTAATGGCTTTTATCAAACTCATCTCAATTAATTGATCAATCTAAACCCTTTACGTTTATATATAGTTTCTATTTTAATAGATTTTATTCCTTTGTTGTTTTAAAGCCCACGGGGCCACAGCCCATTTTAATTGTTGGGTTTTAATGTGGGACCCCTTTTAACTTAACTAATGGCCTTTATACATATATGCTAACGTGGAAACCTATTAGTTGTGGATCTCAAAGCCCACCATTATTCTTGAGGGATTTTTTTTTTATATTAAGGCCCCTATATCTTAATTACTAATTATGAAGGCCCTACACGATTTATTTATTTAATTTCTATCTAAAATTTTTTTATCTTCCATAATTGTTATATGACTAATATTATATAGTCATTATTATTTATTCTATTGTTAAATTTTCGAGGTGTTACATCTCCTCTCATCTATCTCATACGATTCCACTTATTGAGGGGGAGCTTCCATGTCATGCATCACTTGCATATCAATTGGCATCTATTCAGGGGGAGCATTCCTTGTCATACTGAATCATGTTCATATCATTTGTGACCTTGCATTCAAATCCCTCATGATCAGACTTATGCATGATCAACAAAAACTGTATAGTCAACTCCTTTCTTATCAGTTGACTGATTCCATCTGCAATTTTTTGACCATACAAATGTGAGGTGCCACTCCCATTATTACCTTATTCACTTGCAGCCTTCTGAACCTCAGAATCCTTATGATGGTGGATTTCAGATTGATTCCTGAGATATATTTCTCTCCACACTGTTGGAATCTTCCATCTTGTTCTGCAATAAGTTCTGATTCTGTGGTATCTTCACCAGAATTCATATTCTTTGTAATGGCTGATTTCATATTGATTTATTGGGTAACTAGAGTCCATTCCTGTGCTTCAGGGGGAGTTATGGTTTTTTTTATCATCTAAGGGGAGAGTAGTCAATCATGCATGTTGATAGGGGGAGAACTGTTTCATTGTCATAAGGGAGATCTTCATTTTAAAGAACCTTGACTCATTCTCTGCATTGTTGTGCTGCATTTGACTAACAAACCATTTCCTTTCTTTTTGATTATGTCAAAGGGGGAGAATAGTTTGATGAGTCAGTGTGACTCATTATGTTGCCATCATCAAAAAGGGGGAGATTGTTGTGCCCCTTGTGCTTTGTTGATGATGTGATGTTTTAATGATAGCAACATGAATGAGTCACCACATTGTCTTGATTATGTCTGACCTTTTCTGTAAGAGATCATAAGTGTGCCATGTCTCAATTGTGAAGAATGCATGTGTATGCTTGAGTCATGCTGTGATAAATTGGCTTGTGCTTGATTTCTGTTCTGTGCATTGCTTCTCTGCTGATATGTTCATGCATTGTCTTAGGCTAAGTCTATACAGCCTACGTCTCTTGCAGCGTCAACGCTGTGAGCATTCTCAAGTCTGCAGCGTCAATGCTGTGTGTATGCACTTTGTTTTAGGTTCTTCAAGTCTATACAGACTTTTGCATCTCATTTAGCGTCTAAGGCAAAGTCTACACATTGGCTAAGTGTGTACATCGCTTACATTTATTTTACCAAGTCCATACATCGTGAAAGTCTATACACTCCTCTTGGCCTTAGCATCTGTTTTGAAGTCCATACATTGGTCTTCAGTTCAAGTCTGTACAGCGTTACATTCTCTTTGGAAAGTCTGTACAGCGTCAAGTCTGCACATTGGGGTTTCACGAGAAGTCTACACATTGGTCTCCACCTGAAGTCTATATATTGGCTAAGGGTCTTCAAGTCCATACAAAGTTGTCTGATGCATATTGTTTGAAGTCTGTACAACATGCCTTGTTATTCACAACTTTCTTATTTGTGACTTCCCTAGTGTTTTGATGATGAGCATCACTATGTTAAGTATTCTCACTTTAATCAGATATCTTGCGTAATGTTATGCATTTGAAATTTCCATGATTAACAGGAAAACTGCTATGAGGTAGTACTTTATGTGTCTGTATTGTTTCTTTCATACGTCGTGTTGATTTCCTATGACTTCGAGTCGCTTCACCTTCTGTCTTCGTGATGTTTACTGAAGCAGCTCGAATTGTTCTGACGAACTTCGAGTCGTTTCCCTGTGAGCCTCGTGTCGTTTCCTCAGTATTTAGTTGCTCATCTCGAGTCATCCTTTATGTTTCCTCTTGTGTTTTCGTGTCACTTACTGTTGTTCCTCGAGTCGTTCTTTCCTGGTTTCACTGCTTCATCACGTGTCGTGATAGCCGTGTCTGTTTTCTGTCTTCGTGTTGATTTTACTTCGTGCATTCTTCTCTAAATTCAAGCTTTAAGTGTCTCAAGTCGAGTCTAACTGTGTTGTCTCCATGTCGTCCTTAGTTCGAGTCGTTTCTTTGTTATCTCTGTCTTCGTGTTGCTTTTCCTAGACCTCGTGTCTTTCTTGTTTTGTAACCACATTTCATGTTGGTTTATGTCCTCGTCTTCGAGTCGTTCGTACGTTCGAGCAACTTAGTACTCGAGTTGTTTTCGTGTGTATTCAAGTCTTTTTAGTAAAGTGTCGTTTCACCTCGTGCCGTTCTCTTTGCTGTTTATTATGTCGTGTTGTTTTTGTATTCGTGTCTTCGTATTGCTTTTGTATTCGTGTCTTCGTGTTGCTTTTGTATTCGTGTCTTCGTGTTATTCTTGTGTTTATGTCCTCGTGTTGTTTCTTTCTATCTTCGTCCAAGATCGCGTGTTTCTTTCATTTTTACTCCGTGTTATTTCCTTCTCCGTACGTCGTGTCGTTCTCAGTATAGTGCACCTATTGTTGTTACTACACACCTCGTGCAGTTTTAGTCTTTGTGGCCCTGAGTTTTAATCGTTTTAATTCTTTGCAGGAGAAGAAGAAAAACAAAAAGAAGAAGGTGGTCCGAGGAAGAATATTTCTCAGTGACTGGGAGGCATGTGATCCGAGGCTGGAAGGGCAGACAGGATTGTGACACGTGTGCTGAAGCTGGCTGAGAGACTGACACGTGGCCACAAGTTCTGGGCGGGAAATGAGGAAGCCACATGCGCCCAGTGCTGCCCTCCTGCTGGCTGCTGCTTATAAAAGGAAGCCTTCATCCAACAGATGAAGGCGATCGAAGAAGAAGCCTGGAGAGCAGAAAGTCCTTCGATCCAGAGAAAAAGAAAAGAGGAAGAAAAAGAAGAAGAAGAAGAGAAGAGAAGAGACAGAGAGAGCCTGCGAAAGAAGAAGAAAAGAAAGAGAAGAAGAGCAGAAGGAAAAGAAGAGAAAGAGAGAGTTAGAGAGCTCGTGAGGGTTAAGAGAAAAAGAAAGTGAGAGAGAAGAGAAGAGAAGAGAAGCTTACCTGAAGATCTGTCTACTGACCGTGGATCAAATCCAGGCCAGTCAGCTCCATGCGAGCCACATCTGTGTTATCTTTCTTTACAGCTTTCTGATCGCTCTGTATTTTCCCCTTCTTATTTTTCCTTTTTCATTTGGTTAGCTTTGTACTTCCGATCCTCTGGATTGAGGTCGGGTCCCTCCTAGTCTGGAGGAAGAGAGGCCTGCGACCTCTAGTTTGCAAGTGGCTGGAAGTCACTTGTGTGTTCCCTCCGGTTTGGAGAAAGGGAGATCTGATCTCCGGTTCTGGGCTTGTGGGTTGCAAGTCCAGGGTCCCTCCTGTTGGAGGAAGAGAGCTCTTCGACCTCTGGTTTGCTGGTGACGGGGAGTCACTGGTGTGTTCCCTCCGGTTTGGAGGAAGAGAGACTTTGCGTCTCTGGTTTCCAAGTGACTGGGAGTCACTTGGGGTGTCCCTCCGGTTGGGAGGAAGAGGGGAGTTTGTTCCCCTGGTCAAGCTGTGTGTCAGCACCTGTTGCAGACTGAGTCTGCTTGGTTCTAGCATTGGCTAGTGAAGCCTCACTCCGGTTGGGAGTGAGGGGTGGATGTAGGTCTGAAGGACCGAACCACCTTAAAACTATTTGTGCAGTGGTTTACCTTGCGTTAGCTCCATATCTTCTACCTCCCATTCACAGGTTGCGCATGCTTGGCTAGTTGCATTATCTAGAGAGTTAATTTTTGAGCATTATATTCTGCTTAGTGTGTTTGCGTTGTTTAGCTCTGCCTTCGTTCCTGGTTGATCAGGTGGCTGCATTGTTGCAGTCCAACTGTTTGTCCATGTGTTGCCTTATCATTTCATCTTGGAAAACTCATTAGTCTTATTCCGCATATCTGAGCTTTAATGTTTTAATTTGGGCTATATTTTCTAGAGGGTTACATTCACCCCCCCTCTGTATCCGGGCCTAGCACCCTATCAGATCCTATCTCAATCGAAGAGCAATCGAAGAGAGAACTTAAAGCCCTAGACTGAAGAACGAATTAGACAGCACCTTAGAAAACTCGCGATATCTCTTTGGATACCTAATGAAAATTGGGGCTTTTACCACCATTGGAAAGATCTCGTCGAGAGGAACAATTTGATATATTCATAAGCTGATTTTGGTTAAGGAAACCTACCTCAATCGAAGGATCAAAGAGGAGAGGAAGGAGGACGACAGCAGCCGACCCACCTCCACTAAATGACCAAGAACTTCCTAGATCTAAATCCAATGCGAACACCACAGCCACCAAATGAAAGTAGACTCGTAGAGCTTCATTTTGATAGCTCATAGAGCTTCTGGAGACTTTGGGGCTGTGAGGAATAGACCACGCAAGTTAGGTGTTGGAAAACGGCGCCGCCAAGGTTGACCACTCCAAAACTCGGCCGCCACCATGTGTTAGGGTTAGGTTTAGGTTCGATTGATAAAGGGCTATTGATCCTTAGATCGTGGCCTTTTATTTTCCACCAAAATGAGCTCATTTGGTTGAGTATTAAGCTTTAATTAGGTGTTCTAAGATGAGGTTTACTATTGCGTTCACTATTGGGTAGGTAAGTGTGGAAATCGGACTTAATCCACTAATTAGGCATAGTTAGAGATTTTATTAGGCTTAGTTAAAGACGACAAATTGTTAAACGAAATGGATTACACAATAATATGATTTTTATGGATTTTTATAAAATAGTTGAAAAGTGACTTATACTATTTATTAAAGAATTAATCTAATTAATTACGAATAAATTCTCATTAATTCAAATAATTCCAAATAATTCCAAATAATTCAAATAATTCTAATTAAATTTCCAAAATAATTTGGGGTATTACACCCTCCCCCACTTAAAGAATTTGGTCCTCCAAATTCACTGCACTAAATACGGAGGATAGGGAAAGAGATTACTCACCTAGAACAAGTTGGGATACCGCCTCCGCATAGTATCTTCAGATTCCCAAGTAGCTTCTTCGGTTCCACGCTGACTCCACTGAATCTTGACCATCGGTATAGACCGATTCCGGAGTTGCTGCTGTTTCCGGTCTAGAATCTTGATAGGTCTTTCTTCATAGGTCAAATCTTCCTTTAACTCAAAATCCACATGCTGAATGATATGAGTGGGATCGTACACATATTTCCGTAACATAGACACATGGAAAATATTGTGTACGCCAGACAACTGCGGTGGTAATGCCAGTCTGTAAGTAACTTCTCCCACTCTATCTAGGATCTCGAATGGACCAATATATCTCGGACTTAGCTTGCCATGAATGCCAAATCTTCGAATCTCTCTTGAAGGAGAAACCTTTAAGAATACATGCTCGCCAACTTGAAATTCTAATGCTCTTCTTCTTGTGTCGGCATAACTCTTCTGTCTTGATTGGGCTACCTGTAACCGGTCTCGGATGACACGGATGTTCTGTGACGATTCTGAAATAAGATCCGGTCCAAGCCATTGCTTCTCACCATCTCATCCCAACACAACGGGGAACGACAGCTTCGCCCGTACAATGCTTCAAAAGGAGCCATCTGGATGCTGGATTGATAACTGTTGTTGTAGGCGAATTCAATCAAAGCCAAATGATCACTCCAACTACCTCCGAAATCAATCATGCATGCTCTGAGCATATCTTCCACTATCTGGTTGGTTCTTTCAGTCTGTCCATCGGTCTGTGGATGAAAAGCAGTACTGAAATTCAGGCGAGTACCAAGAGACTCTTGCAGTCCCTTCCAGAATTGTGAAGTAAATCTGGGGTCTCGATCAGACACAATACTGACTGGTATGCCATGGAGCCTTACCACTTCCTTCAAATACAAAGCAGCCAATACATCAACTGTCCACTTGGACTTAATGGGTAAGAAATGAGCTGACTTTGTCAATCGGTCAACAATCACCCATATTGCATCAAATCCACCACGAGTCCTAGGTAGACCCATAATGAAATCCATGCCAATGCTTTCCCACTTCCATTGGGGTATGTCAAGTGGTTTCAACTTTTCTGTCAGTCTGAAATGTTTAGCCTTAACTTGCTGACAAACCTAGCATCTACTCACGAAGTATGCAACTTCTCTTCTCATGTTCGGCCACCAAAAAGATATCTTCAAATCCTTGAACATTTTAGTGCCTCCAGGATGAATGGTATATCTGGATCTATGTGCTTCCTCCAGAATCTTGTTCTTTATTCCAGCTTCATCAGGTACACAAGTTCTACCCTGGAATAATAATCTTCCATCGTCAGCCATCATGAAGTCAGGTCTGCTGCTCAAGCTTCCCTTGATCTCTACCAACTCGGGATCATTATCTTGCAAGGACTTGATTTCCATCAATAATTCGGGCTTAAGTTGAATATGTGCAATCATAACCCGATCATTATCAACATTCAGAACCAGACTAGCTCATTGTCCCAATAGCTTCCACTCATGTAACATGAGACTTGATAATCTAGCCACAGGCTTCCTGCTTAATGCATCTGCCACAACATTGCCTTTGCCAGGATGATACTCAATCGAGAAGTCGAAGTCTTTCAAGTACTCCAACCATCTTCGCTGCCTCATATTAAGTTCCTTCTGAGAAAATAAATATTTCAGACTTTTGTGATCTGAAAATACTGTGAATGTTTCTCTATACAAGTAGTGCCTCCATATCTTCAAAGCAAACACGATTGCTGCTAGTTCCAAATCGTGAACATGATAATTCTCTTCATGCTTCCTCAACTACCTAGAAGAATAGGCAATCACCTTTCCATGCTGCATGAGTACACAGCCTAAACCAATACCTGAAGCATCAGTGTATACCATAAAACCTCCTTCACCAGAAGGTAAAGCCAATATACGTGCAGTAGTCAAACACTGCTTCAAATTCTGAAAGCATTGTTGACAATCATCTAACCAATCAAACTTGTTCTCCTTGCGGGTTAATCTTGTCATAGGTACCGCAATCTTGGAGAAATCTTGGATAAATCTTCTGTAGTAGCCGGCCAGGCCTAGGAAACTTCTAACTTTGGTCACACTGGTAGGCTGATCCCAATTCTTCACTACCTCTACCTTCGAAGGATCAACAGAAATACCATCCTTCATGATGATATGTCCTAGAAAGGACACCTCTTGCAGCCAGAATTCACACTTACTGAACTTGGCATATAGCTGATGATCTCTCAATAGTTGCAATGCCATCCTCAGATGCTCAGCATGCTCTTCCTCATTCTTGGAATAAATCCAGATATCGTCACTGAATACCACGACCCATCGATCAAGATAGGGCCGAAATACATCGTTCATCAACTACATGAAAGCTGCTGGAGCATTCGTTAGACCAAAAGGCATAACGACAAACTCAAAATGACCATACCTGCTACAGAAAGCTGTTTTATAGATATCTTCTTCCTTAATCTGCAACTAATGATATCCAGATCGAAGATTGATCTTAGAAAAATACTGAGCTCCCGCTATCTGGTCAAATAATTCGTCAATCCTCGGCAATGGATATTTGTTCTTGAAAGTCTGCTGGTTCAATTGCCGATAATCGATGCACAACCTCATCGAACCATCTTTCTTCTTGAAGAATAATACAGGGGCTCCCCAAGGAGAAGTACTAGGGTGAATGAAACCCTTCTCGAGCAATTCCATCAACTGTTGCTTTAATTCCCTCAGTTCTGCAGGAGACATGCGGTAAGGAGCCTTAGAAATAGGAGATGTGCCAGGAAAGAGATCAATAGAAAAGATAACTTCCCGCTCAGGCGGAAGTCCTGGTAGTTCTTCGGGAAAAATATCAGGAAAATCCCGGACAACAGAAATGTCCTTAATCTCAATCTACTGTTCAGGGGTTGCACAGACAAAGGCCAGAAAAGCCTCGCATCCTCGTCTCATCAGCTTATCAGCTCGAAGAGCCGAGATAAGGGATACGGAGTTATGGTGCTTAACTCCCACAAAAGAAAGTCTAGGGTGTCTAGTAAAAGACACGGAGCTAGAACTGCAATGAACATTAGCCTCATATCTAGCCAACCAATCCGCTCCTAGGATTACATCATAATCCTTCATGTCCATGCAAATCAAATCAGTTGGAAAGTTCTGGTCACCAATCATAACCATATTAGAAGGATAGAAATACTGGATTGCTGATCTAGTACCAATAGGTGTTGATATTTCTAACGGAGAAGTCATCAAAACAGGTTCCATAGCTAAAGACTTAGCAAATCTCTGAGAAATAAAGGAATGTGTGGCACCAGTATCAAAAAGAACAAATGCTGGCTTGTCGAGTATAATAAGTGTACCTTCGACGAGCCCACCGTCCTCGGCGGTTCCTGCTTCATCTGCATGCAAAGCTTGAAGCTTGCCTTGTGGTTTCTTGAAGACTTGAGGTTTCGCCAGTGTAGCTTGCTCCGATATAAGAGGATAGTTAGCGATACGGTGCTCTTTGCTTCCACAACGCAAACAGGCGCCTAGCTTGCGCCAGCACTCCTCCATCTTATGACCCGGATGCTCACAATAGTTGCACACGCCCTTGAATGGAACAACAGGGCCAGGCTTCTTGTCTTCCTGCCTCGACATCTTGCCCTTCCACGATCCAGATCTAGTCCATGAACTAGGCCCACTAATAGGCCTCTTCTTGCTATACCCGGGTTTGACATTCCCGGAACCCGTAGGTAGTTCCTTCTTTGCACCTTTTCCACGGATTCTCTCCATCATCTCAAGAGTATCTTCTAGAACTTGAGTTTTCCTCACCATTTCGGAATAAGTGGAGATTTCCATCGGTGCCAACTGATTGATATAATGTAGCTTCAGCCCATTGAGAAACGCTTCACCTTCATCTTCTCGGTGGAAATAAGGTGTGTAGCATAACGAGAAAGCCGTGAAAATTGAGCCTCATACTCTGCCACGGACAGACCTCGCTGTTTCATAGCTGCGAACTCCGTCGCTTTCTTCTCTTGTACTCGGTCAGAAAAATACTTGCTGTTAAAGAATTCCTCGAACTCTTCCCACGTAACATGCTGATCACCGAGAGTCGCCTTGATAGAATCCCACCAAGTACGTGCATCACGTTCCAGTTGGAATGTAGACAAAAGGACACGCTCTTGGCTGGTGCATTGCATAACTTCGAAGATTCTTCTCATTTCATCTAGCCAGTGCTCGGCTTCATCGGGATCAGTCGAGCCACCAAATCTAGGCGGATTCATCCCTCGGAAGTTCCGGTATAGATCACCGGTGCCATGATGTGCCGCTCCTGCTTGAGCCACTTGCTGTAAAGCCTGCGTAAGTCCTTGAACTGTACGCTGCAAGTTTCTCCATTCCGCACGTTCAGCTGCCATTTCAAAAGCCTACACGAGGAATAGCTTACTAAGGTTCAATAAGATAGATAATAACACGATTAAGATACGAACTTAACCCAAGTTTCTACTTAATCTCACCAGGTCGGGTTCCTAGACTTTAACAAGGTTAGGGGTCCTATGCACCTAGACATGACCAAAACTCGGTACCTGGCAGAGATAATCGATCCGAAGACCACTCGCGCAAGTGTGCGACCTTCCCGATAGGCGTAGCCTAACGTTCGGACAACACCTTTTGATATACCGGGTTATTAGGATGCAATGCAAAAACTTAGAGAACCTAGAACTTAGGAAAACCTAGGAATGTGAAACCTAGGGCTCTGATACCAACTAAACTGTCACGCCCCGACGCGGAATATCGGGACGTACAGTTAGAAACTAGCTAGAAAGTAAATAAATATTCTAAACTAAACAATTACACAATGCTAAGGAAAGACACAACTCTATTGATCAAGATGATTCCAAATCATTACAATAACCAACACTGCTAATACACGATCAAACATGACTTCCAATCTGAATTCTAATACAATAACTGACTCCAAGAGTAACAAGTGCTAACACAACTCTAAGGAAATAACTAGAGGTAACCAACCATGCCAACTCGGCATCTACTACAAGTACACTCAAGAGATATCAATCCTGCCCTTCCCCATCGGTATGCGCATCGTCACCTGAATAGCCTGGAAAGGGGGGAAACAACAACTATGAGCTGATGCTCAGTAGGAAATAACATGCAAGTTTATGTGATTAACAAGTTAATTACATTTTCATATGCAATGCTAAGAAAAGAAATAAATGACGATACAAATAAACAGAAAAATACAAAGATCTTGCAAGGTCAAGAAATATAATGATGACAAGAGATAACAAGTACAAGAATTTACAACAAGAGATAGTAATAAAGAATTGAGAATTGGCCGACAAGCAAGTATTTTAAACATCATTTCAAGCACGATCAAGTAACAAGAGTAACAAGAGATTTTTCATGTCATAGACGTAACAAGCTAGTCAAGTACTCGGTGCAATGCCTCACCATGTCATTAACATCCCATGGGCTCACTAACTTTCGGGCGCTCTCCCCAGGACCAGACCGCGCCCTTATGATGCGTTGGCTGTTGTGCCCCTGTGTGGTTTTGATGATGGCTGACACACCATGAGTCACACTGAGGTGTGCTAATTAATTTAGATGACTGTTTGACTGCTTAAATATCTGATTGTTTGCTTAAATAGCTAATTCATGAATATGGCTAGATTGGGTTAACGTAATGGCTAATTGTTCATGCAGTGCGTTGACGCAGTTAGAGATTGGGTTGACGCAGTAGTTGCTGGTTTACTTGCTGCGTTGACGCAGTGGAACAGCTGGGTTGACGCCATGCTGCTTTGTCTATTTTTTCTGTGAAAGTCTATACAGTGTCTCTTCTTTTACCTACGTTGCTTGAAACGAAGTCTATACACTGCTGGATGTTCATGTATGCACATTGGTGTTTTTCCCTACGTTCTGGCCAAGTCTATACAGCCTCATCTTTACCTTCGCTCCAAGCCAAAGTCTGCACATTGTCCAAGTCTACACATCGGCCTGTGGCCTACGTAGCGGAAGTCTGTACAGCGTCCGTTGTCTAGAGTTCTTGAAGTCTGTACATCGGACTGTTTCAACAAGTCTGTGCATTCGACTGTTCAACTTGCAACCAAGTTTGTACATCGGACTGCTTCTTTTGAAGTCTATACATTGGCTCATTCACTTTTGCAAAGTCTGTACATTAGACTGTGGCAAAGTCTATACATTCGTTTCCTTGGGCAAAGTCTATACATCGTGGCCTTGAACTTTCAAGTCTGTACACTCCTTATTTCAAAGTCTATACATTGTTGCCTTGAAACCATTCCAAGTCTATACAACGCCCAAGTCTGTACAGCGTGAACAGTGCGTCTTCTTCTCCAACTCTATACATCGCTCGCTCTATCAGCCTTTCATCACAGAGTCTGTACACTGGTTTTCACGAGAAGTCTATACACTGGTCTTCACTTGATGTCTGTACATTGGCTCAGAATTACCAAGTCTGTACACTGCCTTTGGGTTCCAAGTCTATACACTCCCTCAGTGTACATACTTATTCATTTGTTGTTTCAAAGTCCATACACTCGTTTCTAAGGCAAAGTCTATACAATCATCATTGAGCATCAAAGTCTGTACAGCCTGTCTGTCTTCATGGGTTCTGTGCCTTTAGTGCGTTGACGCACTTGGCTGACTGCGTAGACGCAATTGTGCGTCTTTCGCTTTCTGTCTTGTTCACTGCGTCGACGCTAACACTGGATGCGTTGACGCATTGGCCAGTTGCCAAGGGCGTGAGCATCTTGCTTGAAGAGCTGAGGCGACGCTGCACGATGGAAGCGTTGACGCCTTGGGCTGATGTCTAAAGGTCTTTTGATCAACATCAAGTCTGTACAGCATGAAGTCTGTACACTGGTTTCTTTGGCACGTTAACACTAAAGTCTGTACACTCACTCTTTCATTAAGTCTATACACTCATTGTTAGCGGCCTGAACTAACTAAGTCTATACAGCCATCTATGTGTGCCTTGCTCGCTGAATGAAGTCTGAACATTGCCTTAAGTTGATACTATCTTCGACTGATTAACTGACATGTTATTCAACTGATTATCTGACAGGTTTAATGGATGAGGCCATCAAGACTTGCACGTGATCCTAGAGGCTGAAATGCTGACACGTGGACCACTGAAGCTTGGCCGGGAATCGAAAAGAGCATAAGCCCTAGCTGCCTGCTGCTGGTATATATATGGAGTTTCCTCCATCGGCTGACAGAGATCGAAATGAAGAGAGCCATCGATAAAAGCTGAAGAGCAGAGAGTGCCTCCACGATATAGAGAATAGAGAAGAAGAAGAAAAGAAGTGAGAAGAAGGAGAAGGCAGAAGCAGTGAGAAGAAGAAGAAGAAAGAAAGAAGAAGAAGAAGAAAAGAGAGTTCGTGCTGGAAGAAAGAGAGAAGCAGAAGAAGAAGTTCCTGCTGGACCGTGGATCAAATCCAGGCCAGCCAGCTCCTACGAGAGCCACATTTGATTTTATCTTTTCAGCTTTCTGTTGCTGCATTTTATTTTTCCTTTGAACTATTCACTTGTTGTTCTTCCGATCCTCTAGTGTGAGGTCGGGTTCCCTCCGGTGTGGAGGAAGAGAGACTTGCATCTCTGGTTGCCTTTGACTGGGTGTCATTGGTTGTTTCCCTCCGGTTGGGAGGAAGAGAGGTCCGAGACCTCTAGTTTGCAGGTGACTTGGTGTCACTTGTGTTTCCCTCTGGGTTTCAGAGGAAGACAGACTTGGGTCTCTAGGTTCCCCTCCGGTTTGGAGGAAGGGAGGTTTGGTCCTCCGGTTCTGGGCTTGTGGGTAGCAAGTCCAGGGGTTCCCTCCAGGTCTGGAGGAAGAGAGACCGTGTGTCTCTGGTTTCCAAGTGGCTGGGAGTCACTTGGGGTGTCCCTCCTGTTGGGAGGAAGAGGGGAGGTTGTTCCCCTGGTCAAGCTGTTAGGCAGCATTTGTTGCAGACTGAGTCTGCTGTGCTAGTGTTACTAGTGGAAGCCTCACTCCGATTGGGAGTGAGGGGTGGACGTAGGTCTTTGGACCGAACCACCTAAAAATCCTTGTGCAGTGGTTTGTTTGATTGCCTGCTTCTGCTAGATGCATGATAGGATCGTGATTTAATTGATTATCTATATCCTAGAGTTTAATTGAGTTTGCATATCTTATGTTTGATCAATTGTCCACTGATCTTGTTGTTAACATCTCATGCGAATTTTAAATTGGGTAGAATTCTTTGAAAGATCCATTCACCCCCCCTCTGGATCTGTGTTTATCAATCGCACCTAACTAACAATTGGTATCAGAGCGGTTACTGCTTCAAGATCCAACGATCTGCAGTGATCCCCGTGCTTCTCGGTGCTTATTCTGGTTTGCTGCTCCTTGATTTTTGTCTAATTGATCATAGCCTACAAATGGCTCTTCCACTGGTTTTCAATGGGTCTAACTTTGATTCATGGTTCAGTAGTTTGCGTAACTACGTCAATCTAGATAATCCCGATTTGTGGAAGTTAATTACTCATGGTCCTCATAGGTTACCACGAAAAGAGTCCAAATGGACTGATCGTCATAGATCAATGCATAGAGAAAATCAGAAAGCTATAAATCTGATAAAAGCATCCATTAACAAGGCCTTACACTTTTGCCTTCATGATTGCAAGTCTGCTAGAGATATTCTGGACAAGATAAAACTAATTTGTAGAACAGGGAAGGAAAACTGCATGATGGCTGATGGGAGGGACCATAGTAGCAGCCACAGTGATAAAGAAGAGAACGAAGTTCAGGTAAAACCCTTTGCGGACTATACCTTAGATGATTGGGTAGATGCTTATTCCAAGCTGTTAAGATCTAGCAATAAATTGAGCAAGAAAAACAGATCTATGAAAAAACGGTTAGATAGGTTTGAGAATTCTAAACTTACTGGTGAGGACAGTGATACTCTGAAAACTGAAAATCAAATATTTAGAAGACAGCTGACTGATCTTGATTCTATTACTTCAGATCTGGAATATCTAAAATCTGAAAATGCTAGACTCAAAAAATAAACTGAGGAATCTGGATCTAAATCAGTGAGCCTTGAAAATGAAAATAGATTGATTTCTGAAACTTTGGAGACTGTCAGAATAGAAAACTCAGAACTTCAGAAAAGGCTTGAAAATCTTCAATCTGAAGATGAACAAGAAGTGTTTAGTGAATGTCAGACCTCCTTAAGTGTTTTGAAATTTGATGATGAAATCCTGAAACAAAATGGTAAAATGAGACAGGAGATCTGCAAGCTAAAACAGTTAAATACAGTTATGTCTGAGAGACTTATCACTCTTGAAAAAGGGAAGAGTGTTAGCCTGGATAGCTCTGATGAGCTAATGAAAGCTGAACAGGAAATTGAAAGTCTTAGGACTGTTAATCAAATGTTGAAAGAAGATGTTGTTTGCTATAAAAAGAAAGCTGATGAATATGAAATCCATGTATCAAAGCTTGGATCAGAAGTTACAGAATTGAGGAAATCTCTTGAGAAATTTGTCAGTGGAAAAGAAAATCTTGATAAAATTCTTGGATCTAAAGTGAATCTGCGAAGAGAGGGTTTGGGCTACAAACCAATAAATAAAAAGAGCTTTGAAAGTAAGCTTCAAACTTCATTCGTGAGTAGCTCTAAGTCTGGCAGCACATCGAATGTGCCTATTTTTGAATTTAGTGCTAAGAAGAATCAAAATTCCACTGACAGCCCTAAGTCTGAGAAACAAGTTCAAAAATAGAAAAAGACTGTTCATGTTCAGAATAAAGATTCAAGGAACTCTCATGATAAAACTGAGAATGCTGTGCCTAAATTGAACAAACACATTCATGCAAATAAAAAGAAATTTTCATGCCATTACTGTCATAGGTTTGGTCACTTGATGCATGAATGTAAATTGATGGAACAGGATGATAGAATGCATGCTAGGAAGTACAATAACAAAAACAGTCCTGTTAAATAGAAAAGAAAAAGTTATTGTTATCATTGTGGAAAAACAGGTCATGTTAGTGAACACTGTTGGTTTGCCAAAGGTAAAGGCAAATATTTTTCAAATTCTAATCATGTCAATTTGTATGAAAATCAGCATGTCTTTAAAAGGAACAAAAATGGGTTCAGGGGCCAACACATGGTGTGTTCCACCTACAGCAAGTCAGGCCATAGGGTGGTTGACTGCTGGCTTAATGTTGGTAGAAGAAATTCCATCTTCTACTATCACTGTGAGAAACCTGGCCATAAAGTCAAAGATTGCTGGCATTCTCAGAGAAAGACGGTCAACTCTAAATTTGTTAAACAAAGTGTGTTTGGTAGGAACAAATTTGTTCAAACAAGAAAATCCCTCACATGCTTTGAGTGTGGAAAGCAAGGTCACAAGGTGACTGATTGCTGGTTTTCTGACCATCTGGAACAAAGTGGTGGTAAAAAGAGACACATTCATGCTCATGAATTTAGCACACCTGCTTACATGCATAGTAAGAAATTCAGACCGAGTGGTTCATGTGATTATTGTGGTCGGTCTGGACATTCCATGCCTAGTTGCTATATGAAAAAATATGATGATATGATCGCTCAGAAGCTTTGGAAAACATCCCATCAAAATGCCACTAACCCTGCAGGAGCCAAGGAAACTTGGGTACCAAAATGTGCCAAGTGAGAAATTTTTTGCAGGTGTGTCTTGGGAACGAGAAACAAAAGGGGCAAATAAACCAAGACACCATAAAAAGGTAAACCCCACTCATGCACTTCTCAGGTAAGTCTCTTGACTTTTCAATAAGTCTGCTTAGATGGCATTAGGTATATAGATAGATTTGTTAATTAGTGGTTTAAACATGCATGTTTGCATTTCCATGCAATAGTTGTTGCGTCTGGATATGCTCATTCTGTGACTGCATACATCTAGAATTCATGACTCATGAATGATTTTCAAATGTTTTGAATGCATACCGTCAGGGGGAGCTGCACTGCATATCATGCACATTTGACTAGTCTAATACCCTTCAGGGTCTTCATGCCCTTCATGAGTAGTTAATGCATCTAATTGCATCTTAGAGTGGCATCATTTAATCATGAAATTTTTCAAAAGAAAAGGGAGGGTTTCAGTTTATGCATTTAGTGAGGGGGAGCATTTCTCATTATTCATTCATGTAATTGCATGTGACCATCATACCTTTCATCAAAGATCATGTCTGATTCTAATACTCACATTCCTGTTTGAACTCTTCAACACCTTTTGAACTCCTTCTGTCTAGCAATCTGATCCATTCTTGGCATATGTGTGGTTCTCTTGAATTCTCTGCTGTCTACACTGATATAGCTGATTTGTCTGTATTCCAGACTTAGCTATTGATTCTGTTCGCTTTGAAGTTCAACTGCTAGCTTGTTCCTATCACTCACATTTCTTGATAGCTTGTCAAGTCTAGTCCAAGCTAATCTGACTAAATTCTAGTCTTTAATGCTGGCTTCTGATTGCTCTCTGCTATTCTCTCAATAAAATTGCTTTGTTGACTCCATTGATTTCCTGACAATGTCATTGATTCATCTGAATGAGGAAGATTTTAGTTAGTGCACCCTAGACATAAATCAGACACATTCTGAAAAGAAGAATCTTCTATTATACTGGCTTAAGAATGTTTTGATAAATCAAATTGATTTAAGTCTAATGTATTTCCAAAGTTTTGATGTAAAAGTCTTGAAAATATCTGATTCATTCTACTTAATAAATCTTAACCAGTTGTCTCATGAACTTCATGCAAAACCTTCTGAAATCTAAAATTTTAAAAGACATGGCTTTCTTTGGTTAAGATACATGTAGAAGGTATTGTTCTTAAACATTTCAAGTGTACTGAGTTTTGTTTGAAAAATCTGAAAACACTTAAAAATTCAAAGCAAGAGCAATGACCTTGGTCAGAGAGAAACTGGGTTCTCTATCAATGAAGTAGAGTAAGCCCATGTCATGAAGTGCCTTAGTTAACTCTCTTTTCAAAATGCTTGAAAATCCGACAGAGCAATGGCATGGTTGTGTTGAGTCACTGGGGATTCTGGCCTCTGATCAAGGTGTCTCCTCATGTAAAAAGATACTCCATTGCTAACTTTGTTCTCTTTAAGAGGTAATGTTGTTGTCACACTGAGTAACTGGGTCACTTCACCTAAGACGTGTTGTGCCTCATGTAAAAAGGTGTTGACTGAACCAAATTTGCTCAGGAAGAATGAGTGATGCTCAATAGAAAATTCTAAAAATTTAAAGAGAAGTTCAGTCTCATTTATTTATGTTTAAACTCAATACTATCTTGTGTAACTTCCATAGGAGCCATTGAATTTAAATGAGTAAAATGGAATGAGGTTCAACATGAATAACAAATGAGTTGATGGTTCATCTTTATTAAAAGATGCTTCTGATATGAGTAATGAATTTTCCTGATAAACTTTAAATACATCACTCTTAAATCATGATGGTAAGTTTAAACTCATTCATAATCTATTATAATTGAAAAATCTAAAATTCGTTTATAAAGATTTATGAATTTAGTGTGCTAATAAAAATCCTGCTTTCTCATTTATTCACTGTAATTACAGACTGTGGTAATTCTTGAATACCCAAGTGCTTTGCTGATAGATGCTCATCACCTCTTTCACTCCATCTAATCAGGGGGAGCTTCCATGTCATGCTGAGTGTTTTTCATAAAGGGAGAGATCTAGTCAGCATTATTGAGTGTCCCTGTGCTTTTGTTGATATTCTCCCTTCATCTTATTTGGTTTCAACCTTCAAAACGTTCTGATCATTATTCTATACAGGGGGAGAAGCTCTTGAAAGGATACATTTGGAAGATAGATGTCTCCAAAGAAAAGGCCTCCTTCGAACCATCAACAATCCAAAGGGAAGTATAACATTCCTATGCTTTACTAAATTGTTTCCCTATTTCATTTTTTTGATGAAGGCAAAGGGGGAGAAGAATCTAATCTGAGTCAGTGTAACTCATAGTGTTGCCATCATCAAAAAGGGGGAGATTGTTGTGCCCCTGTGTGGTTTTGATGATGGCTGACACACCATAAGTCACACTGAGGTGTGCTAATTAATTTAGATGACTGTTTGACTGCTTAAATATCTGATTGTTTGCTTAAATAGCTAATTCATGAATATGGCTAGATTGGGTTAACGTAGTGGCTAATTGTTCATGCAGTGCGTTGACGCAGTTGGAGATTGGGTTGACGCAGTAGTTGCTGGTTTACTTGCTACATTGACGCAGTGGAACAGTTGGGTTGACGCCATGCTGCTTTGTCTATTTTTTGTGTGAAAGTCTATACAGTGTCTCTTCTTTTACCTACGTTGCTTGAAACAAAGTCTATACACTGCTGGATGTTCATGTATGCACATTGGTGTTTTTCCCTACGTTCTGGCCAAGTCTATACAGCCTCATCTTTACCTTCGTTCCAAGCCAAAGTCTGCACATTGGCCAAGTCTACACATCGGCCTGTGGCCTACTTAGCGGAAGTCTGTACAGCGTCCGTTGTCTAGAGTTCTTGAAGTCTATACATCGGACTGTTTCAGCAAGTCTGTACATCTGACTGTTCAGCTTGCAACCAAGTCTGTACATCGGACTGCTTCTTTTGAAGTCTATACATTGGCTCGTTAACATTTGCAAAGTCTGTACATTAGACTGTGGCAAAGTCTATACATTCGTTTCCTTGGGCAAAGTCTATAAATCGTGGCCTTGAACTTTCAAGTCTGTACACTCCTCATTTCAAAGTCTGTACATTGTTGCCTTGAAGCCGTTCCAAGTCTATACAACACCCAAGTCTGTACAGCGTGAACAGTGCGTCTTCTTCTCCAACTCTATACATCGCTCGCTCTATCAGCCTTTCATCACAGAGTCTGTACACTGGTTTTCACGAGAAGTCTATACACTGGTCTTCACTTGATGTCTGTACATTGGCTCAGACTTACCAAGTCTGTACACTACCTTTGGGTTCCAAGTCTATACACTCACTCAGTGTACATACTTATTCATTTGCTGTTTCAAAGTCCATACACTCGTTTCTAAGGCAAAGTCTATACGATCGTCTTTGAGCATCAAAGTCTGTACAGCCTGTCTGTCTTCATGGGTTCTGTGCCTTTAGTGCGTTGACGCACTTGGCTGACTGCGTAGACGTAATTGTGCGTCTTTCGCTTTCTGTCTTGTTCACTGCGTCGACGCTGACACTGGATGCGTTGACGCATTGGCCAGTTGCGAAGGGCGTGAGCATCTCACTTGAGGAGCTGAGGCGACGCTGCACGATGGAAGCGTTGACGCCTTAGGCTGATGTCCAAAGGTCTTTTCATCAACATCAAGTCTGTACAGCATGAAGTCTGTACACTGGTTTCTCTGGCACGTTAACACTAAAGTCTGTACACTCACTCTTTCATTAAGTCTATACACTCGTTGTTAGCGGCCTGAACTAACTAAGTCTATACAGCCATCTATGTGTGCCTTGCTCGCTGAATGAAGTCTGAACATTGCCTTAAGCTGATACTATCTTCGACTGATTAACTGACAGGTTATTCAACTGATTATCTGACAGGTTTAATGGATGAGGCCATCAAGACTTGCACGTGATCCTAGAGGCTGAAATGCTGACACGTGGACCACTGAAGCTTGGGCGGGAATCGAAAAGAGCATAAGCCCTAGCTGCCTGCTGCTGGTATATATATGGAGTTTCCTCCATCGGCTGAGAGAGATCGAAATGAAGAGAGCCATCGAGAAAAGCTGAAGAGCAGAGAGTGCCTCCACGATATAGAGAATAGAGAAGAAGAAGAAAAGAAGTGAGAAGAAGGAGAAGGCAGAAGCAGTGAGAAGAAGAAGAAGAAAGAAAGAAGAAGAAGAAGAAAAGAGAGTTCGTGCTGGGAGAAAGAGAGAAGCAGAAGAAGAAGTTCCTACTGGACCGTGGATCAAATCTAGGCCAGCCAGCTCCTACGAGAGCCACATTTGATTTTATCTTTTCAGCTTTCTGTTGCTGCGTTTTATTTTTCCTTTGAACTATTCACTTGCTGTTCTTCCGATCCTCTAGTGTGAGGTCGGGTTCCCTCCGGTGTGGAGGAAGAGAGACTTGCGTCTCTGGTTGCCTTTGACTGGGTGTCATTGGTTGTTTCCCTCCGGTTGGGAGGAAGAGAGGTCCGAGACCTCTAGTTTGCAGGTGACATGGTGTCACTTGTGTTTCCCTCTGGGTTTCAGAGGAAGAGAGACTTGGGTCTCTAGGTTCCCCTCCGGTTTGGAGGAAGGGAGGTTTGGTCCTCCGGTTCAGGGCTTGTGGGTAGCAAGTCCAGGGGTTCCCTCCGGGTCTGGAGGAAGAGAGACCGTGTGTCTCTGGTTTCCAAGTGGCTGGGAGTCACTTGGGGTGTCCCTCCGGTTGGGAGGAAGAGGGGAGGTTGTTCCCCTGGTCAAGCTGTTTGGCAGCATTTCTTACAGACTGAGTCTGCTATGCTAGTGTTACTAGTGGAAGCCTCACTCTGGTTGAGAGTGAGGGGTGGACGTAGGTCTTTGGACCGAACCACCTAAAAATCCTTGTGCAGTGGTTTGTTTGATTGCTTGCTTCTGCTAGATGCATGCTTGGACCGTGATTTAATTGATTATCTATATCCTATAGTTTAATTGAGTTTGCATATCTTATGTTTGATCAATTGTCCACTGATCTTGTTGTTATCATCTCATGCGAATTTTAAATTGGGTAGAATTCTTTGAAAGATCCATTCACCCCCCTCTGGATCTGTGTTTATCAATCGCACCTAACTAACATTGGCATCGATTTATTGGATACAAGATCCCACGATTGTCTAGACATTCAGTCAAGTTATATGGCCAATTTAATCAGAGGAATTACTGTCACAAGTATGAGATTTAAGGACTAACTTGTCCTTGGACTCACTAAAACAAAAACTCGGTTATACGGTCACTTTGGGCCGCATTACATGAATTGGACCAAAACTTGGTCCACGGGGTCAAGAAAGAACGGCTGACAGTGTACCGTTCAAGTGTGTAAGCAATCCATTCTACTGGAGTAATAATGACTAAAACAATAACTTAACAATCAATTTAATCCTAATTACCAAGTTAATATATCAAAGATTATCTATTATCATTTGCATTTAGCCAATTGCCAAAAAGCGGATTAAAGATGATGAGATAAGGAACAAGCTCGTACAGGAATGAAATAGCATGCATTAACAGAAATCTAGTTACATAATTAACCACTAATTATGTGGGTTTCTATTTAACCATTATATACGTTGAAATGAAGATGATAACGGCATGTTTTTACACTATGTTTGCATGTAGGGACCAATGTTAATTGAAATCAAAGGGGTACATGAATAGGTCATTACATCCTCAAAAATATAGTTTTCAATTGTACTAAGTTGAATGAGTCGATCCCCTAATGATCTGGATCGATCCTCGGTTCAAAAACCAACATTTTCGGGTCAAACAGCACGTGGGTCGACCCATTGGGTCGACCCCTGGAAATTTCCAGGCATGGGTCGACCCATTGGGTCGACCCCTGGAGGTTCCAGAGAGCTGCCCTGGCATGGGTCGACCCCTGCAGTGTGGGTCGACCCCATGGGTCGACCCATGCAAAGTAGAAATCTTCTGCTTGCTGGGTGGTATGGGTCGACCCATGGGGTCGACCCCTGGGTTTCCAAACAAGAACGGGCTTCCAGAAATCATGAAAAACTCCACGATTTGGGGTCTAAATGGGTTGGGATCTTAACCACATGGTCTAGGGTTCTTAATAGACATACTAGGGTCATAAAACAAGAGTTTGGAAACATGAATTTCAACAGAAATCAAATGAATCACAACCTATTCTATGATGAGCACATGAAGACCAAGTTCTTGACATGCTTCTACTAAATCGTATGGTTCTCTCAATATATACAACGAAATTTGGAGCTTCTTATATCAAAAGAAAGCTAACTTAATGCTGATTCTAACCATGTATGATATGCCATATGTGGATCTAGATATCCAACTCAAAAACAGCCCAAAAATCATGCTTCTACTTGAAGAACATACCATAAATCAAGCCTAAACATGCTCTTACTTCGATCCAAAATTCTCTAAACATGCTCAATGAAATTTGGGGCTTTCTACGCCAAATGAAAGCTAACAAGATGCTGATTACGTTCATGTATATTAATTAGAGTTTGGATGTTAGATCCTACCTCAATCGAAGAGCAATCGAAGAGAGAACTTAAAGCCCTAGACTGAAGAACGAATTGGACAACACCTTAGAAAACCTGCGATATCTCCTTGGATACCAAATGAAAATTGGGGCTTTTACCACCATTGGAAAGATCTCGTCGAGAGAAATAATTTGATATATTCATAAGCTGATTTTGGTTAAGGAAACCTACCTCAATCGAAGGATCAAAGAGGAGAGGAAGGAGGACGACGGCAGCCGACCCACCTCCACTAAACGACCAATAACTTCCTAGATCTAAATCCAATGCGAACACCACAGCCACCAAATGAAAGTAGACTTGTAGAGCTTCATTTTGATAGCTCATAGAGCTTCTGGAGACTTCGGGGCTGGGAGGAATCGACCACGCAAGTTAGGTGTTGGAAAACGGCGCCACCAAGGCTGACCACTCCAAAACTCGGCCGCCACCATGTGTTAGGGTTAGGTTTAGGTTCGATTGATAAAGGGCTATTGATCCTTAGATCGTGGCCTTTCATTTGCCACCGAAATGAGCTCATTTGGTTGAGTATTAAGCTCTAATTTGGTGTTTTAAGATGAGGTTTACTATTACGTTCACTATTGGGTAGGTAAGTGTGGAAATCGAACTTAATCCACTGATTAGGCCTAGTTAATGATTTTATTAGGCTTAGTCGAAGAAGACAAAATTGTTAAACGAAATCGATTACACAATAATATGATTTTTATGGATTTTTATAAAATAGTTGAAAAGTGATTTTTATAAAATTGTTAATAAAATAAATTCTCATTAATTCAAATAATTCCAAATAATTTCAAATAAATTCAAATAATGCAAATGAAATTTCCAAAATAATTTGGGGTATTACACTTATCAGGTTAAGTATAAACCCTGTACAGACTTTAAGGAAGCAATGCATTGTATAGACTTGCTGTGAAGAACAGCAATGTGTAGACTTGTGAAGCGCAACTGCATGCAATGTATAGAGTTCAATGTAAAGACTTGACGTTATGCAGCCTGGGCAATGTATAGACTTGGCCCAACTAAGAACTAGTCGATGTATAGACTTGGCTGAAGCCAACGCTGAAGCAATGTTCAGACTTTGTTCAACAGCAACGTACAGACTTTATTCAATGTATGGTCATAGTGTGTGCGAGCATGCTAACATTCAATGTGTAGACTTTAAGTCTGTAAAGCAAGCGTTGTACAGACTATGCAAGCATGACACTGGGCGATGTATAGACTTACACTATCAGATGTGTAGACTTCATGAGAATGCAGCAGCCATTGTATAGACTTCATGCAATGTAATGCAGATGAATGTATAGACTTCATGCAATGCAATGCAGACCAATGTACATACTTTGGCGAAGCAAAGGCTGTACAAACTTCAACCAATAGAAGCACGATGTACAGACTTGAATTCAAGTGATGCACAAAGTACAGACTTCATGAAATGATGTATGCAATGCACTGGACAATGTATAGACTTCATACATGAAGCTACACGATGTACAGACTTCATATGTGAAGTAGCCGCTGTACAGACTTAAGCAATATGAAGACTTCACAGACAACTGACGATGTATGGACTTCAAGTGTAAAGACGTTGTGAATGCAAATGCAATGTACATACTTCACATATGCATGAGACTCTAAGAGAAATGGGCGCTGTATAGACTTCACCAGACTTCAATCGATGTACAGACCTCACGAACGATGCATGCAATGCATTGAAGGATGTACATACTTCCTGAAGTGTGAAGGAGTTGAGTGTATAGACTTCATCATGTGAAGACTTGAACAAGGCATGTATTGACTTCACGTCGTGAAGCAATGTATATACTTAGCTGAAGAAACTCTGTACAGGCTTGACCAAGGCAAGGCAATCGAGTGTATATACATCCACAAAGTACAGACTTGCTAAGAGAAACTCTGTACAGACTTGATCAGATCAAGACAATTGATTGTATGGACTTCCAATGTGTAGACTTGACGATGTACAGACTTGATCGATGCAACGTCTGTACAGACTTGAAGGTGCAGAATGTATGGACTTTGGCAAGAGAACGGATGTACAGACTTTGCTAGCACAGTTCAGTGTACAGACTTTGCGACGCACAGTCCATTGTACAGACTTGAAAAAGTGAACGAGCCAATGTATAGACTTAAAGCATGAAACGTAGGTAAAGAACCCAATGTGCGGACTTGGAATTACAACGTAGGAATAGATGCCAATGTACAGACTTTGGCAAAGCAGCGATGTACAGACTTGCACAGTTCCAGCTAGAGGATGTATAGACTTTACCCAACAGTCCAATGTACAGACTTCGTCTCATGAAAGCTACAGTGATGTATAGACTTGGAAGTAAATGAGAAGCCAATGTACAGACTTGCCACCAACCAATGTATAGACTTGGTGGAAGGCATGTAATGTACAGACTTCACGATGAAGACATGAACAGTCCGATGTATAGACTTCATGAACGAGACGCTGAAGTCTGTATAGACTTTAACACTGAATGAGATGTTGACTGAAACAATAGACTGTATAGACTTAAGATGCGTAAGACGCAAGTTGAGACAATGCAGTGTACAGACTTCATGCATGCAGATGTTGAACTACAGAATGTGCATACTTTGCCAACAATCAACAATGCAGTGTATAGACTTGGCCAATGCAGCGTTGTATAGACTTCAAGTCAGAATGCACAATGTGTGGACTTGACCAATGTTCAGACTTTATGTAATGCATGCACAAGATAATCAAGACTAAATCTGTACAGACTTTGAGAGACGGTGCATTGAGACGCAAATTAAGATGCTGGACTCTGTACAGACTTGAGCGATGTATGGGCTTAGCTTCGTGCAAGCTACAGTCCAATGTATGGACTTTGAAGTTCAACTGGTGAGTGTATAGACTTCACCAATGAGACGCTCACTGTACAGACTTTGTCTGTGACACATCCAATGTACAGACTTAGCCATGTATGGACTTAACTACTCGCACCAGCAATGTATAGACTTGGTAGCATGAACTGTGCACATGAATGTACAGACTCTAAGGCATGAGCAAATGCAATGTGCAGACATGCAAAACTGGGGAAATGCAATGTATGCTGGAACACATTAATGCAATCTATTCAAATAGAATAATGCATTCAAAACATCATTTCATCATCATTCATGTTGCTATCATATGCAGAATGCTCAAGGATCTCAAGGATAAAGGATGCACAGAAATGCACTCACTTTGTTGCTATCATCAAAACAAAATAGCATTGCTATCATCAAATCAACATAACACATGCTTGTGCCTAAGGGGCACAACATTCTCCCCCTTTTTGATGATGGCAACAAAGTGACAGTAAGTCACAAAGATTTCCTCCCCCTTTGACATAATCAAAAAGAGAAAAACAGTATAAACATGAGTGCAACATGGCAGTATGCATGCAAATTCCCTTAGAGCACCTCATTCTCCCCCTGAATGTATGACTCCCCCTGAACTAGTTCTCCCCCTAAATAATTGCTCCCCCTTTGGAAGGAATATGGACAGATATACAAAGGTAGAGAAGGTAGGAGGGTCACTTGACAACAGCATAAGCATTGGTTCAGAAAGGGAGTATGATTATAAACAACTATTAAAGTATAAGAATCAGCAATATACAATTTTGATAAAAATTCAGGTTTAATAGTGATAAATCTAGAGTAAAACAGCTGACTCCTGAAAAAGAGTTTTAGATTCCATTTATAGCAATGAATCTGAGGCACATGGTTTTAATAGAGAAGTCAGAAATAATACCCTTTTGTGATTAAACATGGAAGATCAAGAAAGGCAACTTGAATATGTATTGAGAAAAACAGTTTTCACTCAATGACTTTAGATTTTTGAAGGGTTACAGCATATTAATTTTTCACTTTTTAATTTTTCAGAAACTGAGCTAAGTGAATAGACCAGTGGCATTTATGCTGTTGACATTAGGTGTACACCTTGATCAGAGGAAGGTACCCCCAGTTACTAGGCATAAACTACTAGATCTATTTCAGATCAAAACCTACAAGGGACTATCTTCACCTTTGACATTAAGGGCACACCTTGATCAGAGGCTAGTGCCCCTAGTTACTTGGTGAGGACTCCCCCTATAGATTTGACCCTATGAACAGAGTTAGCTTGAAGCACTTCATGACATGTGAGTTCTCCTGCTTCTTTGGAAGAGATCACAGTTTCTCAGCGCAATCTGCCATTGCTCTGTCACAATGTTCAGTTCTTTACATTAATGTTCTTATTTACTACTGCCCTTATTTCTTTTAGAGTGATTGTTTAAAAAATATTACATACTCTTATTCACCTGTTCTAGACATTTCCAGTTTACCATTTTCAGGTATTAAATTTTTTTTTTCTATTTTAATCATGAGACAAAGATTAAGAGCTATAAAAGTTTTCTTTTATCTCAAATTCTGAAGGCAGACACTTAACTCTTCAATTTATAAAGGTTAAACCTTTAGTTCCTTTCAATTTGTAAGAGTGATTCTTATAAATGAACAATTGTAATAATCATAACTCAATTCACTAAACCAGAGGCAATACTGTTGTTCAGTGAAAGTTAGGGAAATGATAGCAATAGGCATTATGGTCCAAAAGTAACTGATGTCAAAAAATATGAATGAATTAAATGGGGACAGTGAGAAGTAGCAAGGATTCAATGAATTTAACAGAACTCTCAGCTCCCCCTGACAACAAGATGCAACAATATGCTATGCACTAGACTGTTTTACATGCAAACTATGCAACAATGATACATGAGGCAAGTATGCAATCAATTCAAGTTTATGCATCCAAGTCATGAACATTTATATGCTTTTTCAGATTTTTTAGATTTAATGATATGCAATGAGTCATTTCTTTTCAATTTTCAATTTTTCATGATATGCTGTACACTGCTCTACATGAAGACAGGACTCATGGTATTAGGTGGAGAACCTGGTCTCAAAGACCATCTCTCACATAGTAAGAACCTCTAGGTAGATTTTCCTGCCTTTTAGTAACTTACCATTTGATATACCAGGGTTATGCATGACAATGTACTGCAAAGCAGTCTTGATGCATTGAACAATTTTCTTGATTCAAATGATGAATGCAGACATTGGACACATGCATCAAATATATACACTAAATGACCCATTTAAAATCAGTGCAAGTTATGCATTTAACAACAAGCATGCAATGCAATAACACAAGACACATGCATAGACTCTATGCACTAGATGAATCATTCAAGCTTAGTACAAGGTATGCATCGACTACAAACATGATTGTGCAGTGCATCTAGCATCTTATTTACACAATGCAATAACTATAAGAGAGAAGTGCATCATATATGCAGAATTAAAACTCAGTAGCTGAGTCTGGAATGCAAACTGATCAGCTAGACATGAAGAGATAATCAAAAATCAAACAAGCAGAATAACAATTTTAGATGATAAAATTAAAACAAAGTTCAGAACTGACCTTAAGAGTTGAATCATGGGGTTTCCATTTGAGTGCCTTGGTTTGTTAACCCATGTTTATTCTTTGACCCAAGGCACACCTGCAACATTATGATCATTTTGATCTTGCAGGGACCTAAGCAGCTTTGGGTCCTGCATTTACCCTGATAGGTGTTCTAAACATTCTTTTTGCAGCATTATCATCAAATTCCATTAGATAACAGTCAAACATGGAATGTCCAAATTTTCCACAATAGTAACATGAAGCCACAGAATTTTTGTATTTATTATTCATGTTAGCAGAAACATGATGCCCATGTGCATGCACATGAGTATAAAAATTATGTGTATGAGCATGAGTATTTCTTTTATTAACATGAAATTTTTTCTTTCCATACTCAGCCAGCCGACAGTTCGCAGCTTTGTGGCCAACCTTACCACATTCAAAGCATTTAAAATGCTTGCTTCTTGAACCATTATATCCCCATGAAGGCCTAAACCAACACTCAACAGCTTTATGACCACGTTTGTTACAATTATAACAAATAATGTGTTGGTTTGAAGCATACATGTTTCTTTTGGGGTGATGATGATTATTTGAAAAAGATTTATCCTGCATCATATCATCACTTTTCATCACACTGCAGTCATCCATATAATGACCATGCCTATCACAGTAGTAGCAAGAGGCATCAGATTTCCTAGGGGCATGATTTCTATCAGATGAATTCACAGATGCATGTGAATGAGTACAAGAAGCATGAGCATTTTGCATTGACCCATTAGATTCAGCAGAGCTAACAAATTTCAGAGTATAACCAGAATTATTCTTTGCCTTCTTTGTTTGACTCTTTCTTTTCAATTTCTGATTATTCTCAACAGGTTTTGTTTACTTTTCAATTTTCTGGGCTTTGAACTGAAAGACAGATTTTGAAGGTAACTTTTGATTTTCATTTTATTTTGGAGATTGCCTTGAGGTACCAGCTACATCAGAACTATGCACAAAGGTAGTATATAGCTAGTTGCTGGTAGTTTCCTTGACATCAGGACTACAGCTTGTCCCCTTTCTTAAATTGTCATCCTTCCTTTTCACAACAGTGATGCGGGACGAGACCACGGACACGACAAGCTCGTGACTGCCCCTTAACGAGGGAAGCGTCGGACGTGCGCGGTTGAGAAACCGGCAATGAGCTAGGGTGATCGGCTCTCTCGTGTGCCCGGATCGGGTCACGGGACGGTGTCGCACTCTCTCGCAGTAGCGGTAATGAATAGATAAAGCGAGCTAGATATCCCTACACATGCTCTCTAGCAGCGGCATAACCAAGCATATATGAAATTAAGCAAAATGCCAAGTAAGGAGTGAAGGCGATACCTCCACGCGCTCGGCGTGGGGATGACGGACCCGGCCGAAACTCGTACTCCCCGAATAATGATACACAATAATACAGCAATACACGTCGCTGCCCACTCCACGCAGGGAGGTAAAGGGCTACACAATGGGGTCCGGGAGGACCGATTTCAGGTTGACGGACGGCTTTCCGCGTAGCTTCGGTAGCGCCCGAACTAGTGACGGTGGGACCCACGCGCTGTCCGGAGGGGCCGTGTGGGACCCGGTGGCACCGCTGTAGTGGAGACACTTGGAGAAGCGTTCCCGGGCTGGCGGCATGCTGGTTCGCCGGCCGGAGGCCGGGCGGCTCCGTTCGGCACCGGTCGAAAAAACCGATCGGAAATCTGCCGGTTCTATATTTCAGCGAGCTCTCCGGCGAGAACGGACGCTGCGATCAGCACCGGTGTCTGAATGCGACAAGATCAGAGCCATTGGAAAGCTGCTTCGAAGTACTGCAATCTATTGCCCTTCATAAAAATTCACCAGATTTGTACTTTGTGTTGGCAAATTTTATATGCTGCTATTGTACAGTAATCGAATTCTTAGATCTGCAGAGAACTTTCCAGTTGATTGCCTTTGACCGTGAATTAGATGTCCGAATGTGAAGATGTGTTCTTCAGCAAGGTTGTAGGAAATCGAACAAGGAAACCAGGACTCTTTTTGGATTTGGATTTGGAGGTGGTGATGATTTGTTATGATTTTGGAAGTGGAGGGTGGTAGGATCTAGGATCTGACTAAAAATAATGTATCATAGGAAGAACACGAATTTCTAAAAATAGATAGAAGTCTGATACAAAATTGAGAAAATTTTTCGAGGTAGGGGGTGATGGACAGAGCTCCCAATAAAATTGGGAGGGTTTGGATAAATCAAAAAGATGGTCGGAGGGGGAGAACTCAGAGATTCTGTCACTGTAGATAGAAACCTGGCAGATCTGGGATCATAGGTTGGACGAAAATGTAAAAATACTAAACGATTGAATTTTGGCGTGAAAATTTGGGTGGATCTTGAAATGCAAGGGTAGAACACACCATAAAAATTTCAGCTTGATATCTTCACGTGGAGGAGAGAATATATTCGGACAAGAAGCCTTTGTCCAGGATGGATAGAACACCGAAGGCGGCTCCGCGGCGGCGTGATGGCGGCACGGACGGCGGCGGTGGCACAGATGATCACCGGAGATAGAGGGGAGGGGATAGAAGATAGAATTCACTCTAGAACTGGAGGTTGGAGGAGAGAAACCAGAGGGAGAGAGGAGGGGCTCAAGAACACTCTTGATTTTCTAACAATTTTCTCTTCATTTCTTCATTAATCTCTAATGACACTATACATAGGCTTATATAGAAAATGGCAAGGGGTGGGGGGCTGGGAATTTCGTGGGAAATAAGTCATTTTCTTCCCCCATGTGGTCAAAACTCAAAAAAAATAAATTACATATGAATGGAGCACTCCTTTGACTGGGTAGGTAAGGTAGGTGGCCAACCTTTGAAATTTTAACCCCTTTGTCTCCCATGTGGTCAATTAGTATTCAAACCTTCTAGATGGCCACCTAGGATGGTTGACCAGCCCCACATGGATGAGGTGGACCAATGGGGAAGGGGAGGGGCCCCCCTAACTGGACCTACTACACATTTGCACAAAAACCCACACAATCCTAGGGAATGACACATTGGCTTACAAAGTCTTACAATTGTACATATATTTTCCCAAAGATATAAAAGTAAATAAAAGGACTCAAATATAAAAATAAAAGTTAATGCTCGGCGTCGATTTCCATCAACTCTCCCCGGGTGGGAGGAACTCGACCCCGCCGAGTAGGGGTATGGATGCTCGAGTACTCCGGCAGATCCGTCACCGTGCCGAGTAGCACGGGTATACTCCACTCTAAGTGATCGTCACCTGCTCATTCCATATATACTCGATATGTGCAAGCTGCCATGGGCTAGAGGTGGACACTCCGGGTGGGGCACTCTCAAAGGGAAGGAAGCAGCTCGAAGACTCACTAGGAATCACCGCCGAGTCCCTGTAGGTGACTGATCCGGGTATAGATGTAGAACCGATCCCATACTGTTCGAATGAGTCCACTCGCCTCTTACTCATAAGAGAACGACAACGAGCTTGCACAAGATACATGTAGACAAACGACACACAAACCATGCAAACAAACCACAGAAAACAAACCACACAAGGAAAACACATCGACTCATATATGACCCTAGACATACCTAATGTTAGTCCGACCCGTACATGGGTGACGGCGGACCAGGACACCCGAATGTGTGCCATACATGCATGTTATGTAACCGGAGATGGGTGGTATGGGGAACACCTAAACATCCAAGTATGACCCAGTCATGCATGGACGGCCCTTTAGATTTTGGAGACTTGAGTGGGCTAGGAAAGCCGGGTGTGGAAGAGCCGGGTGTAGGTGTATCGTGGACAAGCTTGGTGGGTATGGAGGACCCAACCCGTAGGAAAGGGGTATGAAGGTGGACTTCCCCGAAGAAGTGAAGGGAATATGAAGGGTCTAGGGATCCACTAGGGAAGGGGTCAAAGGGATCAAAGAAGGTATGACCCCTTATGGTGGGTTCCAACATGACATGGTCCCAATCATGAAATTCTTGAAGGTGCGGGTGGTCACCTTCCTCCGTCATGGTAGATGGGACTGTGTATAAGAAATATGACTCCTCCCTCGGAAGCAAAGTCATGAAGTCGGGCTCATCCGGTAGCGGGAGAAGTAGAACAACCTCCGTGGTGACACAACCCACGGTGCGCTCGGAGGTAATGGACCCGAAGGCCGGATGGGTGAAGCTACGACTCGTGGGTTGGTCGAAACCTCGGGCCAACATATGTGTCAACTGCCATTGCCAACCTAAACCAAGGATAAGGTCACCCAATGTGTCAACATGGTGACGAGATCAGAACGTAGTATGGTAGGAGTTGGCGCGCACTAAAGGTAGGGTAGGGTCCATAGACGGGTAAGGGAGTGGGACAATGCCATCCTTGAGCCAACTAAGAAGCGGCTCGGCTATGTATAATGTACCCGTTAGAAATACGGGTGGCTCGGGATGAGGTGGCTCCAAGCGCGAATCCGAAGGTGGAGTGGGCCGCTGGGGCTGGGTGGCTGGACATACGGGGTCCCTAAGGGTGATCTTACCGGGTAGGTAAGGTGGGCATAAGGTGCAAGTCCTCTTGTCCCAGTCAATATTGGCCCTTCTCTCTCCTAACCACTTTTGCCCTAAAATGATGCATGAACCAGCAAGTGTGCCGATCCTGCACCATGCACCATCGGTGTAGAGAACAGATCCGATCCTCTTATAGAACTCAACAAAAGCAAAATCACCATTGTGGACAATCTCGCCTGTCTTGGAGAGAGACTCCACGATGTCAAGAGAAACCCAATTACCCGACTCCCTATCGGTGAAATGGAGTTCCATTGTGGACCCGTTGGGTAGAGCGACTTTCATAGTGAGAGGGGTTAAACCAAGGGCTCGGTCCATGAGGACATTGACTTTGGCCACAAAGGATGACCACTCAGACGTATGGTCTTGGGGAACGGCCATGGGTAGCGGACATGGACATGCATACACACGGTGACAAGACACTAGACCGACTAAGCAAGTTTGGAATGCATGCACACTAAGGACCCTAGACGTAAACCAAGACTCGGTACGTGGCGGAGATAAGCGATCCGAAGACCACTCACGCAAGTGTGTGGCCTTCCCGATAGGCGTAGCCTAGCGTTCGGACAACACCTTTTGATATACCGAGTAAAGGGATGCGATGCAAAAAGACATTTTTTTTGTTTTGAAACAATGATGACCCAAAACACGACTAGACGTAAATGACTAATGACTAGACGTAAATGACACCTTTTTTTTTCGACACCCTAGACTCAAACTGGCTCTGATACCAAATTGATGCGGGATGAGACCACGGACACGACAAGCTCATGACTGCCCCTTAACGAGGGAAGCGTCGGACGTGCGCAGTTGAGAAACCGGTAATGAGCTAGGGTGATCGGCTCTCTCGTGTGCCCGGATCGGGTCACGGGACGGTGTCGCACTCTCTCGCAGCAGCGGTAATGAATAGATAAAGCGAGCTAGATATCCCTACACATGCTCTCTAGCAGCGCCATAAACAAGCATATATGAAATTAAGCAAAATGCCAAGTAAGGAGTGAAGGCGATACCTCCACGCGCTCGACGTGGGGACGACAGACCCGGCCGAAACTCGTACTCCCGGAATAATGACACACAATAATACAGCAATAAACGTCGCTGCCCACTCCACGCAGGGAGGTAAAGGGCTACACAATGGGGTCCGGGAGGACCGATTTCAGGTTGACGGGCGGCTTTCCGCGTAGCTTCGGTAGCGCCCGAACTAGTGACGGTGGGACCCACGCGCTGTCCGGAGGGGCCGTGTGGGACCCGGTGGCACCGCTGTAGTGGAGACACTTGGAGAAGCGCTCCCCGGGCTGGCGGCACGCTGGTTCGTCGGCCGGAGGCCGGGCGGCTCCGTTCGGCACCGGTCGGAAAAACTGATCGGAAATCTGCCGGTTCTGTATTTCAGCGCGCGCTCCGGCGAGAACGGACGCTGCGATCAGCACCGGTGTCGGAATGTGACGAGATCAAAGCCGTTGGAAAGCTGCTTCAAAGTACTGCAATCTAGTGCTCTTCATAAAAATTCACCAGATTTGTACTTTATGTTGGCGAATTTTATATGCTGTTGTTGTACAGTAACAGAAGACTCAGATCTGCAGAGAACTTTCCTGTTGATTACCTTTGACCGTGAATTAGATGTCCGAATGTGAAGATGTGTTCTTCAGCAAGGTTGTAGGAAATCGAACAAGGAAACCAGGACTATTTTTGTATTTGGATTTGGAGGTGGTGGTGATTTTTTCTGAGTTTGGAAGTGGAGGGTGGTAGGATCTGGGATTTGACTAAAAACACTGTATCATAGGAAGAACACGAATTTCTAAAAATAGATAGAAGTCTGATAAAACATTGAGAAAATTTGTGGAGGTAGGGGGTGATGGACAGAGCTCCCAATAAAATTGAGAGGGTTTGGATAAATCAAAAAGATGGTCGGAGGGGGAGAACGCAGAGGTTCTGTCACTATAGATAGAAACCTGGCAGATCTAGGATGATAGGTTGGACGAAAATGTAAAAATACTAAACGATGGAATTTTGGCGTGAAAATTTCGGTGGATCTTGGGATGCAAGGGTAGAACACACCATAAAAATTTTAGCTTGAGATCTTCACGTAGAGGAGAGAAGATATTCGGACAAGAAGCCTCTGTCTAGGATGGACAGAACACCGAAGGCGGCTCTGCGGCGGCGTGATGGCGGCACGGACGGCGGCGGAGGCATAGATGATCACCGGAGATAGAGGGGAGGGGATAGAAGATAGAATTCACTCTAGAACTGGAGGTTGGAGGAGAGAAACCAGAGGGAGAGAGGAGGGGTTCAAGAACACTCTTGATTTTCTAACAATTTTCTCTTCATTTCTTCATTAATCTCTAATGACACTATACATAGGCTTATATAGAAAATGGCAAGGGGTGGGGGGCTGGAAATTTCGTGGGAAATAAGTCATTTTCTTCCCCCATGTGGTCAAAACTCAAAAAAAATAAATTACATATGAATGGAGCACTCCTTTGACTAGGTAGGTAAGGTAGGTGGCCAACCTTTGAAATTTTAACCCCTTTGTCTCCCATGTGGTCAATTAGCATTCAAACATTTTAGATGGCCACCTAGGATGGTTGACCAGCCCCACATAGATGAGGTGGACCAATGGGGAAGGGGAGGGCCCCCCCTAACTGGACCTACTACATATTTACACAAAAACCCACACAATCCTAGGGAATGACACATTGATTTACAAAGCCTTACAATTGTACATATACTTTCCCAAGGATATAAAAGTAAATAAAAGGACTCAAATATAAAAATAAAAGTTAATGCTCGGCGTCGATTCCCATCAAACAGTTTTTACTTTTCTTTCATTCTTGGTAGAATTGGATGCTGATTTTTCTAGTTCCTGAATCTTATTTTCCAAAGATGTTATATGAAGCTCATAACTGGCTATCTCATGTTCACTGCAATTGACACATTCACTTAAGACATTATTTGCAGTTTTATACTTCGCAACTTCTTGTTCTAGATTGTTCAAAATTTGTGATTCTTCATCATGGACAGCTTTTCCTTTTGCTATTGTGAGAAGTCTTTTAGACAAGCGAGTGTTTAATAGCTTTAGTTTTTCAACTTCATCCTTCAGTTCATTGTTTTCTTCCTCAAAATTTTTTGCATGAATTTCATTACCAGCACATCTTTCTCTTCTAGACATTTGTTCCAATTTTTCAATCAAATCATCTTCTCTTTCCTCCACTTTGATTTTCTCAGCAAACAAATTTTTGTGATCTTCTTTAAACAAGACGATTTGTTTCTTCATCCATTCATTTTCATTATAAAGATCTTCATTTCGTTCTCTTAGAGCTGAGCGCATATCACAGTTTAATTCAGCAGAAGAAGAATGTGAAACCTCCCCATTGATTTCATTTTTTCTAGCCTTGAGATCTTCAATTTCCTTTTGACTCTTAACGTTTTCAAGCCTTAGTTTGTCTATTACAGAATTTATTTCAGTCAACTCTTGCATGTCTTTTAAATGCTCATTTTTCTGATCATTCAGTTGATTCTCAATTTCTGACATTTTGTCCAAGCATGTTTATTTTTCAATTTTTAGAAAATCATTTTATTTCTTAAGGTTCTGAACATCTAGCATACATACATCATAAGATTGTTTCAAATTTGGACAGTTTTCACAGGAAGCTTTCAAATTTGCTCTATCACATTTCTTTTTCAACTTTTTGTTTTCAGATTTCAATTTTTCACGTCTTTCAGTAAGCTCTTCATTTATATTCCATAGATCATCAATTGAAAGTTCTTCAGATTCAGAGCTTACCTGAGATGATGAATCTTCATTATCCCGATTGGCCATTAAGTAGCTGTCCTGATGATCGTTATGAGCAGAAGTGATTCTGTCATAAATCTCCTTTCCAGATGTGCACCTGGAAACAAAAGTATATATATCAGTATGGACAGCAGCTCTCAGGATATTAAGAATCATTGTATTTTCATGGTCCTTCACTCTGTCCTCTTTAGACCATTTGGTCTCATCATGAGGTAATCGGTGTGGGCCTTTAGATATAAGACTCCACAAATTTGGACCAATGGAGTCTATGTACACACTTAGGCCTCCTAGCCAGCTATCGAGGTTAGAACCATCATAAACCGGAGGTCGAGCCATTAGAACAGATGGCAAACAGATTCAGCGCAGTAAAACAAATGACACGAAATGCACTAAAACCAGATGATCAAAATAAAGCACAAGTCAATGAAGCAAAACACAATTTCAAGAGACCCACTTTGAAATGCACCAAAACAATGCAGGATCTGCTGCGGATTGTTAGATCCTATGCACAGCAATCCGCTCTGATACCAAGTGTTGGGTTCGGTGCAGTATTCAGAGGGGGGGTGAATGAATATAGCCCTTATAAAACTTTCGCCCAAAATAAGATTTCGCTCTCTTGACAGATTAAAACACTCACAATAAAAACTTAACAATTCATCTACTGAACCTATAAGCAAAGAGTTGGAGCGCCCCTCTGCATTCATCTAGCGGAAGCAAAGACAGATAAATCAAAGCACAATGCAATAGGAGTTTTAGGTGGTTCGGTCCTCCATACCTACGTCCACCCCACACTCAAAACCTGAGTGTGGCTTACTGCTGCGCAACACAGCTTGCGTCCGCTGGGCATCACAGCTTGCCTACAACTGCTGGGCCTCACAGCTTGCCATCCCGCTGAGCATCACAGCTTGCTGTCCAGAGGAGTCCACCTCTGCAACGCTGAGCATCACAGCTTGCTGTCCAGTGGAATCCACCACTACAACCGCTAACTAACAGCTTGAAGAAAGGTATAAGAAGAAAACAAAAGATGGAACAAAATAGCAACGGAAAGCTGTAAATGAAGAACAAGAAATATAGCTCTCGAAGGAGCAGTTCTGGCTTGGATTTGATCCAAATGCCAGACAACCACAATCTCTCTCTCTCTCTCTCAGCTCGAGCACTCTATCTCTCTCTTTCTCTTCTTTCTCTTCTGCTCTTCTTCTCTTTCTCTTCCTTTTTCTTCTTCTTCTCTTTTGCTGGAACGAGGGGCTCTCTACTCCTGCTCTTCTGGTTCAACTCACCCAGCTTCGATCTCCCTTCTCTTGATGAAGAAGACTTGTATATATAGCAGCAGCAGCAGCAGCAGCCAGGGCGTGTATTCTCCACATTTCCCGCCCAAGACTTTTGGCCACGTGTCGTCTTCCTGTCAGCCCTTCCAGCCTCGGATCACGTGCCCTTCATTAGCCTCCACGAGCAGAGCACCTGTTAGACAGACGAGAACACTTATCAGCTTAAGTATAAACCCTGTACATACTTTAAGGAAGCAATGCATTGTATAGACTTGCTGTGAAGAACAGCAATGTGTAGACTTATGAAGCTCAACTACATGCAATGTATGTTGTGCCTCTGTGGTTTTGATGATGGTTTTGATGATTGGTCTTTGGAGTGAGTTACTCACTGTGAGTCGTCTTGCTATGTGAGTCATCATGCTATTATTCACCTTCTGATCATAATGCTGTTCTTCATAAGTTCTGATATGGCATTGCATATTTGATTATGTTCAGTCATGTTACTGTTGCTCTTAAGACTGCAGTTTGATACTGCAGCGTCGACCCATCGAACTGCAGCGTCGACGCTGCCAAGGCACTTCAGAGGTAGCAGTAAGAAATATTTGATCTGCTGCGTCCATGCTGCTTGGGCAATGCGTTGACGCTTGGTGCCTCTTTAACTTTGCTGCATTTATTCATTGGTCTGGTCTGTGGTGCGTCGACCCCTTGTGCTGATGGGTCGACCCCTCAGTTCATTCATCGGTTGTTCAAGTCTATACATTGATCTTCACCTGAAGTCCATACATTGGTCCTCTTTCAAAGTCTATACAGCCACTGGTCTAGAATCTGAGTCTGTACATCATCTTGTGCCTTCAACGTTCAAAGCCTCAAGTCTGTACAGCGTGAAGTCTACACATTGGCACTGTAGCTCGCTTTTGCAAGTCTGTACATTGGAGTCTCATTTTCAAGTCTGTACATCGGGCATCTTCTAATTGAAGTCTGTACAGCCAATGCACTTAACTGAAGTCTATACACTGGTCTTAATATTCTGAGTCTGTACACTGCCCGACCGCTTAAGTCTACACATTGCCAAAGTCCGATCAGCTCAACCCTATACTTCCTTCCAAGCATCAACTCTATACACTGGATTGGCTCAGGGTCGTCAAGTCTATACATCCACAGTGGACGTTCAAGTCTATACATCTGGGCCCTAACATTCAAAGTCCATACACTCGTTTCTAAGGCAAAGTCTATACAATCGTCTCTGAGCATCAAAGTCTGTACAGCATGTCTGTCTTCATGGGTTCTGTGCTTTTAGTGCGTTGATGCATTTGGCTGACTGCGTAGACGCAATTGTGCGTCTTTCGCTTTCTTTCTTGTTCACTGCGTCGACGCTGACACTGGATGCGTTGACGCATTGGCCAGTTGCCAAGGGCGTGAGCATCTCGCTTGAGGAGCTGAGGCGACGCTACCCGATGGAAGCGTTGACGCCTTGGGCTGATGTCCAAAGGTCTTTTGATCAACATCAAGTCTGTACAGCATGAAGTATGTACATTGGTTTTGTCTTGAACAGAACGCCTAAGTCTATACATTGCTATGGATTGCACTGAACTAACTAAGTCTATACACTCTCTACTTACTAAAGTCTGTACACTCACTATTTCGTTAAGTCTATACACTCGTTGTTAGAGGTCTAAACTAACTAAGTCCATACACTCTATCCTTCACACGAAGTCTATATAGCCATCTATGTGTGCCTTGCCTGCTGAATAAAGTCTGAACATTGCTTTAAGCTGATACTGTCTTCGACTGATTATCTGACAGGTTTAATGGACAAGGCCATCAAGACTTGACACGTGATCCTAGAGGCTGAAATGCTGACACGTGGACCAAATAAGCTGGGCGGGAATCGTCGAGAGCTCACACCCTAGCACCTGCTGAAGCTGATATAAATAGAAGCTTTCGTCCACTGAAGAAAGAATACATGAGAATGGAAGAGGGCTGATAGAGATCAGAAAGAAAGAGCAGAAGAGAATAGAGGAGCAGAGATCGAGAGAGTGAAAGAGCAGAAGAAGAAAAGAGCAGTAGAGAGCAGAAGAAGAAGAGAAGAGAAAAGCCAGAGAGAGCCTGCGAAAGAGAAGAAAGAAGAGAAGAAGAAGAAGAAAGAGAGCTCGTGAGGATTGAGAGAATAAGAATAGAAGCTACATCTGAAGATTTGTTCCTGCTGGACCGTGGATCAAATCCAGGCCAACCAGCTCCATTGAGAGCTATCTTTGTGCTTCGTCTTTTACAGCTTGTGGTTGCTGTGTTATTTTTATTTCTTGTTTTCCCCTTTGTGTTCTGATTACCTTTGTACTTCCGATCCTCTGGACTGAGGTCGGGTTCCTCCTGGTGGGTCAGGAGAAGGGAGATATGATCTCCGGTTGCAAGTAGCTGGGTGCTACTTGTGGGTTCCCTCCGGTTTGGAGGAAGGGAGACTTGTCTCTGGTTCTGGGCTTGTGGGTTGCAAGTCTAGGGGTCCCTCCGGTCTAGAGGAAGAGAGACTTCGGTCTCTGGTTTCCAAGTGGCTGGGAGTCACTTGGGGTGTCCCTCCGGTTGGGAGGAAGAGGGGAGGCTGTTCCCCTGGTCAAGCTGTGTGGCAGCACCTTGTTCGCAGACTGAGTCTGCTTGGTTCTAGCATTTGCTAGTGAAGCCTCACTCCGGTTGGGAGTGAGGGGTGGATGTAGGTCTGGAGGACAGAACCACCTAAAAAATCTATTGAGTAGTGGTTTGATTGCTTGATTTGCTTCTGCTAGATGCTTGGATAGGCTCGCTCCACCTGCTTGTTATTTTGCTTAATCGAATTAGCTTAATTCTGGAATTTGCCTAGCATCTGAGTTTTCTATTTGGGCATTATTTGTAGCAGGATACATTCACCCCCCCTCTGTATTCGGGCCTAGCACCCTAACAGTTGGTATCAGAGCAGTTCCCTATTTTTCCAGATTCAACGATCTGTAAGGGATCCTGCTGGTCTGATAGGTGCATTTCTGATTGGGTTTTATTGCTTGGTTTTACTCCTGAACTGATTTCAATGAAGCATCCACCGACCTTTAGTGGTTCTGGATTTAAGTTGTGGCTTAGAGGTCTGCGTACCTATGTTAAACAACTTGATCCGGATCTGTGGAAGTTGATTTCGCATGGTCCACACATACTGCCAAAGAAAATGTCCAAATGGACTGACAGTGATAGATACATGTGTGATCAAAACATGAAGGCTATGGAAATTATGAAGGCTGCCACTGACAAGGCCTTACACTCGTGTTTTTATCATTGCAGGTTAGCCTCCGAAATCCTGGACAAACTGAAGATAGCTTTCTAGTCAAAGAAGGACACCTGCATGATGGCCAATGGGACTGATCACAGCAACAATCAAAGTGATGAAGAGGACAATGATGATCAGGTAAACCCTTTCCAACATTATACTGTGGATGATTGGGAAAATACTTATGCTGACTTGTTGGGATTATATGAAAAATTAAAAAGGGAACATAAGAAACTGAAAAAGGGTACTAGGTTAAACAGTGCAAATTCCTCTTCATGTCCAAATTGTTTAAAATTGAAACAAACAAATGATGCTTCTATATCTGAGATTCGTGAGCTTGAGAATCAAGTATCTGTTAACTCAGAACTGAATGAACTTAAATCTGAAAATGACTCTCTCAGGAAAATCATTGAAGAAAATGTTCAGAAAGTTAGAAACCTTGAACGAGAAAATAAACTGCTAACTGAAAAATCTGAAGCTAATCAACAATTTGAACCACCTTGTGAAGATCAGATCTTAATAAAGGAATTGACTCAGAATGACAAGTTCAAGGAAGAAATTGAAAAACTGAAAATGTTGAACAGTAGTATGGCTGAGAGGCTTCTTGTGTTTGAAAAAGGAAAGAGTGTGTTATTGGACAATTCAGAGAGCTCAGATAATCTTAAAATTGAAGTTGAGAATCTTAAGATTTTGAATTCAAGACTTAATGATAAACTTGCAAATAGTGATGAAGAAATTGCCAACTCTGAATTGTTGATTGTCTCTTTGGAAAATGAAATTCATGACTTGAAAAATTCTTTGTCCAAATTTGTTGATGGTCAAGAAAATCTAGATAAACTGCTAGGTGTTAAAGTCAATTTTCAAAAAGAAGGGTTGGGCTATAACCCAACAAAGAAAAAAAGTTTTGAAAATAAGATTCAAACTTCAGCTGTTTCAAATGTTGCCTCTGTTAGTTCAGCCAATCCTTCAGTGTTTCAATTTGCTGCTCAAAGAATTCTGAAGCCAACTGAAAAACAAAAAGGAAAGAACAAAATGGCTTCTACTACTTACATGCATCCTGTTTTTAAATCTCATGCTAACAGGAAACTCATGTCATGCCTTAAATGTCATGAACCTGGTCATCAAATGCATAAATGCAAACTGAAAGGAAAAGATGACATGAATGCCAGTAAAATGCATGTCAGGAAAACTCATGTCAGAAATCATGAGGTTCAGAAAAAGAAAATGTCATGTTATTACTGCCATAGAATTGGCCATTTGATGCATGAGTGTGAATTAAACGAACTAGATGATTTGAATGTTGAAATGATGAATGCTAGGAAATATCATGATAAAAAACCTGCTGTTCATTCAAAGAAAAGTGAATGCTCTCATTGTGGTAGATTAGGCCACACCTTTGCTCAATGTTGGTTTGCTAATGGAAAGAAAAAACCACTCTCACATCATGCTAAATCTTATGCTAACCAACATGCTTTTAATATAAACAAAACTGCTTCTCTGAACCAGCATGTCAAATGTTTTAATTGTAACAAGCTTGGGCACAAGGCCACTGAATGTTGGGCAAGTTCTTTTAGAAGAAAGTTCCCTTTCTGCTCCTATTGTGGGAATCATGGCCATGCAGTGAAGGACTGCTGGCATGTCCAGGGTAGGAATAGAAATTTCAAAAAATTTGATAGGAACAAACTTCTTTTTAAAAGAATTCCTGTTTGCTCAAATTGCAGAAGACCAGGCCACCAAGTTGCTGCTTGTAGGGTAGCTGGTCATGAAAAGAAAAAGTTTCGTAATAATAACATAAACCATCATGCTCACTCTTATAATGCTCAAGTTCATGCTAGTATACATAAGAGGAACATGAAACATGCTAGTTCATGCCACTATTGTGGGCTGTCTGGGCATTCAATGCATAACTATTTTATCATGAACTCTGATGACTATTTGGCACAGAAAAAGATGCAGGCAGTCCCAAAAGGGGCTAATTACTATGCAAGACCGAAGACCACTTGGGTTCCTGCTAGTGGAAAATAGGAAGGTGCCTAGCAGGTGTGCCTTGGATGGAATAAAGGGGTAATAAACCAGGGCACATAAAAAGACCCCATGTTTGAACGCTTCAGGTAAATTCACTGCTGCCTTCTTAATCTGAATTCAATTCTTAATTCATCCGTATGCCTTCTAACTGATAGTTGCTTGTCAGAGGGGGAGTTAATTGCCTGTCCTTGCATAGCATTCAGTGTTGAGTCTTTGCATGCATGTAGTTAATTGCATTGCATTTCATGAAAAAAGCCAAAAAGATTGTCTGAATGCATGTTGTCAGGGGGAGTCAATGCATTGCATGCAGGTGGTCAAGTGCATACATCTCTGTGAGAATTCATTGCATATCCTTCCTTATTGATTTTGTTGACAGACCTTGAACATATTTTTGAAAATATTGAGCTTCAAAATCTCTCCTATCAATTGGTATCATTTGGCTTCAGATTTCTATCAGTCTTTCATGAAGATTTCAATGGGACTATCTCGATCATAAATCTAAAAATTCTTGAACTAGAAATCTTCTATTATACATTTTTATGAATGACTGAAATAACTCATGTGGTTTAAGTTTAATGTATTCAATGAGTTTGACTTTAAAATCTCTTAAAAATATCTGAAGCATGTTTAATAAACCTTAACCATCTGTTTCATGCTGTGTCTTGTAAAATCTTCTGAAATCTACATTATTGAATACATGACTTTATTTGGTTAAGTACATGAAATTGTTATTGATTTGAAGCAAATGAATTTTTCTGAAATGTCTAAAGGGTATTTTCTGTCAGAGCAATGACCTTGGTCACTGAGAAACACATGTCCAAAGGACTGTGTCATGAGGTACCATAGTTAACTCTGATTAAGAATAATTGAATTTTAGGCAGAGCAATGGCATGCACACTGAGAAATACAACTCACTCATCAAGAAATGATTTACAGTGTGTCATGATGTGTAAATGCTATCTCTGTTCATATAAAGCATGACAGTTAGTCACACTAAGTGCTTAGGGATATTGGCCTCTGATCAAGGTATATCCTCTAGTTACAAGGTGTGCACTGAACTAGAGTGCTCGTAAAATTTGTAGCATGAAAAATTGTTGAACGAATTGAAATATCTGAATATTGATGCTAAAATCAAATTGCTACAACCCTAGACAAAATCATATGACTTCATAATTGCTTGATCTCAATACTAATGCATGTAATTCCGAAAGAAGTCAATAAATTTGATTATGTAAGAGAAAGGGAGATTAATCAAGATAAATATGAGGGCTTGGTTCATTTTTATTAAACCATGGTTTTAGATATCAATACAGAATTTTATTGATAAACTCTGCATACATCATGTTTAAACCATGCTGATCAATAAAATTCATTCATAAGCCCTTATAATGGAAGACTTTGAAATATTCTGATTTGGATTTATGAGAATGACATTTCCTTGAAAATCTGATTGAATTCCTTCTGTTTGAAGCTTATCTGAAATTCTTCTGCTCACTGTCCTTGGCTCATTGACCTGAACTTCTCCTTGTTTGCCCCTGTGGTCTCCTTCTCACTCATTTCATAAGGTTCCATTTATTGAGGGGGAGCCTCCTTGTCATATGCATCATGCTGCATAGAAGGAGGAGAATTGTGATCTTGCATTTTGTAATCTCCATCTGCATCTGCACTCTTACCTTCCCATGGTTCATCTTGACTATATCAAAGGGGGAGATTTTTGCCACAAAGGGGAGATTATTTTTCAATTATAGCATGCTGGTTGCTTTAATTTCTCAAACTATTTTTTTTTTGATGAAGTCAAAGGGGGAGAATAGTTTGAGTCATCAGATTGACTCACTTTGTAGTGTTGCCATCATCAAAAAGGGGGAGATTGTTGTGCCTCTGTGGTTTTGATGATGGTTTTGATGATTGGTCTTTGGAGTGAGTTACTCACTGTGAGTCATCTTGCTGTGTGAGTCATCATGCTATTATTCACCTTCTGATCATAATGCTGTTCTTCATAAGTTCTGATATGGCATTGCATATTTGATTATGTTCAGTCATGTTACTGTTGCTCTTAAGACTGCAGTTTGATACTGCAGCGTCGACCCATCGAACTGCAGCGTCGACGCTGCCAAGGCACTTCAGAGGTAGCAGTAAGAAATATTTCATCTGCTGCGTCCACGCTGCTTGGGCAATGCGTTGACGCTTGGTGCCTCTTTAACTTTGCTGCATTTATTCATTGGTCTGGTCTGTGGTGCGTTGACCCCTTGTGCTGATGGGTCGACCCCTCAGTTCATTCATCGGTTGCTCAAGTCCATACATTGATCTTCACCTGAAGTCCATACATTGGTCCTCTTTCAAAGTCTGTATAGCCACTGGTCTAGAATCTGAGTCTGTACATCTTCTTGTGCCTTCAACGTTCAAAGCCTCAAGTCTGTACAGCGTGAAGTCTACACATTGGCACTGTAGCTCGCTTTTGCAAGTCTGTACATTGGAGTCTCATTTTCAAGTCTGTACATCGGGCATCTTCTAATTGAAGTCTGTACAACCAATGCACTTAACTGAAGTCTATACACTGGTCTTAATATTCTGAGTCTGTACACTGCCCGACCGCTTAAGTCTACACATTGCCAAAGTCCGATCAGCTCAACCCTATACTTCCTTCCAAGCATCAACTCTATACACTGGATTGGCTCAGGGTCGTCAAGTCTATACATCCACAGTGGACGTTCAAGTCTATACATCTGGGCCCTAACATTCAAAGTCCATACACTTGTTTCTAAGGCAAAGTCTATACAATCGTCTCTGAGCATCAAAGTCTGTACAGCCTGTCTGTCTTCATGGGTTCTATGCTTTTAGTGCGTTGACGCACTTGGCTGACTACGTAGACGCAATTGTGCGTCTTTCGCTTTCTGTCTTGTTCACTGCGTCGACGCTGACACTGGATGCGTTGACGCATTGGCCAGTTGCCAAGGGCGTGAGCATCTCACTTGAGGAGCTGAGGCGACGCTGCACGATGGAAGCGTTGACGCCTTGGGCTGATGTCCAAAGATCTTTTGATCAACATCAAGTCTGTACAGCATGAAGTCTGTACATTGGTTTTGTCTTGAACAGAACGCCTAAGTCTATACATTGCTATGGATTGCACTGAACTAACTAAGTCTATACACTCTCTACTTACTAAAGTCTGTACACTCACTATTTCGTTAAGTCTATACACTCGTTGTTAGAGGCCTGAACTAACTAAGTCCATACACTCTATCCTTCACACGAAGTCTATACAGCCATCTATGTGTGCCTTGCCTGCTGAATAAAGTCTGAACATTACTTTAAGCTGATACTGTCTTCGACTGATTATCTGACAGGTTTAATGGACGAGGCCATCAAGACTTGACACGTGATCCTAGAGGCTGAAATGCTGACACGTGGACCAAATAAGCTGGGCGGGAATCGTCGAGAGCTCACGCCCTAGCACCTGCTGAAGCTGATATAAATAGAAGCTTTCGTCCACTTGTGGACGCGGGATTTTTCTTCCGTTATCTTATTTAATTTTATTTGTTTATTTATTGATTTATTGGCATGCCAGTCACCATGGTGACAATTTTTATTATGCGCTCGACTTGACTTGGTCAGTCGATTGTGAAGTCCGAGTCGGGACCAAAAGTCCGCCATACCATAAAGGCTATGAAGTTAATTACGCCCTTCCTAAGAAGGACAACCTTTGATTAAACGCCAAAATAGGAGGCCACTCGGGGCGATAATAAAAGAAAAATAACAATGCGTGATATTGAAGATATTATTATTCTGAGAAGGTAATTGAGCGAACGATAGTTTATCAAATCAGCATGACCCCCCCCCTTTGTGTAGGTCGTGCTGGGTGGAGATAGGACACCGTCCCCGCAGCGGCGGGGCGGAGCTTGGACAGTCATCGGGAACATATCCCCTTTCATGTTCCCCATCCAGCCAAAGGCCTCGCAGTGTTCATATTCCCCGAAAAATCGAGCCAGACGGGAGGTGTATGTTGAGCACTTCCCGGGACTTATCGGGGTTTAAACATCTATCGACATTTCGACAGCATCTCCCCATAATCTGGATTATGCCCAGGGGAGAATAGGCTATCACCCACGGAGTGCCGGGATGAAAGCCGAAAGAAAAAGGAGGGAGAGAACCTCCCACATTGTACATGTATGCCCTGGGGCAATGTTCGATTCTTCCCTTGTAGGAGCCGGTGACACTCGTGCAGTGGCAGAGCTCACCTTAGCTAAAGGGGTTGCTCATAAACCCGATACGGATCAGTGGAAAGTAAGGGAGTCTGACTCCCTTTGATTTTATCCTCGGGACAGTTCTGGTGACTCATGGACATCCCTGGGTGGGTTTGATAGAAGTGTTGGAAGCTCATTGGGTGGCGGGACAGCCTCTCGGCACGGATTTGAATGGATATATGAGTTCTCGGCATGAAGACCACCGCACCGAGAAGGGTTCTTTGCAAGGCACCAGTTGGGGCGCCGGGAAGCTGGCGTTAGTGGAGTTCTCGGCGCAGGCAAGCAGGGAAGCCAAGGGGTCTTACGGCGCCAAGGCAGAAGGGTGAAGGTGTTAGGCTCCCGGCGCAAGCAAGGAGGCCAAGTAATTAGGGCTCTCGGCGCCAGAAGGATGCCAGAGGGTGAGGGTTCTCGGCGGGTTCAACATGGAGGGTTCCCGGCGCGACGGGGAAGAGGCCGGGAAGCAGGCTCTCGGCGCAAGGGCCAAATGGCCAGAGGAGGTTGTCGGCGGGTTCAACATGGAGGGTTCCCGGCGCGACATGGAAGAGGCCGGGAAGCAGGCCCTCGGCGCAAGGGCCAAATGGCCAGAGGAGGTTGTCGGCGCGAAGGGCAATTGGGGTTCCCGGCGCGCAGGGGAGAAGGCCATATGATGGGCTTCCCGGCGCGATGCAAAGCAGCCAAGGGGGGGCTTCCCGGCGCGCTTCAATTGTAGGGGTTCCCGGCGCGGAGGTCAGAAGGCCAGGACAGTTCTCGGCGCCTGAAGGATAGCGCCGAGAGCTGTTCATCTGATTTACTGTACGCGAGGCCGAGAGGTGTGAGGGCGCCGGGATGAGAAACAGAGCTTTACGGTACCCTGTTCTTGAATCTGTTGAGGATTCAGGGGTTTTCCTGGTGATTCAGGCCAAGATAGACGGGCCTTGGGAAATCAGAGGGCCCAATTCATCAGACTAGAACTGACTTTGGCTTGGATTTCAAAGGAAAGGCCGGAGGCGGAGAGTGATTTGGGGGAAACACGGTTTAGGGTATCTCTGTCACCAGCGTTCCTAATGATCCGTGAGGATGATTTCAGTATACTCTCCATCATCTGGGGGCCAAGAGATGACTGTCTCTGGCCCCGGGGATGACTTCGGCAAAGCCGATGAGCATGAATGCAACATCTAAGACCGAGAGGCGGTTGCTATGTATCCATGCTTTGCTTCAGAGGCCAAGGGATAGTCTGTCCCTGGCTCAGAAGCAAGCGTGAGGAGCGCTCGGGAAACGGGCGAATAAACAGGCGATCGATCGACCTGGGGAGGGGGATAGCATGCTATTGAATCTTAAGAAGAGACAGACAACACGGGGGATGAACATAGAGCTTCAGAGAAAACCAAAGCAGGGATGGACTGCAGCCCACCATATTTATCCATTCGATAACATTCATCGGGTGAGATACATAATGAGGAAGCAGGGGGAATACATCACTGTATCGGTGTGAAACCGGCTACGGCATTACAGGCTACATCAGAGGAGGAAAGAAGAGAGACCATCGAAATAAAAAGAAGAACTATAGAAATGGGGGGGGAGGGCGGAGCATTGACTCCTCTCCCTCCCCGTTGCCCACCTTCGATCAGCTTCGAACAATCTCTTTCTCTCTTCACTCTTTTCTGCTTCAGCTCTTTTTCTCTTCTCGTGGACGAGGTTGCAGGTCTCTTCTTCGTGTCTCCCCCCAATCCCCTTCCTTCTTCTTTTCTTTTTGAATGAGGGGGTTTTATATCCCTCGTTGGTGTCCTCTCGGCAGGCTCGTCCCGGCGCGCTTCAATTGTAGGCAGAGCTCCCGGCGCGTGGGACTCAAGCTTCTCGGCGCCACTTTTGGGCTTCGACAAGGGGATCCCGGCGCCACTTTTATAGGCCCACTTAGGTCTTTTAGACTAGGCCTCTTATTGGTCCTTCAAGTACATCAGCACCCAAAAGGGCCCTCCATTGGTGACATAGTTTCTATTGAGATCATTCATAGGTTTTTCATCAGTCGGTAGACCGGGGTTTCATCGGCGTTGCCATCTGAATGATGACAAAACCGGACATCATTTCATTGGTATCGTCACCGGAACGGTGACAAGACCGGACATCAGCTTTAGCCTGGAAAGACTTCAGCCAGGTGACTGCTATTTCATCAGTGCCGTCGTCTGACTGACAATGGCATCGGACATCAGCTTGGCCGGGAAAAGGCTTCAGCCGGGTAGATGGTTGACGAACTTCGTCATTGATCTTTCACTATTGGTCTGATCTTCCTTTCAATTCTGTCTCTGCCCTTGCTCATTTTCAAGGTGTCAACAAATGCCCCCCACCTGCGGGCGGCGTAAGCGCAGAATAAGCGGCACGGGGTCTGCAGGTGCCTTTCATCATTCGAGGGTATCTTCCTCCATTTCTCTTTGACATTGTTCTTCGGCTTAATCATGTTGCTGCAGCAATATTATGCACATGTATCTTTCATTTTCATGTTTTTCATTTCCATATCTTCTCAGCACTTTGGAGCCTTCTTGGCCTTGCATTGGGCTTCTCGGTGCGAGGTAGGACCCTTCTCGGCGCGGGTACTTCTCGGCGCGGCCTGTCGTCTGCGCTGTCATCTCGGCGCGCCCTTCTCGGTGTGGGCCATCTCGGCGGGGTTCTCGGCGCGGTCGTCTCGGCGCGCTCCTTTTTCCGGCCGACAGGGGGGGTTCTCGGCGCGCTTTTCTTCGCGCCGAGAAGCCTCTCTGCTTCTTCTTTTTAACCCCCCCGAGAGGGTTTTTACCTCACTTCTTACCTCTTCCTTCTCTCTCTTCATCTCGGCGGCGGCGGTGAGCTCCCCCCCCCCTCCGAGAGCCTTGTCGTCTTCCCCCCCCTTTTTGACCCATTCATTCTCGGGTAGGTTCATTATGTGGGATTGAGTCCCATTTTATGCTCGGGATCACTCCCTCTTGGTGGGTGACTCCCTATTTTTCTTGGGCAGACCCCGGACAAGAGGAGATGCTGCCGAAATTTAATTGGAATTATTTATTCAATCATCACATGCTCATTCATCTTTCCGATGCTTATTTTCATCTTTTCTTGATTGCAGTCACTGACATGGCTTCCGACTCTTCTGCTGCGGCTTCCATGACTGTGGGAGCGAGTTCATCGGCTCAGCCGGACATATCTCGGGCTTCAGTCAACTGGCTGAATGTGAATAGTCTGAGCTTTGGCTATAACCAGATCGCCACTGTCGACGAGTCCTCTGATTCCGAGACTGACACAGTGCCGTCTTCCGGAGTCTATTCTTCCACAGAAGGGATTGATTTCAGAAGGGCTGCTGACTACCGTCCGGACCTGCCGAAGGATCGTCATCTGCTGCCATTTATCCGGACCTTCACCATAGGCGGAATGAGGGATTTCCTGCTTGCTCGGTCTGTGGAAGCGGCAATACTCGCTGACAGAGACAGCATGAAGGGTTCTGTTTATCGCGCCCGAGCCATATATCTCCCGGGTGAGCAGAGGGATTGGAATGCCGTGCTGGGCATTTCTGAATTAGAGCCGGAGAAGAAGATGCTGACCCGTGCTCCAGAGTTTACCCCGGCAAGGTGGGACCATGCAGCCGGTCGCGTCCATCGGGAGAAGCCCAACTTTGGACTTTTTCTAGCTCCTGTGAAGTGGGGCTACAGGGACGAGCCATTTATTCTGAACTGTCTGGCCGTTCAATTTAAATATCAGCTAGCTGCCGGCTGGTTTGGAGATGCTAAAGTGACAGACGCCCATCTCTTCAGGGTAGGAGCCGTGGAGTTTACAGAATTTGTCTTGAAGGAATACGCCCCTTTACTGATTAGAGCTGGGGTATATCATAGTGTATTCACCTCCAGGTTCCGCTATCCCATCTCTCGGGGATTATGTTGCGGCATGCTTGAAGTGTTCTGCCCACAGTTTAATACGTTCTATACAGCAGAAGGCGAGACTTCTCTCGATCTTTGGAGTCTTGCGCAGCTTTCAGGCCTGCCTATAGATGGGGAGCCATACGAGGAGGTCTGTCTAGACGACTCTGTAAAGGACGCCTCTGATGGAGAGGGCAGATATTCTTTTGGCTACGCATACCGGTACTTGATGAAGGCTTATCGCACCATCTGTCTGGCCTACAGCAGGGGATCTTCCAAAGGATATCAACCCCGGGAAAAGAGCAGCAGATTGAGAGTCCGTGTAGGACAGTGGATACAGTACTTCTTCGGGGGTCCCTTGAAGTATACAGACTTCCCTTCCGTGGGACCGACTCCCGGTAAGCAGATCAGGGCCCCTCGTTACAAATCGGCATTGCCGGCTTCACTGCGCCGAGCAGGTGTAGACGGCCCGAACCCAGCAGGGGTTGACCCCATTACTCATTGTGCAGCTTATCTGACCTTCTGGCTGTGCACTTTCGCTCTCCCCCAAGGGGACGAGACGACTATCAGACCGGAGGCTATATATCCGGCCTGTCAGATGGCCTGGGGGATGAGACTGTCTCTGTGCCCGGTGGCTTTGTGTTTAGTTTACAAATCGTTGGGAGATTTGCACAGACATCGGGTTCCCCGTTCCTTACGGACTGTAGGTCCATTTCATTTCTTCAATGCTTGGGTTTGCAGCATTTTCCCCGAGCTGGCCCCGAGAACTTTGCAGTCAGACACACTGCTCCCTCGGATGATTGAGTTTGCTAGCGCCGAACCCGGTCTTTTCTCAGAGCAGCTGTTTAAGATAAGGGGCAGGTTGACAAGAGTGCCTGTAGATGCTCCTGGCAGCATTCATTTTTGGAGCTTGGCAGCAGGTTCGGCTCCTTTAGTAGACCCTCAGAGGGAATGCAAAATGGAGGAGGTAGAAGTTTATGTCCATCCTGTTTCGGGGGCCAATGCCACCCGGCCCATATTAGAACCAGAACTGGTAAGGTGGGCTATGGCTATCCGACCCAGTGTATTGGTCTTCAGGAAGGGAGGCTTGCTCATTTTGGAGCCCTATTACCCCTTCCGTTTTAGCAGAAACTTTGGCTACGATCAGCATATTCCTCCATCAGTTGCTCAGTTTCCTTTGGACAGCCGTGCCAAGCATGGGTCCTCCATTGCCAGTGACGGTCGGATATGGTGGGATTTCTTTCATCGCCGAGAGGGCGTAACTTTCAGGGTCCCGACCGTTTCTAATCGTATTCCCCGTGTCACATCAGAATACATCAAGTGGTGGAATACCCGCACCAATTTTTATAAGGATGGCAGAGGCGCCTTCTGGGATGTGGCCGAGCGCTCTTTCTTAAAGCGGCAATCAGGGCCTGTGTTTGAAATTGATGAGGTTCATCTGAAAAGGCTCTATTCACAGCATCCTAAGGAGGCGGACACATATATTGCCAGGCGTCGGTCCTTAAAAGAGGAAGGCTCTGAAATACCCACTCCTGTCTTTTCTGAGATCAATGAAGATGTTTTTACAAAGGACCTGAGGCAGTTGGGCCACATAGGGAGTATTCATGTGGAGGTGCAGTATCCGTTTCCCCCAGAGGAGCCTCTCCCGACAGCAGCCCCCTGGAGGGGCCCGGTGGATAGATTTCACCCTTATAGGACGTTTGTGCAGAGGGAAGACCGCACCCAGACGTATTATCAGTACACCTCTTGGCTTTTTGTACTGCTGAATGTTCACGGGCTGTCAGTAGAGAACCCGATAGCTGGCATTCTGAATAAGCCGCTTTTCATTTCTTTTCATTATGTTGACGGCTGGTGCATGGATTATCTCGGCCTCTTTCATTGCCTCGACTTCCATGGACATAAAGACTTGGCTGCCTTGACGGAGAAGTGCCAGACCATCGGTGACGTATGCTGGCTCGTGAAGGAGGCTGCTTCCCGCTCGAAGGAGGTGGCTTATCTGTATTGGCCGCTTTCCACCTTCTATGACGGCCCAGCAGGTATGACCCTTCCTGTGCGCTCATGGCGTCTTTCTTTTATTGTTATGTTTTGCATCTGTCGACTATGACTGCCTTTCTTGTGTCTTGCACAGATCGACCGGACATAAAACGGCAGGGACTTTACAGGAAGATTATTGCTCAAGCTGAGAAGCCTGCTTACTTTGAAATTCCTGCAGCGGCACCTACGACCACTCCCTTGCCTCCGGGCAAGAAGAGGAAGCCTTCTGTGGTGAAAGCTGCAGTTGTCAAGGCCAAGAGGGCCAAGGTTGTTCGGGTCCAGCAGTCAGCTCCAGTTGCGACGGACGCCGGAATCCCTCTTCCAGACATCCCCTCTTTTGACGAGTTCAGGTCTCAGAGGGAGGCTGCTCAGGAACCTGCCGAGAGTGGCGGTAAATATCTTGCAGATGCAATCTTCATTGTTTTCTTGACTGATCTTTTAAGGCGTCCTTCGAGACTGAGCTTCTCTTTATCTGATACAGCCCCGGAGCAGGTTGCAGTGCCTATGGAAAGGGACACGAGGCTGCCTTCTCCTACCCCGGCTGGCGAGGAGGAAGGTAAATGTGCTTTCTCATCTTTTCTCTTTATACTTTCGTTGTTGTTCTTTTCCATTATATCCCTCAGAGTTCCCCTTTGTTGAAGTGACAGTCAGGGAGCAGACTGAGGCCATGATAGCAGCGGGAGAGTCGCCTCAGCCGCAGGAGGGTCACAGGATTCAAACACAACGGAGTCCTGTCCCGGCCAGACGTATAATCACCCGGTCCGCATCCCGGCATGCTCTAGAGGTGACCTCGCAGCATATAGCTAGTGTGGAGGTATCCTCGAGCAGCTCTGAGACCGTCCCTGATAATGAGGAGGAAGTGACGTTCAGCGCCAGTGAGGAGGAATTCCTAAAATCAGAAGCCTTGCCCGTATTTGCAAAAGGTCTTCCGCCTTTTCAGCCTCCTAAGCTGCTGATGCTGTCTTCTGAGGAGGAATTGCAAGAGGAGTTTGCCGGGCTCGATACCGAGGTCGACATAACCCCTCCATTTGTTGCTTCAACTGCGGAGCTTTCTCCCCTTCTGTCTCATTTTGAGGATATAGACCCCACTTTAAAGGTAAGCTTCTTCTTTTTTTTTGTTTGCTGTTCTATTTATTTTCTTTCATTCATTGATGAGGATCATTCTGCTTTGTCCTCAGGACCCTGTCATTACCAGCTCAGATGCGGCCGCAGTCTCTACGGATGTCTCATCTGCAGACTTGGTCATCATCCCTGCTTTACCTTCAACTCTCATGGGAATGTCTGAGGTTATTCGCCCCGTGCCAGTGAGAATACAATCTTCAACTGACTTAACATCACTGGATTTGGGATCATCAGGAGAGATTTCCATCCCTGTGAGGGCCTCAGAGTTTAGAGCCGAAGCAGACCCAGCCAGAAGCTCCGCCTTTATACCGGCTGCCGTAATGTCAATTGCGCCCGAGTCAGCAGTCCCTGCCACAGTGGCTATAGAGACTGGACTTCTGCCTCTACAGACTAGGGACCCTTCGTCCCCATTATCAGAAAAAGCAGCTGAAGATGAAGCCCTTATTCAGAAGACTCATGAAGAGATAGCTCCATCATTTATTGGTTCTCCCTCCGCAGATGTTCAAGCCATAGCTCCCGAGACAGCGGTAGAGGAGGAGTCTTCAGCTCAACAGGAGAGCACAGAGAGGGACCGGCCAGTTCTTCCAACAGATTTGCCGTCTTCGTCCTCTCAGCCGGATGTTGCACTGTGGGCAGACATTGACGGCGAGGTGACTTTCGAAGTAGCTCCAGTTCCTTCTCCTGGCTTCGCTTCATCCGAGAGTTTTGTCTGGCAAAATCTGGACATGCTGCGCCAGCTGGTGGAGTCCCAGCCCGGACTGACTTATCTGCGGCTGAAGGAGATAGCCGAGCGTTTCACTGCTGGTCTACAGGCGATGGGCTGTCCCATGGAAATATGGGCCCAGCGGGTTCTATTGTTGTTAAAGTTCATACATCGCCGGGACTTCTTGGCACATATTATGTCTGACAGACTGGCAGCTTTGAAGTTGCAAAGGAAGGAGTGCAAATCTGAGCTGGAGAAGACGGACTCTGTTCTTCAGGAGCGCCAATGCCAACTGCAGTCTCTGGCGCAGCGGGAGCAGTTCGTGCGCAGCCGGATAACCATCCTGGAGGCTGAACTGTTTGACCTCCGGGCTGAACTGCCGCAGATAACAACTTCTCGGCCGCAGCTTGCGGAGGAAGTAGCTCTGTTGGAGGGGCAGGTGGCATCCTTTCAGGACGAGTCTGCTCGGCTACAGGAGGAGGAGGCTCGACTTCATGAGCTGGGGGCTGCCCCGCATGTAGGGCTTCTGGCCTTCGAGGACATATTCCGGCGCCCGTGAATATCTGTTTCCCCCTTTTTGTAATACAATTCCCCCCTCAGGGGCCCTTCTTGTATTCCCTTTTTTATTCAATGGAAAGGAATCTTTATACCAGTCTCATATGTGGTTTGTCTTTTCTATGTGGTTTCATCACTTTGGGAAGTGGGGTAGTGGTTCTAGCAGTCCCTCATACGAACGGCTCGTATCTGGCAGGAGAGCGTCCACCCCTTCAAAGAAAGGATGGGGAACTCGCTCCACCGCGTGACGGCCTCCGGGGGGGTGCTTTAACCCGAATTCTGTTGTTGGTAGCAAACGTCCTTCTTTGGCCATATGTGCCGCAAGGGAGACGGTTTGCAGGAATGTGAACGAAGAGGCTCAGAGCATTATCCGGAACGGGTGAATGGTCCATCCCGGGCAGGTTTCAAAGCTAGTCGGGGCAATGTGCCAATCGACCAGTATATGATTTCATCATCGATATTGGGTTTATATCGATGCAAAGGGGTTTTATAGGTTTCATCAGAGTAGACGTAAGGTCTAGACTGGGTAGAGGTTATCGCAGGTGGGATATTGAAGGGTGCGCGGTTTTCATCAGGACAGACGTAGGGTCTGAACTGGATAGGATTTCATCATTGATCGGGTGAGGTGCCGGTCGATCAATAGCTAGTTTCATCATCGATATTGGGTTCATATCGATGCAAAGAAAGTGTTATAAGTTTCATCAGAATAGACAAAAGGTCTAAACTGGCAGGGTTTTAATTGGACATGGTTTCATCACTGATCGGGCGAGGTGCCAGTCGATCAGTGGTTGGTTTCATCGTCGATGTGGGACTTATATCGATGCAAAGAGTTTCATAGGTTTCATCAGTATAGACGTAAGGTCTAAACCGGACAGAGGATTCCATCATCGATCGGGCGAGGTGCCGGTTGATCAACGGTGGGACATATGTAGAGGTGTAGGTCTCATCAGGACAGACGTAAGGTCTATTCCAGCAGGTTTTATGGCGGGTGGGACTTTGCCAAGAAATACATAGGTTTCATCAGGATAGGCGTAGGGTCTATCCTGGTAGGGTTTCATCGTTGACCGGGCAAGGAGCCGATCGATCAAGGGAAGGTTTTAGGAGCTTGATCAGGACAGACGTAAGGTTTGAACTGGCCAGGCTTTATCAGAATGGTGACGGGTTTTATTATCGGTGGGACATGTGAAAAGAGGATATGTAGATTTCATCAGGGTAGACGTAAGATCTACCCCGGAAAGGCTTTATCATCGGCGGGGCATAGAGCCAGATGACCGACGGAAGGCCTCATCAGTGAAGGAGAGTTGATGGCAACGTGCCGGTTGGCATGGAACTTCTGAATTACCACATTACCGACCCAAGCGCCCTTTCGGGTTTTCGCCGGAGCCAGCCCCCTCTTGCTTTTGCCCACGCTTCCTTTCAGATTTTCACGTGGCGGGATACCCGATTTTGCCTGCAGTGCCCTTTCGGGTTTTCACCATAGCTGGGTTTTAGCCACTTTTGCCCTTGTCCAGAATGCCTGAACAAGTCTGGCAGGGTATCTCTATTTTCAACCCAATTTCTATATATGTATTTTTTTGTCGTTTTCTTTCTCTTTTCTTTTTCATTGTCTTTTCTGGGACCAGAACTTTCATCCTATGGACCATGGCGCCATATGTTTATTGTGGACACACGATCATTGATGTGGGTGTCAACATCAATGCAAAGGGAAGTAGGGTTTCATGATCTATCCCGACGAAAGGTCCGAATTGATTTAGAGGATATAGATAGCAGCTCGGGCACGAGGCCGTTTGCTGAAAATATGAGTTTCATCGTTAATGTGGGGTTTAACATTAACGCAAAGGAATAGAGTTTCATGATCTATCCAGACGGAGGGTCTGAATCGATTCAAAGAGCAGTGTTATGCTATGTCAGAGCGGACGGAAGGCCCACCCTGGATGGATTTTAGCGTCGATCAGGCAGCGTGCCAATCGATCGATAGCAGGTTTCATCATTGGTATTGGCTCATACCAATGCAAGGATTTCATATGCTTCATCAGGATAGACGTAGGGTCTAAACTGGGTAGGGTTTTATCATTAATATTAGGCGAGGTGCCAATCGATCAATGGCGGGTTTCATCATCGGTATTGGATTTATACCAATGCGAGGAGTTCATGGATTTCATCAGGATAGACGAAGGTCTAAACTGGATAGGTTTCATCATAGATCGGGCAGTGTGCCGGTCGATCAGTATCAGGTTTCATCATTAGTATTGGGTTTATACCGATGCAAGGATTTCATAGGTTTCATCGGGATAGACGTAAGGTCCATTCTTGATGGGTTTAATCGTGGTGGGTCTTAGACAGAAACAAGTGGAAGTGTTTTATCAGAACAGACGGAAGGTCTATCCCGAGGTGGGCTTATTATTGAGGGAGATTTTTCTTGAGCAATACATGAAGGCTTCAACAGAATAGACGTAAGGTCCATTCCGGATGGGTTTAATCGTTGATCGGGCAAGGCGCCGGTCGATCGACGAGGAGTTTTATGGTGGGAGGTGAGGCTTTCTTTGGAATCACCACATTACCGACCCAAGCGCCCTTTCGGGTTTTCGCCGGAGCCAGCCCCCTCTTGCTTTTGCCCACGCGCCCTTTCGGGTTTTCACGTGGCGGGGTACCCGATTTTGCCTGCAGTGCCCTTTCGGGTTTTCACCACAGCTGGGTTTTAGGCCATTTTTGCACTTGTCCCTAATATAGGAGCAAGTCTGGTGGGGTATCTCTATTTTTAACCCCATTTTTTTTTACTTTCTGTTTGTTCTTTCTCTCTCTCTCTCTTTTTTTAGAGGGTGACAGGTCGGAATGCCACCAGCTCAAGATAAGGGTAGCTTGGTTAGGGCGGAGCGCCGCTAGACCAGGAAATGGGTGCAGCTTGGCTAGGGCAGAGTGCTGCTATACCAAGAAAAGGGTGTAGCTTGGCTAGGGCGGAGTGCCGCTAGACCAAGGACAGGGGTAGCTTAGTTAGGGCGGAGTGCCGCTATACCAAGAAAAGGGTAGCTTGACTAGGGCGGAGTGCCGCTAGACCAAGGAAAGGGTAGCTCGGTTAGGGCGGGGTGTCGCTAGACCAAGGAAAGGGTAGCTCGGCTAGGGCGGGGTGCCGCTAGGCCAAGGAAGGGTAGCTCGGCTAGGGCGGAGTGCCGCTAGACCAAGAAATGGGTGTAGCTTGGCTAGGGCGGCGTACCACTAGACCAAGGAAAGGGTAGCTCAGTTAGGGCAGAATGCCGCTAGACCAAGAAAATGTAGCTTGGTTAGGGCGGAGTACCACTAAACCAATGAAAGAGTAGCTTGGTGAGGGCGGAGTACCGCTAGACCAAGGAAAAAGCAGCTTGGTTAGGGCGGAGTGCCGCTAGACCAAGGATGGGTGTAGCTTGGCTAGGGCGGAGTACCACTAGGCCAAGGAAAGAGTAGATTTTGCCTGATTACTCGGGGAATGTTGGTTGTGCTGTATGATACAGCTTCAGATGTTTTCCGTTGAGTGGTGAGAATTAGATTTCCCCTCGATGGTTAACAACCACGTAGGCCCCTCCTTCGTAGACCCTCTGTATCACATAAGGACCTTCCCAATTAGCATTCAGCTTTCCTTTTGGGTTGGACGCCATGACTTCTTTTTTCTTGACCATGACAATGTCGCCTTTCTTGAATTCTCGTCCTTTTACGAGTTTGTTGAATGCAGTGGCCATGCGAGCCTGATACATTTGGATACTCTTCTGAGCTCGGAGGCGCTTCCCTTCCAACTCAGCCAGTTCTTCTAGTCTTCTTTCTGCATTGGTCTGTTCGCCACGGGCCAGGCCATATTGGACTGCCACTCTGAGTGACGGGACTTCCAGCTCTAGCGGAACCACTGCCTCTGAACCGTATACCAGCGAGTATGGTGAGCACCCTGTAGGTGTCTTGAAGATGGTGCGGTATGCCCACAGAGCTTCATACATTTTCTCTTCCCAGTCCTTCTTATTAGAACTGACGACCTTGGCCAGCAAGGTGCAGAGAGTCTTGTTAAAAGCTTCTGCCAATCCGTTTGCCTGCGGATTGTAAGGAGTGGAGGTCCTCCATTCGATCTTATATTTCTTAGCAAGCTGATAGACCTTCTGATTTCTGAAATGACTTCCATTGTCGGATATTATTCGGCTAAGGATCCCGAACCGGAAGATAATGTTCTGTTTGATGAATCTGGCGACCAATTCACCAGTCACTTCTCTTAATGCTATAGCCTCCGCCCATCGGGAGAAGTAATCTGTTATGGCCAATATGTACTTATGTCCGGCCGAGGAAGTCGGCAGTGGCCCGACTACATCAGTTCCCCATTGTGCAAATGGCCAGCTGGGAACTGTAGGGTGCAGAGTCATAGGAGGCCTTCTAGGCACAGTAGCATGCTCCTGGCATTTCTGGCATGATTTTGCAAATTTACAGCAGTCTTCAAACATGGTGGGTCAATAGTAGCCCAGCTTCTTGATTTCTATCTTCATCTTGGGACCAGTCTGGTGGGCACCTGCTGTCCCAGCATGTGTTTCTTTCATCGCTTGCCAGGCTTCCTTAGTGGACAGACAGCGGAGTAGAATCTTCTTGCGTGCATCTGCCATTATTCGGAACAAAACTCCATTCCTGAGTTCATAAGAATCTTTGATTCTTAGGAGTTTCATCTTTTCTTCTCTCTTCTACGGCAGTTGTTGGTGTAGAAACCACTGCAGCAAGTGTTGTCTCCAATCAGACGCTTGTTCTGTGCTGATGTTGGCAACCTCGTCTTCCTCGGGGCACTCTTCTAGCATATTGGGGACTTGCCGCCGGTTCATAACGACAATGTTCAGTGTCTTATTTGGTGGGACTGCTAGTGAGCTGGCCAGTTAAACCAGTGCATCAGCCTGGGCATTGTGTCCACGGCCCACATGCTTGAGCTCAATATGGTAGAATTTCGCCATGAGGCGCACAGCTTTTTGGTGGTAGGGATTCAGTTCTGGCTTCCGCATTTCGAACTCCCCTTGGATCTGTTCTATTATCAACATCGAATCCCCGAATACTTGAAGCATTTGGATACCCATGTTGAGGCTGACATATAGCCCGATTATCAGAGCTTCATACTCGGCCTCATTATTGGTGCAGGGCTTGTTTATAGAAAAGGAAGTATGCACGACCTCCCCCTCTGGTGATTTCAGCACAATACCGGCTCCAGCCCGTATTCTGGTCTTTCCATCGGAGTCTGTCTCTGTTCTAGATGCTCCATCAAAGAATAGTTGCCACATAACTGACTGAGACTGGCAGGCCTCGAGTGTCTCATCATCGGGTAACTCGGTCCCTAGCATATCATTTTCCGGCACAGGATGCTCTGTAAAGAAATCAGCCACAGCCTGTCCTTTTATCGCCCTCTGGGGTGTGTAGGTAATATCGAATTCCATCAGAATCACTGCCCATTTGCCCAACCGGCCCTTCAGTACTGGCTGAGTCAATATGTATTTGAGCGGATCTGCTGCAGATATCAATCTGACTTCATGTGACAACATATAGTGTCGGAGCTTTTTGACAGCAAAGACTAGTGCCAAGCATGTCTTTTGTATGTAGCTGTAGCTTTCTTCAGTTCTAATCAGCCTCCTACTCAGATAGTATAAGGCTTGTTCTTTGCCTTCTTCATTTATCTGTGCCAGCATTGCCCCCAGGGAACAATATGTGGCCGTGATATACAGTATCAAGGGCCTACCCTTAATTGGTGCCCCCAGCATCGGAGGGGTCTTGAGATATTCTTTTAGATTCTCAAAGGCTTCCTGACAGCCATCGTCCCAGAGGAACGGCACATCTTTCATCATGAGCTTATGAAAGGGGTGGCATCTTCCCGACAGATTTGATATAAATCGTCGGATATAGGCCAGACGCCCTTGCAGAGATCTCAGCTCGGACAGATTCCTTGGTGGAGGGAGCTCCTGGATAGCCTTAATCTTGGATGGGTCAATTTCAATGCCCCTATGACGGACAATAAACCCGAGGAATTTTCCACTGGACATGCCGAAGGCGCATTTCATGGGATTCATCTTGAGTTCATATTTGCGCAGCCTCTGGAGTACTACCCTTAGGTCTTGCAAATGGTCTTCTCTTCTGCTGGTTTTTACTACCAGATCATCAATGTAGCACTCTACTTTCTTGAAGAGCAAATCATCAAAGATTTTTGTCATGACCCTTTGATAGGTAGCGCCGGCATTCTTAAGACCAAACGACATCCTTTTGTAGTGGAATATCCCCTTCGGGGTACGGAATGCAGTGTGCACTCTGTCTTCTTCAGCAATCCAGATCTGGTTATATCCGGATGACCCATCCATAAATGACAGGGCTTCATGACCAGTAGTCGCATCAATCATCACTTCAGTGAATGGCACTGGAAAGTCATCTTTCGGGCAAGCCTTATTAAGGTCCCGGAAATCAACACATATTCTAATCTGCCCATTCTTCTTCTTTACGGGCACTATGTTGGCTAACCATGTAGTATACTGATTTTCTTCAACAAAGCCTACATCAATCAGCTTGTCAACCTCTTTGTTAATCTGATTTATTAAATCAGGGCGCTTTCTCCTGGAAGGCTGCTTTACAGGGCTAGCCTCTAGGTTTATTGCCAATCGGTGCTGCGCCACATCAGAACTCAGTCCCGGCATTTCATCATATGTCCATGCAAAGCAGTCTCAGAATTCTTTCAAGAACTGTATATACTGTTCCCTGGTAGCTGGCTCCAGCAGTGCACTGAGGAATGTCGGCCTTGGCTCATCTGCGGTCCCCAGATTTTTTTCCACAAGCTCATCGACGGTGGCCTGACCTCCATCTTCGACCTCGGGCGGGGCTTCTTGCAGGTCAATGAAGCCTCCCGGGATATAATCTTCTTCAGTTTCATGATTCTCTGTTTCATCATACTGGTTATCAGCGGGTGCTGGCTCATCATATACGGCCAATATTGTTGTATTCTGTTCAGTCTGCCCCGAGGACGTAACTGGATCAGCAGGAAACTCAAAGATGGAGTCTTCCGCCCTTAGAGGTTCTTCTGATGCAGACTCCTTTGAGAGATCATCATTCTGTAGAGCCCGGACTTCTTCCAGGATGCGCTCAAACTCCAGGCATTCCCTCAGCTCTTTGGCTACTTGATCTTCATCCGGGGTTCCCGTGTCAAACTTTGCTTCAGCATGGAACAGATCCTCTTTGCAAGGTAGGTCTTCCCAGCACCAATCTTTCTTTGCTTTATCAAACGTCCCCGTCTCCGGCTGACTGTCTGGGGCTTCATTGTTCATTATGGATTGATAAATGATTTCTTCATCTTCCGAGGGGTACTTGTCATATCCCACCTCGGGAGGGTCTTCATGCTGGTAGGAGACAGAGATGACGTCCACCTCAGCTTCATAGTATTCTTGAAGGGTGTAACCCAATCCCGGGTGCTGAGTGATCTTCCTCAGTTCTTTATCATCCCGAGGCGGATCCCATAGCTCCTTGAACGCCTTCTTCTGGGCAGCAGGCTGCAATGACGGCATTTGCATCTTAGAGAACATCTGCGAAACCCGTTGGGTAGTATAATCCAAGCCTGTAATTGGCACCATCTGGTTTGCAGCCTCTTCAGGGACCATGCAGTCTTGATCATCTTCCTCGATTGACTCCCCGGTGTAGAATATGGTAGGAGGCTCGCAGAAGCGAGGGATTTCCATAGTCTTCAGTGGTAGCACCGTCTGGTACTCTAGGCCGGCGATGGGCTTGACTAAACCCTGCGGAACCTCCACTTGTGTGTACTTTTCTTTCATTTCTTCATCGATATCATCCGGGTGAATGCTAGGAGGGGTGATCCGAGCAAAGTCACCAGCATAAGAGATGTGAGATACCTCATGCTTTTTAATATAGCCCTTTGGTGGCGGGGGAGGCCAGTTTCTTGCCTTCGTCGCCGACTTTTTCTGGCTGACCACAGCCTCTTTCTCTTCACCCTTTTGCGACACCTCCGTGTAGTAGGATGCATCGAGCATATAGCACTCGAATACTTCGAAGGGATGCAGATCCGCAAACACCCTCTCTTCTTTTCCTTCATGGCAGTATTTAATGCACTGATGCAGTGTGGACGGCACTATCTGATATTCATGCAGCCACGGTCTCCCCAGCAGGGCCTTATATGTGGTGTTGGAGTCGATTACATAGAATCGTACCATGGTAGTGAGGTCCCCCAACGTGAGGTTAAAATCAGCCACCCCAAGGGGCGTCTCACATTTCTGGTTGAATCTCGCAATTTTCATGTCTCTGACCTTGGTAAGCTGAAGATCAAAGTAATATTTTTGGTAAATGCGGTATGGGAGACTGTTCACGGCAGCCCCGGGATCTATCAGTATCCTGTTCAGTGGCTGACAATTCAGGGAGCCCCTCATATATAGCGGTCTGTTATGGCAGGAATTCGGAATCAGCATGTCGTCTTCTGTGAATGTGACTGACGGCCCAGAATTTACTTCTGTCAAGAGTGCTTCATATTGTGCCGGCGACTGCAAGGCATCAACAATTGCTTGGCGAGCCTCTTCACTCAGAGAGAGGATCTCCCAGATGGAGAATCTGGTAGGGAGCTTCTTTAGCATTTTCATAATCCGGCTGCCCACCCTGACATTAGACAGTCTCATTTCTTCCGCCCATCGGGGTTTGGAGGTTCATGTGGTGCCCGTGGCCTCTGCTGCCTAGTGCTGGCTTCAACCTCTGGACTGATTTCTTGGGGGGCTTCTTCTATAGCAACGGCCCCTGGTGCCGTCGGAGAGTTATCCTCCTCTTTCTCATTCTGCTTGTAGGCTACAGATGCCGACTGCTGAGGTCTCTTGCCTTTATCTGGCCCAGCCTGGATCGACTGCCCATTTTCTAGACTAGACAGAAATTCCAGAAATGTTGGAGTTTGACCTCCTTTCTTCTTTTTCTTGGTACAAGCTGGCAGGGGGAGGAACCTGGACACCTCGTACCTCCGGTTCGGGAATCTGGTAGGGCTGTTCCCCTCTGAACATAATGTTATGATTAGCTGGTGGTGGGCGCCCCCATCTTTTCCCAGAACGTGTTGCATGGGCTGAGGTTGAGGCCTCGGCATGGTTGGCTTCTAGCGGGGCATCTGATGTTTCATCCTCATCATTCTCCCCGGGCGAGGTAAAGAGTGCCGACAGGGTGTTACATTGTACTGTCACGACCCTCTTTCCCTTCTTGGACTTGGGCCGTCTCTTCTTTTTCTGGGCATTTGGCTTTATTGGCCCCTGCCCCCAGAAGGGTTCAGTCTCAGCTTTTTCTTGTTCTGCCTCTGACTGCTCTTTAATTTTCAATTCTTCGAGCTGTTCCCAGAGTATACAGTCTTTCACCAGCAGGTGCCCGGGCTTTTTCTGTTCATATTCATCGAGCTCATAATATACTGCTGTAAACGCCTGGCTACAGGACTTACTTCCTTATATGCATGTAGGGGGGCTTGTCTTCTCCGGTTATGAGTGGGGATCCGGATGACTGGTCCTGTCTCAGCTGTGTGCCATACTGGCTTTACTAGAGGCGGTTCAGGTCTTGGTGTGACACCGCGGATAAATGCTCCATTGGTTTTGGCTGCGGGAGTCTTCTTTCTGTTCTTTATGGGTTTCATCTGCCATCCTTCATGATCCTTCTGTGGGGTGAGGAAGCAGGCTTCATAAGTATGCCTGGTACATTCTTCAACGGCCTCCTTAGGCAGCTGCTGGTAGATTGAAATCATATTGGCAGCCATTTTTAATGACGGAGGCTCATGTGGACGAGGTGGCTCTACCTTGTAATCTCCCAACTGTAGCTCGCCCTTCTTGACCATGCCTTCCATAATATCTTTGAAGACATAGCAATCTTCAATTGCGTGCCCCAGTGCACGGTGATATGGACAGAACAGTGGATCACCTTTCTTTGCCGTGTCCTCGGGTCTCTTTGGTTCAGGCAATGTTACCTTGTTGAACTTGTATGCCCAGTTGAATAGTGTGGCTGTCTTATCTTTCGGGAAAGAGTACGGCTTTCTCATTTTTTTTCTCAGAGAGACCTTATCTTTTCTTTCTGCTGTGTCTGCTGGTGGAGGAGCTTCATCTGCCCCCTTCTTCCCTTTCTGTTGCTCGAAGGTTCTGAAATTGACGGTGTTAGCCTCAGAGTGCGATGGTCGTCGATCATTAGATTTCCCTTTCGGCACAGTTGGAGCATTGGCCGTCGGACGCTTAGACAGGAACGTCTCGACCTCCGCCACTATATTATTCAGCCGGTCAAATGTTCTGACATCTGCACCAATCATCTTTTCCAGTACCTCTCTCCTGAGGCTCTGCTTACATATCTGCACTGCATCTTCTTGGTGAGGAGGTCTTCTGCATCTCACAGCTAAGTTCCTCCACCTTTTGATGTAGTCCAGTGCTGTTTCATCTTGCTTTTGCCTGGTTGCATATAGTTCTGCTATTGTAATTTCTCTTTCCGTGACGTGAAATCTGTCACGGAACTTTCTTTGCATATTAGGCCAATCGGTCACTGACCCAGCCGACAGGCTTGAATACCATTCAAAGGCTATCCCGGTGAGGGATGAGCCGAAGAACTTAAGCAGATAAGCTTCATCAGCTGCCAAGTCACCCATGATTGTGGTGTAGTAAGCTATGTGCTCCCTGGGAGAGCCCTGGCCATTAAATTTCTCAAACTTCGGCAGCTTACTGATGCTTGGCGGTAGTCTCTTAGCAGCATACTGGGGAGGATACGGTACCCTGTACACATCGTAGGTACTAGCATCATCACCAGTCTTTTCAGACAGCTTCATCTCCACAATCTTTTTAATCATCAGCTTCTGGGCTATGGCTGGATCTATGTTTTCCGGGAAGAAGTGAGCTTGTTGCTGACCATAAGGAGTTGTCATCACAGTTGCGCGCAAGACTGGCGCGGCAGGCTGCGTCTGAGATGCAGAGGGCTGAGCTATCGTCTGCTGCAGAACGGGTTGGCTCGGTGCTTTGCCCTTATCAGCCGAAAGAGGATTAGCTGGAATAGCCATTTCTGTTGAACTGGCAGTCTGCCCCATAGGCTCGGCTTGCTTGGAGACCGGTGTAGCTTCATGCCTCTCATTTAGCTGTCTTCTGAGAGCATTGATCTCTTGTTGATATCTTCTAAACATCATCTGGATCATGGGATCCAGGGTTGACGGGATCTATAGATCTTCTGAAGTCCCTTCAGCATCATCAACGAAGGGATTGTCTTCCTCTTCCGTTGTCACCACATTAACTGTCATAGTGGTGATCTTGCAGGCTTCATCGTTAGTCTTCATCTTATCTTTGGCCGCCTGACTTCTCCTTGTGACGGGACCTGGTCTGGTTGCCAGTCTGAGCAGTTCATCTGGCTGTGTCGGTAACATATCCTGCCCTTTGATAAGCCCGGCCATATTGCAGGCAAAGATCTGCATCTTTTCCTTCTGCCTGTAGACTTTCCTTCTCATCTGATCGGGGTATTTGAGCCGGTCAAAGACCGATATTCTTTCTCTAGCTTCTTCCATGTGCAGGTCTTCTTTCCCATACCTGGCTCCGTGGCCTTCTTCATAATCATTGGAATCGGAGGAGGAGACTCCGAGCATCACTTCTTGAAGGGTTTCTTCTTCTTCTTCATCCATGGTGCCCAAGGCACGGGATAATCTTTGCCACCCGAGGGTGGAGTTCCCAAGGTAGTGAAAGTAGTCTTGAGCCACTTGTTTCATCTCCTCTTGATCGTGCCTTCGTGGCTCTGGTTGGAGCATCAATCTTTCCCCGCTCTTCTGCTGATAAGCCAGTCTCTCCACCTGAGCAATCAAGTGCTCGGCTCTGCAGTATTTGAATATATCGGCCTGTCTGGCACAGGCTCTTGGTCTTCTTAGAGTGGCAGCAGCGACTGATTCGCTTATTCTCATTTCCTTTTCCTCCCTGAACCTTCTACTCCCATCTTGGCAACAGTTGGCAGCATAATTCTTTCTTTCCCATCTTTTGCCCCCAGCCATGGGGCGGGTGACTGTGAGGTCTTCCTTCTGCTGATATCTTCTGCCCCTCATCCTGGGGCGAATAGTAGTCAGATTTCTTCCTTCGTTCTCTTCCTCATCTCTCCTACCCCGAGCTCTGTGGTGAACAGCAACAGCATTTCTTATGTCTTTTCCTTCTTCTCTTCTGCTTCCTGCCCTGAAGCGGGCAACAGTGGTATCAACAATGTTTTCTTCCTCTCGAGCTGGGACCCAGCTCTGGATTTTCTTCGGCCGCCAGATCTATCTGAACTTGGGCGGCTTCAGTGCCAGTGGCTTTCTATCCTCCTCTTTCATGTCGACCCTCCTGGCAGCTAGTACCCGAAACCTGTTGGTAGTAGGCACCATCGGGACGATCACATCCGGCTTGACCGCCCTTGGGCAACCACTGAGGTTTACCCGGACATCTCCAATCAACATTGTGTTTCCTGAGTTGGATATCCGACGACCCGCAGCAGTGGGTCGGGCTCTCCTGTCGGATCTCCTCCTTCTTCCAGCAGCAGAGGATGTGCCCCTTTTCGCCTCGTGATGGACGAAGCAGGCCACGACCTCAGGAGTATCCTGCATCACCTGGCTCATTTTGGGGCTGGTAGCTTGCAGCAATGTCTCGACAACAGTCTTTTGCTCCTTGTTGTCAATCTCGAGCAAGTCAGTGAAGATGAGGCCCAGGCAGTTGGGCATCCCGACAGCAGGCGGCATCGATCCGAACGAAAGAGGTACCACCAGGTAGCCTTCTCGAACATGCACATCGACCGCTTGTTGATCAAAGCGTACAGACATGATTCCAGCCGTCATCGTAGCTTCCTGAAAATAGAGAAAGAACGGAATCAGAAATTTGAGGGGGGGCCCACTGGGCCTCCTATTTTGGCGTAGAGATGAAGGGAGACTATGTCCCACCGGGCGTGCCAGACTTGTGGATGCGGGATTTTTCTTCCGTTAACTTATTTAATTTTATTTGTTTATTTATTGATTTATTGGCGTGCCAGTCACCATGGTGACAATTTTTATTATGCGCTCGACTTGACTTGGTCAGTCGATTGTGAAGTCCGAGTCGGGACCAAAAGTCCCGACATACCATAAAGGCTATGACGTTAATTACGCCCTTCCTAAGAAGGACAACCCTTGATTAAACGCCAAAATAGGAGGCCACTCGGGGCGATAATAAAAGAAAAATAACAATGCGTGATATTGAAGATATTATTATTCTGAGAAGGTAATTGAGCGAACGATAGTTTATCAAATCAGCATGACCCCCCCCCCCCTTTGTGTAGGTCATGCTAGGTGGAGATAGGACACCGTCCCGGCAGCGGCGGGGCGGAGCTTGGACAGTCATCGGGAACATATCCCCTTTCATGTTCCCCATCCAGCCAAAGGCCTCGTAGTGTTCATATTCCCCGAAAAATCGAGCCAGACGGGAGGTGTATGTTAAGAACTTCCCGGGACTTATCGGGGTTTAAACATCTATCGACATTTCGACAGGATCTCCCCATAATCTGGATTATGCCCAGGGGAGAATAGGCTATCACCCACGGAGTGCCGGGATGAAAGCCGAAAGAAAAAAGGAGGGAGAGAACCTCCCACATTGTACATGTATGCCCTGGGGCAATGTTCGATTCTTCCCTTGTAGGAGCCGGTGACACTCGTGCAGTGGCAGAGCTCACCTTAGCTAAAGGGGTTGCTCATAAACCCGATACGGATCAGTGGAAAGTAAGGGAGTCTGACTCCCTTTGATTTTATCATCGGGACAGTTCTGGTGACTCATGGACATCCCTGGGTGGGTTTGATAGAAGTGTTGGAAGCTCATTGGGTGGTGGGACAGCCTCTCGGCACGGATTTGAATGGATATATGAGTTCTCGGCATGAAGACCACCGCACCGAGAAGGGTTCTTTGCAAGGCACCAGTTGGGGCGCCAGGAAGCTGGCGTTAGTGGAGTTCTCGGCGCAGGCAAGCAGAGAAGCCAAGGGATCTTACGGCGCCAAGGTAGAAGGGTGAAGGTGTTAGGCTCCCGGCGCAAGCAAGGAGGCCAAGTAATTAGGGCTCTCGGCGCTAGAAGGATGCCAGAGGGTGAGGGTTCTCGGCGGGTTCAACATGGAGGGTTCCCGGCGCGACGGGGAAGAGGCCGGGAAGCAGGCTCTCGGCGCAAGGGCCAAATGGCCAGAGGAGGTTGTCGGCGGGTTCAACATGGAGGGTTCCCGGCGCGACGGGAAAGAGGCCGGGAAGCAGGCTCTCGGCGCAAGGGCCAAATGGCCAGAGGAGGTTGTCGGCGCGAAGGGCAATTGGGGTTCCCGGCACGCAGGGGAGAAGGCCACATGATGGGCTTCCCAGCGCGATGCAAAGCAGCCAAGGGGGGGCTTCCCGGCGCGCTTCAATTGTAGGGGTTCCCGGCGCGGAGGTCAGAAGGCCAAGACAGTTCTCGGCGCCTGAAGGATAGCACCGAGAGCTGTTCATCTGATTTACTGTACACGAGGCCGAGAGGTGTGAGGGCGCCGAGATGAGAAACAGAGCTTTACGGTACCCTGTTCTTGAATCTGTTGAGGATTCAGGGGTTTTCTTGGTGATTCAGGCCAAGATAGATGGGCCTTGGGAAATCAGAGGGCCCAATTCATCAGACTAGAACTGACTTTGGCTTGGATTTCAAAGGAAAGGCCGGAGGCGGAGAGTGATTTGGGGGAAACACGGTTTAGGGCATCTCTGTCACCAGCATTCCTGATGATCCGTGAGGATGATTTCAGTATACTCTCCATCATCTGGGGGCCAAGAGATGACTGTCTCTGGCCCCGGGGATGACTTCGGCAAAGCCGATGAGCATGAATGCAACATCTAAGACCGAGAGGCGGTTGCTATGTATCCATGCTTTGCTTCAGAGGCCAAGGGATAGTCTGTCCCTGGCTTAGAAGCAAGCGTGAGGAGCGCTCGGGAAACGGGCGAATAAACAGGCGATCGATCGACCTGGGGAGAGGGATAGCATGCTATTGAATCTTAAGAAGAGACAGACAACACGGGGGATGAACATAGAGCTTCAGAGAAAACCAAAGCAGGGATGGACTGCAGCCCACCATATTTATCCATTCGATAACATTCATCGGGTGAGATACATAATGAGGAAGCAGGGGGAATACATCACTGTATCGGTGTGAAACCGGCTACGGCATTACATGCTACATCAGAGGAGGAAAGAAGAGAGATCATCGAAATAAAAAGAAGAACTATAGAAATGGGGGGGGAGGGCGGAGCATTGACTCCTCTCCCTCCCCATTGCCCACCTTCGATCAGCTTCGAACAATCTCTTTCTCTCTTCACTCTTTTCTGCTTCAGCTCTTTTTCTCTTCTCGTGGACGAGGTTGCAGGTCTCTTCTTCATGTCTCCCCCCAATCCCCTTCCTTCTTCTTTTCTCTTCGAATGAGGGGATTTTATATCCCTCGTTGGTGTCCTCCCGGCAGGCTCATCCCGACGTGCTTCAATTGTAGGCAGAGCTCCCGGCGCGTGGGACTCAAGCTTCTCGGCGCCACTTTTGGGCTTCGACAAGGGGATCCCGGCGCCACTTTTATAGGCCCACTTAGGTCTTTTAGACTAGGCCTCTTATTGGTCCTTCAAGTACATCAGCACCCAAAAGGGCCCTCCATTGGTGACATAGTTTCTATTGAGATCATTCATAGGTTTTTCATCAGTCGGTAGACCGGGGTTTCATCGGCGTTGCCATCTGAATGACGACAAAACCGGACATCATTTCATTGGTATCGTCACCGGAACGGTGACAAGACCGGACATCAGCTTTAGCCTGGAAAGACTTCAGCCAGGTGACTGCTATTTCATCAGTGCCGTCGCCTGACTGACAATGGCATCGGACATCAGCTTGGCCGGGAAAAGGCTTCAGCCGGGTAGATGGTTGACGAACTTTGTCATTGATCTTTCACTATTGGTCTGATCTTCCTTTCAATTCTGTCTCTGCCCTTGCTCATTTTCAAGGTGTCAACACCACTGAAGAAAGAATACATGAGAATGGAAGAGGGCTGATAGAGATCAGAAAGAAAGAGCAGAAGAGAATAGAGGAGCAGAGATCGAGAGAGTGAAAGAGCAGAAGAAAAAAAGAGCAGTAGAGAGCAGAAGAAGAAGAGAAGAGAAAAGCCAGAGAGAGCCTGCGAAAGAGAAGAAAGAAGAGAGGAAGAAGAAGAAAGAGAGCTCGTGAGGATTGAGAGAAGAAGAATAGAAGCTGCATCTGAAGATTTGTTCCTGCTGGACCGTGGATCAAATCTAGGCCAGCCAGCTCCATTGAGAGCTATCTTTGTGCTTCGTCTTTTACAGCTTATTGTTGCTGTGTTATTTTTATTTCTTGTTTTCCCCTTTGTGTTCTGATTACCTTTGTACTTCCGATCCTCTGGACTGAGGTCGGGTTCCTCCTGGTGGGTCAGGAGAAGGGAGATCTGATCTCCGGTTGCAAGTAGCTGGGTGTTACTTGTGGGTTCCCTCCGGTTTGGAGGAAGGGAGTCTTGTCTCCGGTTCTGGGCTTGTGGGTTGCAAGTCCAGGGGTCCCTCCGGTCTGGAGGAAGAGAGACTTCGGTCTCTGGTTTCAAAGTGGCTGGGAGTCACTTGGGGTGTCCCTCCGGTTGGGAGGAAGAGGGGAGGCTGTTCCCCTAGTCAAGCTGTGTGGCAGCACCTTGTTCGCAGACTGAGTCTGCTTGGTTCTAGCATTTGCTAGTGAAGCCTCACTCCGGTTGGGAGTGAGGGGTGGATGTAGGTCTAGAGGACCGAACAACCTAAAAATCTATTGAGCAGTGGCTTGACTGCTTGATTTGCTTCCGCTAGATGCTTGGATAGGCTCGCTCCACCTGCTTGTTATTTTGCTTAATCGAATTAGCTTAATTCCGGAATTTGCCTAGCATCTGAGTTTTCTATTTGGGCATTATTTGTAGCAGGATACATTCACCCCCCTCTGTATCCGGGCCTAGCACCCTAACAATGTATAGAGTTCAATGTAAAGACTTGACGTTATGCAGCCTGGGCAATGTATAGACTTGGCCCAACTAAGAACCAGTCGATGTATAGACTTGGCTGAAGCCAACGCTGAAGCAATGTTCAGACTTTGTTCAACAGCAACGTATAGACTTTATTCAATGTAGGTCTTAGTGTGTGCGAGCATGCTAACATTCAATGTGTAGACTTTAAGTCTATAAAGCAAGCGTTATACAGACTATGCAAGCTTGACACTGGGTGATGTATAGACTTACACTATCAGATGTGTAGACTTCATGAGAATGCAGCAGCCAGTGTATAGACTTCATGCAATGCAATGCAGATGAATGTATAGACTTCATGCAATGCAATGCAGACCAATGTACATACTTTGGTGAAGCAAAGGCTGTACAGACTTCAACCAATAGAAGCACGATGTACAGACTTGACTTCAAGTGATGCACAAAGTACAGACTTCATGAAATGATATATGCATTGCACTGGACAATGTATAGACTTCATACATGAAGCTACATGATGTACAGACTTCATATGTGAAGCAGCCGCTGTACAGACTTAAGCAATATGAAGACTTGACAGACAACTGACGATGTATGGACTTCAAGTGTGAAGACGTTGTGAATTCAAATGCAATGTACATACTTCACATATGCATGAGACTCTAAGAGAAATGGGCGCTGTATAGACTTCACTCGATCTACAGACCTCATGAACGATGCATGCAATGCATTGAAGGATGTACATACTTCCTGAAGTGTGAAGGAGTTGAGTGTATAGACTTCATCATGTGAAGACTTGAATAAGGCATGTATAGACTTCACGTCGTGAAGCAATGTATATACTTAGCTGAAGAAACTCTGTACAGGCTTGACCAAGGCAAGGCAATCGAGTGTATAGACATCCACAAAGTACAGACTTGCCAAGAGAAACTCTGTACAGACATGATCAGATCAAGACAACTGAATGTATGGACTTCCAATGTGTAGACTTGACGATGTACAGACTTGATCGATGCAACGTCTGTACAGACTTGAAGGTGCAGAATGTATGGACTTTGGCAAGAGAACGGATGTACAGACTTTGCTAGCACAGTTCAGTGTACAGACTTTGCAATGCATAGTCCATTGTATAGACTTGAAAAAGTGAACAAGCCAATGTATAGACTTAAAGCATGGAACGTAGGTAAAGAACCCAGTGTGCGGACTTGGAATTGCAACGTAGGAATAGATCCCAATGTACAGACTTTGGCAAAGCAGCGATGTACAGACTTGCATAGTTCTAGCTATAGGATGTATAGACTTTGCCCAATAGTCCAATGTATAGACTTCGTCTCGTGAAAGCTACAGTGATGTATAGACTTGGAAGCAAATGAGAAGCCAATGTACAGACTTGCCACCAACCAATGTATAGACTTGGTGGAAGGCATGCAATGTACAGACTTCACGATGAAGACATGAACAGTCCGATGTATAGACTTCATGAACGAGACGCTGAAGTCTGTATAGACTTTAACACTGAATGAGACGTTGGCTGAAACAATAGACTGTACAGACTTTAGATGCGTGAGACACAAGTTGAGACAATGCAGTGTACAGACTTCATGCATGCAGACGTTGAACTACAGAATGTGCAGACTTTGCCAACAATCAACAATGCAGTGTATAGACTTGGCCAATGCAGCGTTGTATAGACTTCAAGTCAGAATGCACAATGTGTGGACTTGACCAATGTTCAGACTTTATGTAATGCATGCATAAGACGATCAAGACTAAATCTGTACAGACTTTGAGAGACGGTGCATTGAGACGCAAATTAAGACGCTGGACTCTGTACAGACTTGAGCGATGTATGGACTTAGCTTCGTGCAAGCTACAGTCCAATGTATGGACTTTGAAGTTCAACTGTATGGACTTTGAAGTTCAACTGGTGAGTGTACAGACTTCACCAATGAGATGCTCACTGTATAGACTTTGTCTATGACACATCCAATGTACAGACTTAGCCATGTATGGACTTAACTGCTCGCACCAGCTTGTATAGACTTGGTAGCATGAACTATGCACATGAATGTACAGACTCTAAGGCATGAGCAAATGCAATGTGCAGACATGCAAAACTGGGGAAATGCAATGTATGCTGGAACATATTAATGCAATCTATTCAAACAGAATAATGCATTCAAAACATCATTTCATCATCATTCATGTTGCTATCATATGCAGAATGCTCAAGGATCTCAAGGATAAAGGATGCACAGAAATGCACTCACTTTGTTGCTATCATCAAAACAAAATAGTATTGCTATCATCAAATCAACATAACACATGCTTGTGCCTAAGGGGCACAACACCAGGCTGCTAGGGAATAGAAGTCACGACTTCTCGGGGAGAGCCCCCCCCCCCCCCCCCCGCGGTGGAGCTTCCCAACAAACCGTCGGAGGCCGCTTCATCCTCCGAGGGCGATGACTCATACGTAATCGATCGGGATGACCTTCACATGCCCCTCCTCCAGAACAAGAAGCCTCCTCCACCCCGAGGAGAGAAGGGACCGGGACACGATGGTAATTCATGGAAATGGATCCCCCCGAGGGATGAGACGGCAGCCCGCAGGGATGCCCCCATAGCAACTCGGTTCAGCGGCAACCAGAGCTATCCCTCCAGTTGTGGGACTTCGAGCGACGATTTGCGAAACAAGAGTGTGCCCTCTACACCCTGCAGAAAACTTCCACCAAGGAAGATGAGGAGCAATCTCCATTCTCTGACCATATCTTGAAGGCCGAGATCTCCCCTAGAATCTTGCTGCCAACCTTCAAGTCATATGACGGCCAGGGAGACCCGACCGACCACTACGACAACTTCGACGCCCTGATGACCTTGCACGAGGCCTCCGACGCTGTCAAATGTCGAGCGTTCGTGACCACCTTGGTCCAAGGCACTCAAGCCTGGTTCCGAGCACTCGCCCCCAGCAATATTCACGACTTCAGACAATTCGGACGAGTATTCAAGGAAAGTTTCACCGGCAGCGGCCCTCCAAGGTCAGTAGCAGGGTTATTGGCACTAAAGCATGCACCGGGGGAGAAACTTCAGGCCTACATCAACCGATTTAAATCGGAGGCCCTACGTATCCCCCGCCTGAACGTCGCCACAGCCATCACCGCGCTGACCGGAGGCACCCGCGATGAGAACCACCGGCGAGAACTGGTCCTTTTCATCCCCTCACCTCCCTCGCCGATCTGGAGACCCTAGCCCTGCTCCAACGGGCTCGGGTCGGGAGGGGGATAAGAAGCGACCATCCAAACAAGGCTCAAGCCAAGGAAAATGGCGGAATCAAGACGAAGACCAAAGGGAGCACCCTCGGAAATACGAGCGGCACCCTCCTCTATCCACTCCCGTCTATGAGATATACGAAGACATCAAGGGCTCGGGCATTCTCCTCCAACCCGAGCCTATGAAGGCCAAGCGCCACAATCACTGCAAGTATTGCCAGTTCCACAACGACCACGGGCACCACACCGAAGAATGTCACCAGCTCAAGGATGAGATCGAGCATCTCGTCCACCAGGGAGACTTATCTCGGTACGTGTCCGAGCGCTAGAAGGAGGACCGTGGCATTCCAGAAGAGATTGACAATCAACCCCGCGGAGTCCACACCAATGTTATTTCTGGCGGTGTGGCATCAGGAGGGGACAGTAGCTGAGGAAGGAAGCGTCACACTGAACCGGCGAGCAGGGCCTCCGAGCCCCCTAAAGCCCCACTGGCAAACGAACATCAGGCCCTGGTATTCTCTGACCAAGACCTGGAAGGGTTATATTCCCCGCATGATGACGCTCTTGTAGTATCGGCCACTATAAATCATTGTAACGTAGATAGGATACTGGTTGACAATGGTAGTGCCCCTGATATACTTTCGTACGAATGCTTCCTCAAGATGGGTGAAAACCCCTCTAAGCTGTGCCCAATTCGAACCCCCATTTGTGGGTTCAACGGCCAAGCAACCTATCCTGAGGGAGCCCTAAGTCTGCCGGTCACCATTGGTACCCCTCCGAAAACCATTACTGTTACGGTCGACTTCATTATGATCAAGGGGATGTCGGTCTATAATGCCATCTTCGGCCGAGGTATCCTCAGCCGGACAAAGGCAGTGTCCTCCACCTATCACCAAAGAATGAAGTTTCCCACCAAATACGGTGTCAGGGAAGTCTGAGGTAACCAGGCAATAGCTCGAAGGTGCTACATAATCTCGGTCGAAGCCGTAAGGCTAGAGGAAAAAAAGAATAAGGGCAAGGGAGTCGAGGATGAACCAACAACGTCCAAGCCTGCTGGCGAATTGTTGACAGTTTTCCTCAAAGACGACCCGGCCCCAGGAGTAAAAATTGGAGCTGATTTACTATCTGATGTACAAAAGCAATACAAAGATTTTCTTTTGGAGTACATCCAAGTCTTTGCATGGTCTGATGAGCATCTTCCCGGGATCCCTAGGGAGACGGTGGTACACAAGCTCAACCTTGACCCATCGGTGAAACCCGCCCAGCAACGCAGAAGAAAGCACACCCCAGAGAAGCAAACGATCATTAAAGAGCAAATTTTTAAGGGGAAGAAAATCGGCCTATTTCGACCGGTCCTTTACCCGACATGGCTCGCTAATGTCGTCTTAGTACCAAAAGCTTCGAGCAAATGGCGAATGTGCGTGGGCTTCACCGACCTCAACAAAGCCACTCTGAAAGACTGTTATCCACTGCCGAGCATTGACCAGCTAGTTGACTCAACCTCCGGTAACGAATTGCTCAGCTTCCTGGATGCCTACTCCGGTTATCATTAGATCCGAATGGATCCTAAAGACATCGAGAAGACAGCCTTCAACACCGACTTCGGCGTATACTGCTACACCCGAAAGCCTTTCGGGCTGAAGAATGCCGGGGCAACATATCAAAGGCTGATCAACCACATTTTTGAAGGACAGATTGATCAGAACGTCAAAACCTGCATCAATGACATTCTCGTCAAGACACCCAAGGTCGAGGACCACTTCACCGACCTAGCGGAAACCTTCAACACCCTCCTGAGGTACAACATGAAGCTCAACCCAGCTAAATGTGCCTTTGGGGTTCGATCCAAAAAGTTCTTGGGTTTTCTAGTCACTCAGCATGGGATCGAGGCCAACCCTGATAAAGTTCAGGCCATCCTGAACATGCAGCCACCCGTTGGCGTCAAAGACGTCCAACGCCTGACTGGACGAATTGCTTCGCTCAATCGCTTCTTGTCCCGAGCGACCGAACGATGCCTGCCTTTCTTCAAATGGTTGAGAGGGCCCAAACTAGCATCCGCTCCGTTCGCCTGGGATGAGGAATGTTAGAAGGCTTTTGCAGAGCTAAAGGAGTTTTTGGCCTCACCCCCGGTGTCATCAAAGCCAGTCTCGGGTGAAACTCTGCATCTCTACCTCTCAACGACTCTTTCCACAGTGAGCTCGGTCCTAGTTCGAGATGATGCAGGAGTGCAGAGACCAGTATATTACACTAGCAAGGTGCTCAACGAGGCCGAACGACGGTACCCCGCAACCGAGAAACTCGTGCTAGCATTGGTAACCTCGGCCAAGGGCCTCCGGCCCTACTTCCAAGGGCACTCCATCGTCATGTTGACCAATGAGCCCCTAAAGAGGATCCTTGCTCACCCTAAAGCTTCAGGTCGCCTCGTCAAGTGGGCTATAATGCTCGGGGCTTACGATATCTCCTATCGTCCCCGCTCGGCCATCAAGGGACAAGCACTCGCAGATTTCATCACAGAGAGTACTGTCCCGACCGAGGGAATCCATCCGCTAATGCCCGGGCCCACCTGGGATCTTTTCGTCGACGGATCATCCAACTCCACCGGCAGCAGCACCGGCGTTCTTCTCCGATCCCCGAAAGGAGCAGAACTGTAATATGCCTTGAAGTTCAACTTCCCAGCATCCAACAATGTCTCGGAGTACGAGGCTCTCATCTCAGTAGCCAGGATGGCATGACGACTGGGGGACGAACGAGTCAGAATCCACACTGACTCCCAATTGGTCGCCAGCCAGGTCAACGGTGACTACGAAGCTCGGGAAACACCGATAATCAAATACCTCCAACTGGTAAGAGGAATAGCCTCACTCTTCGAGAGTTTCAGGTCATCCGGATTACTCGGGAGGAAAACTCTAGAGCGGACGCCCTCTCTCGATTGGCCTCCTATGTTGCCCCAGAAGGTACATGATCGGTTTTCCTCGAAGAGGTAGAACGATCGAGCATAGAAGTGGAGCTCATGACCGTTGATCAGGCAGTATCAAGCGACTGGCGGACTTCATATATATCCAGGCTCCGGGATTCTTGAGAGCCCTCTGACCCTCGGGACGCTCGGAGACTGAAGTATCAAGCTCGGCGCTTCGTCATCTTAGACGACGCTTTGTACCGAAGGTCTTTTTTCGGTTCTCTCCTCAAGTGCCTCGGTATCGAGGAGGCCGGTTGAGTAATTCAAGAGCTCCACGAAGGTGTCTGCGGTGCACATCAAGGAGGAAGAGCGCTCGCCAGTGTTGATGGTTTTTTTGATGTGAATGATGATGTGATGGATATGAATATAATGGTATGGGAGATATATGAAGATGTGTGAGCAAGTAAATAACCTAACTCAAACAATCATAAAAATTAGAAGCATGGGCATGTCATCAATGTTCATGAGGAAAAAAATAAAAACACACGCCGGGGCATGGAGCAAAGGAATAAAATGAAAACACACACCGTAGGTGTGGAGCAAATAAAGCAAAGAAAAGATCAAGCAAGATGACAATGATGAACAATACCCAACTAAAGAAGTGTGATCGCCACCAAGGTAATTAAACTAGCAAAGCTAAGCTAAATACCTTGGAAAGAGGAGGATGAAACACCCGCCCACGGGAGATGAAATCTGGAACTCTACAAGCACAAACGGTCTAATAAACGGCCGCTAACGAACAAGAGACGACCTTACGATAAGCCGCCACAGATCTGAAAATAGTCCTAAATGCAACCGCCAGAGCGCACGAAACAGCAAGTGGGGACTTCGATGTCCACCTCTCTTGGCCGGCCAGAAGAGTTGGGGCTCATGCTGGGAACCTTGTAGACCTACAAAAGAGTGTAGAAGCACAGAAAAATAACCCAAATTAGCCCTATGACAAGTGTAGTAACTATAATGCAATTAAACTAAAGTGCATGCAAAAGGAAGGGTGAATACCTGAGAGATTTGGTTTTTTAACCCCTATGGGGCGTGGAAAAGATGGGAGATGTTTAAAAATGATGCAAAGATGCTAGGAACGTGGAAGGAGAAAAGGGAAGATGCTTGTGAATGCTATGAAGAGGGGAAGAAACCAAAGAAGAAAATAACACTATTAAACCCTTGAAACTTAATACTCCCTGGACTTGAAGGCTAATGGACGTAGACAACACTTCTCCTTGATGGGTACTCACTCCAGAATGCGGCAGCACCTCGACGTAATCTCCCGAAATCTCATCTTCAAATCATGAACTCAAGGGTTCTATTTATAGACCCTCAAACCCTAGGTTCGAGTCGGAGAGATTCCAACGAAAATGTAGGATGAAACTTAGCAAACTCTTGAAGATAACATTCCCAAGAGTCCATAGAAACAAACGGGAGCTTCTAAGAATCGGTATCGAGAGAGAAATAATCAAATCAAAACTCTACTTCTGCCACGGCGCAATAGAAGAAGATCAGTAAATCAGGACTCTCTATGTCACGCCCCGAGCCTTTATTACAGTGGAAGACTAACTCGGGGAGCGCGAACAGCCGGCATGGTAAGCTTCTTGCAAGCAAGAACGATCAGATGCGCAAGACAATCACACAAAATGAATTCAATTGCACAATATTTACTAAAAATCTAACTTCATTCCGTTATCAATCAAATATTCAAAAATACAATAACTTTTCCACCATCTTTCACTCTACTAGACTCAAGAAATAGGAAAATTACATTGACTCCATCTAAACAATATAGACTTCCTAAGTCTTCGCTCATCTTTATTCACTCTCGGATCCGCTACTTGAACATTATGAACCCGAATCAGACTCACTTTCATTTCCTGAAAAAGATTGGAAATAGGTAATGAGGACACTTGCCCAGTAGGTATCTTCACATCAACATGAAGACACTATTAAAGTAATTAGCATTTAGCTCTAAAGAAATAATGCAAAATCATGCGAATGCGAATATCATGTGATTAAACCAAAGTAACACGATAATCATGTAAGATAGAGTGAACAAGGATGAATGTAACAAGAACATGATATTTGGCCTTTCATGAACAAGAATGTATCGAGAATGCACTTTCACTTTCACTTTCATAACCATAAAGGTTACGCACGAGAATGTCAATCATGTAGCAATTAACTAGATTTTCACGAGTGCTCATGGATTTCACTTATTTATAAAGAAAGTACTCCCAGCACAATGCGACGCCAGTAGCATCATACCCCATGGTTTATAAAATAGTATGTTTCCGGCAATCAGCCGTGGGGACTAGCATAGAGCCCTTGGACACAATCAGCGCCCGAACTGCATCTTCACGTATAAATCAAGCTACTTCCATGAGTGTAACAATAAAGTATGGCCAAGAATGTAATAAGGTCAATAACTCATAATAACAACAATCAATGAATGAATGCTTCAATTTAGAGTATGAGAGATCAAGAAAAAGATTTAAACAATGTCATGCTCACGGAAATAAATCGAGAGCATAACGGTACATTCTTTTCTCTTTCCAATCATTATATTAAGTTTCTTGATCAATATTATAAGTTCTAGACTATCATTAGTTCATCTAGAACCTTTGGAATATCAACCCTTGGGTCAAACCTCGGGTTAAGTACTTAAGCAATGTGACGGTCGTTTACTGGGCCGTTACATCATGTAATGCTCCAATAGTGGGCTGTTACAATGATCCGAGTCTAGAACAATAAAAATGGACTCAGAGAAAGGTGACGGTCATGGATTGGGCCGTTACATTATGTGACGGTCCAGGATTAGGCCGTTACATTAGTCTGAACCCCTAATCAAGAATTCAAACTCAGATGAATGTGACGGTCTTATATTGGGCCGTTACATGTGCATGACGGTCCAACATAGAGCCGTTACATTACTGATAATCAGAAAACATCGATAGTGCAGTCTAATCAATGGGATTTAATGGTACAACCAACTCAGCATCCTAGTGGGAAACCCAGGCTCGCGGAGAATTACGGAGGCCTTGAAACAAGATTTCCTAGTCCATTGGAAGGAATATCCAATAGAGAGGTCCTCAAGTCCAAGAATAATGTTCCTATAGTGCAAAGTGAACTAATGGACAACATACCGGAATATGAGTCATGTACTTAAAGAAATGACTCTATTGATAAAGAGTGAAGGTGTAATGATGTGAAACCATGATAAAACTCCATTAATACAATTTTGGAAAATCATGATTTAAATACAAACTATAGAATTTTTGGTACATGAAACTAGCATAACTTAAAATAACATGCAATACCTATCATGAACAATTAGATAACTGAAGAGTCACATAACAGGTTAAAACTTAGCTATCTAGGGTTAATTATAAGTAAACTTAATTGGTAACTATTCTATCATGAGCTGACAGAACACAGAGTCTAACGGTCGAACAGGGGTGCGTCACAGTGTCTGTGACGGTCTATCGAGGGGTCGTTACAATAATGTAACGCTGCTATCCAGGTGTGTTAGAGACAACAGTGAAATAAAAATATAACAGAGTGTGTGACAGTCTGTCGTAAGGCCGTTACATGTATGTGACGGTCCTACAATGATGCGTCAGAGCGTCTGCTGACAGAAACTAACATGAAACCTAAGAGATCAACACACATCATGTCTGTAATCAAATACCATGTCTATCCTAGGCATGATAACAAAGTATAGGCTATCTACATGCATGGGTTTCAGTGAATAAACAAGATAACGTCTTTTAATTTTCTACTTAGGGATAAGTGATGTATGAATGCATAGAACTATTAAAATATGAAATTCATGATGTATCATGCATGGAATTCAATCAAACCAGAGGGCTTTTAGTCCTATCAAGAGGTTTTTGCCATTCATGAGATAACCTACCTCTTAACTTGGCTTTAAACTTCCAATTTAGGGTTATAAAAATGTTCCCTACTTCTCCTCTTCCTGTGACTTTTCAGCAACTTCCTTGGGCTCTAACTTCACCACCTCTTTACCTAAAGATGTGAAATTTGGAGAGGAGTTAGTCTAAAGTATTGTAAACAAATTCCTCTAAAGAACTTACCTGAGATTATGACTCCTTACCTTGATTCCACGTGAGTAAAAGTAAGGGTCACGCAGCTCAGAACTAGGTCCTATTTATAGAGTTCTAGCTAGGGTTTGAGGATTAGATCGATTCTAGAGTTCTTAATCTGCCATAATCTAATCCCTAAGAGTCCTTAGTAGTGTTATGAACTCACCCAAGTCGATCCCTAGTGGATAAGATCTCAAGGTTCTAATCTTTCTACTCGCTCTTTCCTTCACGGAACTAACAGGGTGTAACGATTGTAGACCCCTGCGTTACAAGTATGTGACGGTCTCACGATAGACCGTTACATTCAATGTTCCCAAAGTTCAACATTAATCAAACTCTTTTGCTAATTATCCTATATAATTATTTATATAATTTGTATCTATCCTTATTCTGCTAAAACCTGACTTCTAAGAGTCCCGAGTGATTTTACATGTCATTCTAATTAGGTCTCTTATGGATAGGATCATCAAGTTCTAATCTTTTTATACATTCTCTTACTTACGGAACTTGCAGGCTGTGACGGTCTAGGGTATACGCATCACAAGGCTATGACGGTCGCCTGATGGACCGTTACATTCGACGCATTCAGAATTTTAATTTTAATAAAACTCTTTTATTTACTTTTCATCTAGTTATCCTATTAAGTGGTGTTTATCCTTTAAAATCTGTGAATAGGCTTAATAACCTTCTAGAATATGGGCCAAATTAAATGGGCCTGGTCTTTAAACCTTTTTGATTTGTTTAGTATATTAGGTTAATTGATTAACACAATTGGGCCTTATAATGGCTAATAAACTCAATAATCCTTTTATAAATTTATTTAGCCCTTATAAATTACAAATAAATTTTAAAATAATCTAGAAGTAACTTATATAAATTCTGGGGCACTACACTCTGTCACCATAATCGGTCTTACGATAAACTGCCACTTGGAATTAACGGTCCAAGTATAGACCGCCACCCTCAAATGTTCACCAAAAGATAAGACCAACAGGCGAAGACTTCGTGAACAGGACTCTGGAACTGGAAAATGGTCTAAGGTAAAACCGCCACAATGCCTCTAACGGCCATCCGATAAATCGCCAGAGCTCAACGGATAAAAAAGGATAAGGCTGAAAGAAAGACGTTGGCTCTGGACTCTGGCGTCATCAAACGATCTTACGATAAATCATCAAACGTCATCAAACGCCCATATGATAGACCGCTAGAGACAGTGGCATGGCAAAACAAATGAAAGGCCTACTAAGCTTCAACCCACGGAAAAACAAATGAGGAGCGAGACCCAATCAAGGAGAATGACCCATGAAATAAGCCCCAAAGCTGACCAAGATGGCTCAATAAACATCGTATAACTAGGAGCATCATAATGATAAATAAGGAGATGACCCAACTCATTGGTCATAAAATGGGTGTCAACAGATGCCCCTCCTTAACATCCTCTTTGCAGGGGAACGAGCGGAGGTGAAGCGAAAATGACATGGAATCATGGAGGTGAAGCGGAAATGTAGCAGAATGGACTGAGAAGCGAGTGTTAAGGTAAACCGGCACCCGTCCTCAACCAACGATCGATAGGAATCTTCCAGAAAACTTCAGACCAATCACAAGGAACGAAAAACTGAATGACGCATGCCTGGAAGAACTAACAACTAAAGGAAAGGAAAACACGACCAACCTCCTCACTAGAACACACAGCTGATACACAGTCAGAGCAAGCGGAAAAGTAAAGAGACGAATAACTAAACTCCAGACAGGAATCCTCAAATAACCAAACCGAGCAAACAGACCGAAGGAAACCTTCCAACTCAGAGTGGAATGACTCTCCTTACTCAAGACCATGGACACATAGTTATCCACCATTACTGAGACACTCAGACAGATGAGGGCACATGAATGCTCAAAGATGCGTATGATGCATGCTAGGCTAAAATAAAGAAATCATCAAAACGAATGCAAAGAACGGATAAAAATAGCAAGATACTCGAGAATAGTATTGCTAGACCAGATAAATCAGGGTCAAGAAACTATCTGCAACCACGGCGTGTAAGATAGAACCATCATTCCCCAACTCTTCCAACCTAATGGCCAATCCAATGATTAAACATGTGCACCTAGATCATCATCATTTTTGTTAAAGGGGAACATCAGATCCCGGAACACATGAATGACCAGCCGGTTCTCGAGGTAATATATCATAGATACCATATAGTAATGCATTAAGAGACCAAGGTTGAAATACTAACCTAACTTACCTGTTCGGTGAGCGGATGAAAGGATGTGATGGCGTTTATGATTTGAGCAACAAAAGGGGTTAGCTGTCATTAACTAGATCCATAGGATAAGCGTGAAGCACAACAGAGCATGAATTTGCATAAAAATGAATAAAGCATTGAAATTCATCAAACATTTCAAGACATAAAATGGTCTAAAGTATGACTTCTATAAATTCTCGGACAGCCTAACAATAGACTGCCAAATTACGTCGGTTCACATCCTTCGAGGAGGAGGCTCTGACAACAAACGGTCTAAGGAAGGACCGCGAGAAGAATCGTGACGGTCTAACAATAGGCCGACAAATTTCCTGGGCGTTCAAAAAAAACAAACCGAGCGTTCTTCCCCCATTCTACACTCATTCATTCAAAACACCCCCCCCAGAACTGAGCACCGGCGATTCCGGCGACCCACTAGCGACCACCGTCCAATCCCCGGCCACCGCCATGGTGAAGAAACGCGCCGTGCAGCGCCTCCAATGGCGGCTAGAGGAAGAGGGCACGCCACCTCTGGCGGCGGCGGACCCACCGGAGGGAGAACAGGGGCCGGCGGCCCAACCGGAAGGAGACACTCCCCCGGCAACTGAGGGAGGTACTGGGGAAGCCATGGAGGAAGAGGAAGATGAACCCGTCGTCGAGGAAGCCACAACGGCGGCGACCGGTCGCCGGTCATTGGAGGTAGGTTGACGGCCCTAAAAAACTCATTTTTGATTTTTTTTTTCAAACCCTGCATGTGTATGATTGGATGGGGAATGGGTCTGGGGACCCATTAAAATACTTTGTAGGCCCTTTAAGGCCATTTCCAAGGCATGGGGGAATAGAGAAGACAACGCCCATTCGCGGGTCCGGCAGCGGTCGTTCCAGTGACCGCTACACCCTCAGACGGTCCATACGATGGCCGCTAGAGGACTCAGATGGCCCAAGATATGGCCGCCAGAGGATCAGAGATAGAACTTTGGTTTTTTGTATTTTTTTGTTTTATTTGATTTTGTTGTTGTTTTCATTTATATGAAATGCAATGAAAATGCAATGCAATGACTGACTTACATTCTAAATGTGCACAGGGGAAGAGATGGACTCGGATTTCTTGGTTGCAAGTCCGAGCCGTGTACCAGGCCTTACCAGACTATCAGAGGGACAGACTGAAAGCTATGGGCTTCGGGGAGCTGTTGAGCATTGAGGTCACACGGATAGACACAGCATTGATCTACGCCCTCCACGAGAGATGGGACCCAGTCAGCAGAGCTTTCATCTTCCCGTGGGGCCACATGATCCCCACATTGGAAGACATGGAGAGGATCACCGGATTGCGAGTCCACAGAACGCCGGTGACAGGATGGACCTACGGAGACTACCGAGAGATGGCGCAGGAGCTGTTTGGATTAGATCTGTTGAGGCCAGGGCATCACTCCTCGGTGCTGGGATGAGTGACACTCTAGGAGAGCCTGGGGCTGAGGGGAGCTGCTATATCAGTAGGGGAGCTGCCAGAAGGGCACATAGGAAGAGTGATAGACCAGGTCCGGGGGAGAGTGGCAGCAGAGCCGGGACCAGAGGGAGATATCGTCCTGCGACGCTTCCTGATTTTGCTATTCAGGAAGCTTCTTTTCGGGACCAGGGCGGATGGAGTGAGCGCTAGGCTCCTCCATTTGCTGAGAGACTTAGACGGAGTAGGAGGATACGCCTGGTGAGAAGCGGTCCTGGCGTTCCTTTTCAACTCTCTGAGCACGACCGACCGGCAGACCATGCTGGGCGGCTTCTCGCCATTCCTACAGGTAAAATGCCCTAAACTCTAAACTTTAAATGCTTTTCTATATGCTTGCTATTATTATATGCTGATGCTTGACTTATTCAGGTCTGGAGCTACATGTACCTCCCTAGCTTAGGGCGAGGGAAGGAGCTACACCCCGAGCGCATCCCCATCGCGAGACGGTGGGTGGTGGCACGGGATATGGGATCAATCCGACGCCTTGCTCAGGCGATACAGGACGACATCAACACTTTCCATATGCATCAGTAAAACTCTAAACTCAAACTCTCTATATGCTTTAAATGCTTCTAAATGCTGACATTGCTTATCTAAATGCTGACATGGACTCAATTGCCTTTTCAGGTGCACTGGACGCCCTATCGTGATGAGGGTCACGAGGGGCAGCCTTGGGTGGAGGCAGTCGAGGCGTACACCGGGTGAGAGATCTGGCTACATTACCTGAACATCATCGAGCCTCTCCATCATCGACTGATCATGAGGACGAGGGGAGTATACCAGCCAGAGGTGGAGTTCCCGAAAGAGACAACGAGCCCTTTGGGAGATCTGCGAAGGGACTCATCGACGACATCGACTGGGTTACTCGGGCGGTTGACCAAGTGTGAGATTGGACACGGAGGGGTCGGAAAGTGAAGACCCGAGCTGACAGTGACGAGGCCTACCTGAAGGCTTTTGGGCAGAGGTACGGTGACCGGGTGTTCCGCTGCGTCCGACGACCGGTATGACTTCTAAACTCATGCTCTTCAATTAAATTATCTTATTCCTATATGCATTGACACATTGGTTTGCTATATGCAGCTAGACCCCCACGGACGCATAGCAGAGCTCCAGGGACTCCTCCACGCTACTGTACAGCAGAGGGACGAGCTCCAGCATGCGCTGGACCTTCTAGTGAGTTTTCTTGATCCTTTGGACTTAATTATGCTTATGCTTATGATAAATGTGACTGACATTGACGTCTAAATACAGCGAGTTGAGGGAGCGCAGTGAGCAGGATCATATGCTCCGTCGTCATCGTTACAGCCTGGGGGAGGCAGAGCTGAGAGAGACGCTGACTTCGCTCGTGCAGTCGCTCGGGCTGAGGAGGCCTAGACTACCCTTGCGGAGATGGTAAGCAACACCAAACGACTCCTGACTAACTATATGAATGCTTACGTAGGCGAGAGAGCTGACCACCGCATTGGCCGAAGCGGAGCGAGCCCGAGCGGAGACCGAGAGGTTGAGAACAGAGAGAGAGGGCCAGCGGGCAGAGATGGAGAGGCTGCATGCGGAGGTGGCAGCGACAGCCGATCTCCGTGCAGAGATTGAGAGATTGAGAGCAGGGACGTCTATAGATTCCCAGCGGGTGATAGGGGAGCTGAGAGCTTAGATCTGGGTGCTGGAGAGAGCACTCTGGCTAGTGGGAGGACGGTCCTCCCAGAGCATGTTGCAGAGCGGCGCGCGGAGTGGAGCTCGGGACTTCCTTACGGGTTCCTCCAGCCAGCAGAGGAACGAGGAGGAGGAGCGGCGTCGACGATGGCACCGAGAGGAGAGTAGCACAGCCATGGGCCCACCGGAGAAGATGCATGAGAGTACCAGTGACAGCGGTGGCCCGGGAGGTGGACCGGTCGAGTGATTTGTACTCTACTTTTTCTTATGATGCACACTTATACATGACTTTTGATAGTGGAATGAAATCTTTTTTGTTTATTTAAGATGCAAATGCGTATGAATGTGAATGCTTGACTGAACACTACCTTAGGACTAACAGAGAGACGGAGAGACATAGATGGAGAAGAGTGCGGCAGGGCTGGCGAGCAAGAGGAGAAAGGAGTTAATTAAAGCCTGTGAAACCCTTACAAATGGTCTAAATTAAGACTGCCAAAGGTGTAAAATGGTCGAATCTACAACCGCTAGAGTGACAAAGAGAGGGCGGTGGATGAAAGGAAAAAAATGGTCCAATCGTGGACCGTCATAGGACTCTAGCGGTCTCACGATAGACCGCTAGTGTAGAAACTATGTTAATCTGAGAAGGACTCTCCATGAGAGTCCGAACTTGGGGGAAAGAGGCCTTAATATGCACTAGAACTCAATCTAACTAAGGATAAGACTACCCAACCTCAATCCTAATGCACCAACATAAAAAATAAACCTCTATAAGTAGGAACAAGCCCAGAATTCGTAGCTCACATCAATTCTCTGCTATAAGTCTCAAAATTCCAACAAAAACTCTTAAAAACACCATGAAGAGGACCTTTGAAGCTAGTGTTATGGGAGAGATGGTCTACACCGGGCCTAAGGTAGCTAAGAAGGAACATGGGGAGCTATAGCGGCTGGCTTCCATCGCCAAGCACTTGAGCTCAAGTTCTTCAAGAGAGGTAGGTTGCAATTTGATTCAAAATTTCATAAATTTCTGAATTTTCATCTTCTCATGATCTTCCTCTCTTCTTTCTTCTTCTTTTTCCTTTCTTTTTCTTTAACTTCTTCCTGGCCTAAGATGCTACTCCAACCTAAAGTGGGTGTCTCCCCTGATCAAAGAACTCCCTTTAGAGGTCCTCTCAATCCTAAGGGCATGGCATCTTCACCCTTTAGTGGTTCTAGCTAATAATTTCAAGAAAATCTCTTTGGATTGGTCAAGCATTTCAGCCCTTGTAGAGCTATGGCATCCTCAAACACACACTTTCCTCTTCCCAACCCTTGAAGCCACTGTCCTATTAGAGGAGGTAGAGACCTACCTAGCCCTTCCTAAGACTAAGGTGGGGGATGAAGACCTAGTGTGTCACACGGTTGAGCCTATAGACCCATCACTCATTCTAGGGGATTTCATACACAATCCAAAAGATGTTAGGACCATGATCAGCCCACGCCATATCCATTTGATACCCATGGCTCAATGGATAACCACTTATTGTAAGAACAAGAGCGGAAGATTTGAAGCCATAGCCAAAGCTACCTCAATTTGCTTGTACGGGGTCTTCCTTTTCACCACCACCGACCACCTCTTGGACATCCAAAACCTTAGCATCAATAGTGACTTGTGACGGGGTTTATCTATCTCTCAAGTGGTCCTTTCATACCTCTACGAAGGTCTTAGCTCAGCTTATCTAGGAGGGCCTCTTTTTGGATCAATGATCGTCCTTGAGTGTTGGATGGGAGTGAGACTTAAGTTCGTACCCAAGGAGGACTTACCTTCAACTAGCCGGATATTCGGGAGCCACCCTCTATTCTTCATAAGAGGCGCATTTGGGTTCTCTTCACAGGTTGAGTGCCGGGTGGCAGACAAGAAGACACGGGATGATTGGCACCTTTACCTCAACACTTTGCCTATTGATAAATTCATGATGCAACCAAGGGCTCTTCAAAGCACTACCCTTAGAGTACCTCGACGACCGGGCCTAGACCTGCAGCTAGTGGCGAACACTACCATAGCGATCTACAACCCACACCTGTGCCATCTTCAAGTTGGGCTACCTTGTACTATGGTTCCTGCACTATCACACTTCCCTCCCCTTCAAGTTAGGAAGATAGGGACCGAGGAGGACGAGCGGGCTGTCCGGAATGCACTTGTAACACCTCAGTTAAATAATAAAATACAAAAGTAAAATTTGGAAATATGTATTGAAATTAAAGTTATTTCCTTATTATTTAATGACTTCAATGATTTTTCTAATTAAAGAATATTATCTATTTTTGAAAGTGGCCAAAATTATATCAATATTTATTTTTCTACAATCACCATAAAGAGACTTTCATATTCCAAGATGTAATCGAATTTTCTACGTTGAATTGGATTTAATAGGTATAAATCAAATTAATCGAATTTCACCCGTAGGCCAAAGTTCTGACTAATTTCTAAAAATATGGAAAAATTATATTCTTCTAGAGAACGAAGTTTCTAACAATATTGTCAACTGGGCCGACCCCAAATAAAAATCTAATTAGGCTCAATGAAGGAGTTTTAGCCAAAATCGTTGTTTTTCATAGACCAACCTTAATCGATCAAATTCGAGTCCATTTCTCAACCAATCCAGTCCAAACCTGGTCCCAAATGATAGGTTAACCCTAGTAGATCATTTCGCCTCTAAAACGCTAGCCTCTAGAAGCGCCATTTCGGCCGTGGCGGCGCGGATAGGATCGAGTGCGAGTTTTTCGGTGTTCTTCCCTCTTTGGACTCTTCACCCTAATTCGATCGCTAGAGGCATCCATTAACCCTATAAGTAGATGGCTTTGGTAGCCCTAGAACCCCATTTTCATCTCCAACAAACAGCGTGACCTGTGGTGGCCGATCGACGGCGTATTAGGGCGAGGATCGACGGGTGTTCGTGGATTAGGGTTTTGGCGTCTTCCTCTTTCTTCCTCGATTAAAGTAGGTTTCTCTCAAGCCCAACCTTAATTAAACCATACCATGACATGCACCTCGAAGTCTTCTTTTATTTGATCATATTTTGCCCAATTTTTATGATCTATATTGTGCGAATTCATCGTTTCATTGAGAGCATGTAATTAGGGTTTTTCTACATTCCTTTTTGTTTGATTATGTACGCTAATCGAAGTCAAATCTTGAGATTGATTATGCCTTATTGTTCATTTTTAAGTTCTCTTTCGATCGATAGTAGTTTGCCCAATTTTTATGAAGTATATAGATCGAATTAAGCTTTTCATTTGACATGTATCAGGTTTGTCACCGTTCTGGGCATGGCGAGCATTGAACGGCCCTAACAGAGACCGCTTATTGTTCCGCGGTCGCACGACAGACCGTTTGTTTAGACTGAGCGGCCTCCAGTTAGACCGTTTATATGTCAAGCGGCCACGAGATTGACCGTCGTTATACGGCGGGGTTCCAAGTGGAGCGGCCCTCAAACGACAGTTTACATAATTGAACGGCCCCTCGATAGACCGCGTTATGACGGTGGGTTTTTCAAAGAAAAGAGGAGTTGCGTTGGTTCTGAGCGGTCCTCCTCTGACCGTTGAATGCATTGAGCGGTCCATATATAGATCGTTTTAACCCTGTTTCAGTAAAATATTACTCATTTCCAGCATGTTGTGTTCTATTTTTCTTGATTAGATAATACGATTTTAGGGCTTAAATTTGTAGTATGAACACACTAATGACTGGGATTCATGGAATATTTGATTTAAGGTCTAATTTTCATCCAATTATGTTATCCTCTCCATGTTCACCTTTCGTGTATCCTAGTTTACTTGAAAAGAAAATAGACTAATATGCTTGATCAAGTAATTAGTTGCAATTCATTTATTAGTTAGAACTTGTTTTAAGGTCGTGCCACTCCGGTGGTGGCGACTAGACTTAATGTCTTGTTTTTCGTTGATTGTTAGCTATTGAATTCTTGGACATCGAATTACCTCTCCGTCGGATATTCCTTCCGCCGGACTAGGTGTTCATACTCCAAGGCCTCCGTAAGCCCCCGCAAGCCTGGGATTCCCACTAGAACGTCGGGCGGGTTGTACCCACAAAGTCTGAACCTTCTAACTCGTTCGAATCGCTTGCTTTTGCCCGAGCCAAGAGTCGGGACTGTCCTGGTTTGAGCGGCCCTTCTGAGACCGTTCAACCAATGAGCGGTCCAGTCATGACCGTCTGACACTTTGAACGGCCCCCGTTAGACCATTTTTTAACCAACTGTGCGTCGACCTTGGTCATCTGGACTAAGTGATTTACGCGGTCGTTTCTGGACCGTGTACCTCTCACGCGACCCCTTCGTGAATGTGTTGATCTGGTGTAGGCACCGACCTTCCTCGTGCATCGATCTGTAAACGGCTCTTATTTGACCGTTCTGTGATAGAGCGGCCCGAATAGGACCGTGTTATTGCTTTTAAGCGGTCCATGTCAAACCGTTTACTTGTTAGCGGTCCTCTGCCGACCATTTATGTTTCAAGCTTTACATTTTTAGGCTTTGAGTTGTGTAAGCTGCTCTAGCCTATTCAGGCTATGGTATTTCAAGTTTTTGACCCATTGTTAGGTCTACTGATAACATTATCCATTCTAAGTCATTTTGAATGACTTTTCCCTCTCGATTAATGAGCTTGTTGTTTGGAATCTCAACAAAAATCAATAATTCTTACGCATTACACCTTGATTACATGAATTTGACCTTGGAACTCTTGGCCATTAAACATTGTGGATGTCTAGATTCGTGGGATCTATGATCCAAACAAATCAATGCCAAGGCAAACACATTAAAGGGCCCATTCTGGTCCTGGGAGACACACCCGAAAAGTACTTGATCCCCGGGGAGGTGAATGACTAGGTGTGGCATTTGGCACCAGTACTATCTAGCGTGTTAAGTCTATGACATTCCACACTCTTGTGATACTTACTATACTTGCTTGAAAGCAGAAAGTGCTTGCTCGCATGACTTGACTTGACTTGATATATGGCCATTCACTTGAAGTTCTAATTACTTACTCTTGCTATCGTGACTTGCAATCTTCATCGTGCTAGTAATCTTGTTATCATGTTTAAATGTTTTTCTCGCGTTATTCATGCATTCATGAAATGGTTAATTATTTAAACTATGCCTGATGATAGTGAGTAATTCCTACTGAGCTTCTTGCTCACCCCTACTTTCCACCCCTTTTCAGGCAACGCAGTAGATGGAACGCTTGAAATTTGGATCGGGCCAACGTGATTGAGTGAACCTGGAGTTTGGAGACTGGAGTCTTTTATTTTTTTGAGTCTTGATAGTATAGTGGATCTTGCTATGTTCTCTTCTTTATTTCTTTTATTGAGTCCACATTGTATTTAAATTCCAAATATCAATAAAATTATATTTCCTCAAATTAATGGCCTCCATGTGTTGAATATTATTTATTTATGTTTAATTTATTTTGCTCTTGCTATCATGATTGTTTCGATGTACGTTCCGAACACTGCTTCCCGCTGCTATCGGTTCTGGGCGTGACAGAAGTGGTATCAGAGGCACGGTTGTTGAGTCCTAGGTTCTTGTCCGTAAGTATAGGTTATCCTAAGTAATAGGTCGTGTAATCCTTGTCATCCCTTCTTGTTACCTGGTGAGATGGGGTAGTACTTCGGGTTAAGTAATAAAATATGTATAAGATTGCGTAGCCGACACATAAGGATAATAAAATTTTTAACCTTATAATTATTTTTGCAGGGGTTTGAGCTCTTTTCGAAATGAAAGCAAGAGGATCTACGAGTAAGCTAAGGTTCAGTTTCGCTAGAAGGTGGCGAGTCCATCGTAAAAAGATTCAAAGTAATAAGAAGAAAAGGATTAACCTTTCGCAAATGAAATATTTTCACTGTCACAAAGTTGGTCATCTAATCAGGGAGTGCTGGCGAAGGAGCGGAGCGTGTCTTCGTTGCGGAAATAAAGAACATGTAATGGCTAATTGCCCTAAGCTACTTCCACAAGTAAATTGGAACTGATTTCTATCAAATAAAGAATTATATAAGGTATCGTTCTCCCTTATCCTTAACTATAGTTAAATTCTTTTGCATTCCATTAGTTGTATGATTGACATATTATTTTGAATAGATAAGATCATCTTAGTTTAACTATTTGAATAGTTAATGGCATCCGACGAATTTGGAGACCAAATTCCTTGAAGTGGGGGAGGATGTAACACCTCGATTAAATAATAAAATACAAAAGTAAAAATTTGACATATGTATTGAAATTAAAGTTATTTCCTTGTTATTTAACGACTTCAATGATTTTTCTAATTAAAGAATATTATCTATTTTTGAAAGTGGCCAAAATTATATCAATAATTATTTTTCTACAATCACCATAAAGAGACTTTCATATTCCAAGATGCAATCGAACTTTCTACGTTGAATTAGATTTAATAGGTATAAATCAAATTAATCGAATTTCACCCGTAGGCCAAAGTTCTGATTAATTTCTAAAAATATGAAAAAATTATATTCTTTTAGAGAACGAAGTTTCTAACAATATTGTCAACTGGGCCGACCCCAAATAAAAATTTAATTAGGCTGAATTAAGGAGTTTTAGCCAAAATCGTTGCTTTTGATAGACCAACCTTAATCGATCAAATTCGAGTCCATTTCTCAACCAATCGAGTCCAAACCAGTCCTAAATGATAGGCTAACCCTAGTAGATCGTTTCGCCTCTAAAACCCTAGCCTCTAGAAGTGCCCTTTCAGCGGTGGCGGCACGGATAGGATCTAGTGCGAGTTTTTTGGCGTTCTTCCCTCTTTGGACTCTTCACCCTAATTCGATCGCTAGAGGCATCCATTAGCCCTATAAGTAGATGGCTTTGGTAGCCCTAGAACCCCATTTGCATCCCCAACAAACAGCGTGACCTGTGGTGGCCGATCGACGGCGTATTAGGGTAAGGATCGATGGGTGTTCGTGGATTAGGGTTTTGGCGTCTTCCTCTTTCTTCCTCGATTAAAGTAGGTTTCTCTTAGGCCCAACCTTAATTAAACCATACCATGACATGCACCTCGAAGTCTTCTTTTATTTGATCATATTTTGCCCAATTTTTATGATCTATATTGTGCGAATTCATCGTTTCATTGAGAGCATGTAATTAGGGTTTTTCTACATTCCTTTTTGTTTGATTATGTACGCTAATCGAAGTCAAATCTTGAGATTGATCATGCCTTATTGTTCATTTTTAAGTTCCCTTTTGATCGATAGTAGTTTGCCCAACTTTTATGAAGTATATAGATCGAATTAAGCTTTTCATTTGACATGTATCGGGTTTGTCACCGTTCTGGGCATGGCGAGCATTGAACGGCCCTAACAGAGACCGCTTATTATTCTGCGGTCGCACGACAGACCGTTTGTTTAGACTGAGCGGCCTCCAGTTAGACCATTTACATGTCAAGCGGCCACGAGATTGACCATCGTTATACGGTGGGGTTCCAAGTGGAGCGGCCCTCAAACGACAGTTTACAGAATTGAACGGCCCCTCGATAGACCGCGTTATGACGGTGGGTTTTTCAAAGAAAAGAGGAGTTACGTTGGTTCTGAGCGGTCCTCCTCTGACCGTTGAATGCATTGAGTGGTCCATATATAGATCGTTTTAACCCTGTTTCAGTAAAATATTACTCATTTCCAGCATGTTCTGTTCTATTTTTCTTGATTAGATAATATAATTTTAGAGCTTAAATTTGTAGTATAAACACACTAATGACTGGGATTCATGGAATATTTGATCTAAGGTCTAATTCTCATCCAATTATGTTATCATCTCCATGTTCACCTTTCGTGTATCCTAGTTTAATTGAAAATAAAATAGACTAATATGCTTGATCAAGTAATTAGTTGCAATTCATTTATTAGTTAGAACTTGTTTTAAGGTCGTGCCACTCCGGTGGTGGCGACTAGACCGAATGTCTTGTTTTTCGTTGATTGTTAGCTATTGAATTCTTGGACATCGAATTACCTCTCCGTTGGATATTCCTTCCGCCGGACTAGGTGTTCATGCTCCAAGGCCTCCATAAGCCCCCGCGAGCCTGGGATTCCCACTAGGACGCCGGGCGGGTTGTACCCACAAAGCCTGAACCTTCTAACTCGTTCGAATCGCTTGCTTTTTCCCGAGCCCAGAGTCGGGACTGTCCTGGTTTGAGCGGCCCTTCTGAGACCGTTCAACCAATGAGTGGTCCAGTCATGACCGTCTGACACTTTGAACGGCCCCCGTTAGACCATTTTTTAACCGACTGTGTGTCGACCTTGGTCATCTAGACTAAGTGATTTACGCGGTTGTTTCTGGACCGTGTACCTCTCACGCGACCCCTTCGTGACTGTGTTGATATGGCATAGGCACCGACCTTCCTCGTGCATCGATCTGTAAACGGCTCTTATTTGACCGTTCTGTGATAGAGCGGCCCGAATAGGACCGTGTTATTGCTTTTAAGTGGTCCATGTTAGACCGTTTACTTGTTAGCGGTCCTCTGCAGACCGTTTATGTTTCAAGTTTTCCATTTTTAGGCTTTGAATTGTGTAAGCTACTCTAGCCTATTCAGGCTATGGTATTTCAAGTTTTTGACCTATTGTTAGGTCTACTGATAACATTATCCATTCTAAGTCATTTTGAATGACTTTTCCCTCTCGATTAATGAGCTTGTTGTTTGGAATCTCAAGAAAAATCAATAATTCTTACGCATTACACCTTGATTACATGAATTCGACCTAGGAACTCTTGGCCATTAAACATTGTGGATGTCTAGATTCGTGGGATCTATGATCCAAACAAATCAATGCCAAGGCAAACACATTAAAGGGCCCATTCTGGTCCTGGGAGGCGCACCCGAAAAGTACTTGATCCCCGGGGAGGTGAATGACTAGGTGTGGCATTTGGCACCGGTACTATCTAGCGTGTTAAGTCTATGACATTCCACACTCTTGTGATACATACTATACTTGCTTGAAAGTAGGAAGTGCTTGCTCGCATGACTTGACTTGACTTGATATATGGCCATTCACTTGAAGTTCTAATTACTTGCTCTTGCTATCGTGACTTGCAATTTTCATCGTGCTAGTAATCTTGTTATCATGCTTAATTGTTTTTCTCACGTTATTCATGCATTCACGAAATGGTTAATTATTTAAACTATGCCTGATGATAAAGTGTAATTCCTACTGAACTTCTTGCTCACCCCTACTTTCCACCCCTTTTCAGGCAACGCGGTAGATGGAACGCTTGAAATTGGGATCGGGCCAACGTGATCGTGTTTGGCAAGTAGAAGTGGCAGAAGATGAAGAGGGATACCGTGCTTAGGTGAAGGAATTGCGCAAGATCCGTCCTCGCGCGGATGAAAGAATGAATGTAATTTAAGCTTGTCTTCTTGATGTACTTGAAATTATCAATGAAATAATGTTCAATGAACTTGATTGAATGGAATAAGATATTTGTGTTGTGCAATGGATTGCTTGATTGACCTTGAATGGATGGACAAATCAGCTTAAAACAGAGTTCTCTGTCTGACAAACAGTCCATTATAGAGCCGCCAGCCACGCATAACGGTCTAACGACAGACCGCCAGAGACAGTGCTCAGGAAAAAATTGAGTTTTTCAACTTTTGGGAGAGGAAAATGGCCTAATTATGGGCCGCCAGAAGACTCCTAGCGGTTTAAATTAAGACCGCGAGATACAATTTACTGAGAGTTGATTTTTTTCAGCTTTCGGGAAGGGAAAACGGTCCAGTTATGAACCGCCAGAGTCGGTTAGTGGCCTAATGATAGACCGTGAGAGAACCAGAGACCAAAGACTAGTGAGCTTTGAATCTTGAGGGCACTTGAACCTGCATCTGCACATACTTATACAAGAAAATAAGTTAGATCTGTTCTTAGACTCAACCCCTTGCCTGCAGTAAGTTAGAAAATGACCATTTCTTGATATTTGGTCAAGGGGTGGAGCGTTATCAAATAGGCAGAAATATAATAAGAAAATGCAATGCATGTAATGCAAGATGATGGTTTTTTTGGAGTTTTGAAAGTATTTGATTTTTGTGAGGGTTTTTGAAATCTCTTATTTTTTTTGTATTTTGTAATCTACGATTTTTTAAAATTTGAAATATATGATTTTTTTGGATTTTGAGCTATATATGATTTTTTGGATTTTGAAATATGTTATTTTTTTTATTTTGAGATATAAGATTTTTTTGGATTTTGAGATATATGATTTTTTTGAGATTTTGAGATATATGATTTTTTTTTGATTTTGAGATATATGAATTTTTTAGATTTTGAAATATATGATTTTTTTGGATTTTGAAAGCCAACTTCGTCCTAGCAACAAGGCCCCTACCTGTCCTACTAGGATTCTCCTGAGGTCGGCATGTTTTTTGAAATGACAATCCCTGGCCAGGGCCAATCTGTGTGACGATGTTGCTACCGAGGCCATACCCAGGTGGAGAGGGGAAATCCCATCGCCCGTACGGAGAGGCCAAACGAGGTCTAAATCTGAAAAAACGAGGCCCAACTCCTCAAAGTGGCAGCCCCCATGCCCACTTAGTATAAAGCCCATAAACTCACTCAGTACAAGCGCTTCCTAGGCGGCCTTCGGGTTGGGAAGTCTGAGCATCAGTTCGATCGGGAAAGCTCCCCCGGAGCCCCATATTCCCTATCCCGACCATGCACTCATTGCTCGGAAGACCACTCCTGGGCAAGTGCCTATCGCTCAGGCTCACTGATGGAAGCTTATTAGTACGGCCGTTGCGAGTCCCTTAATGGCAGGAAGCTCAAGGGGATAGGAGAGACAAAGAGCCCGCGTCCTATAAGGAGCCCGCATGAAAGACGTAACCCCCCCCCCCCCCGAGACTCCTCCACTTACAGGGATCAGTCGCACAACGGGCCACTATTTAAACTAGAAAAGCCCTACTACAAGAGGTAAGTAAGGCAAGAGCCAAAAACCCTGAGCAGGAACCACTTCACCTTTTGGTGGAGAGGGATCTCGCCCTCCCACCTTCCTCCTAACTATTCCCTTCGCACCAGAGATCTACTACTTTGCTGACTTGAGCATCAGAGGGTCTTCCCCGGAGATCTATACCTAGACACCTCTGACTCATTTCCCTTCTTGCAGTTTATACTTCAAGGGTACGTGGTCATCCTCTTCCCCACTTAGGAGCAGCGCTAGATTGCCCCTCTTCATCTGGCGCCGTCTGTGGAAAACGCAGAAAGAGCCATCATGGTGCGAAGGAATTCTGGCAGGAGGATTACCGGCGACAAGGGAAAGGCCCCGGCGGCAGAAGAAGGCGCACCTTCTCTCCCCACGGAGAATTCCCCGTGAGGCAACCACGCCAACGAGATACCTCCCTGATGGAGGGAGAACAGCTTCCCAGCGTGAGCACCGACGCCCTCCAAACCCTCAACGTAAAACTGGATGTCCTCGTGTGTAATATCTCGATTTATTAAACAAATAAAAATTTCTAGAAAATTTATAAGAAATTAATTAGAAAATCCTTAATAAATAGAATAAGTTAAATTTCGACTATTTTATAAAAATCTAGAAAATTTAGAATCTTGTAGAGGATAAAATGTTTGATAATAGTGTCTTCTGTGACTGACCCAAATAAAATCCATAATTAGGCCAAATCAACTGATTAATGCCCAAATCCACACTTAATCTAATTGGACCTTAAAACGCGAAATTTGAGCCCAATACCCGATCATTTAGGCTGAGACCGGATCCTAATGGAAGGCTACGATGAGAGGATTGTTTCCCCTCTTAGTTCTCCTCGAAACCGGCCCTAACCCTAGAAAGTGAATTTTGGATGAGAAGGCGGCGGCTAACCCTATCCGTGCGGTTCGCGCACGTCCAACTTGATTGGACTCTATCTCCTCGAATAGAAAACTCTAGACCTTGTGTGACCTATAAAAATAACCCTCAGGAACCCTATTTTCATTTGGGTGCTGTGGCGGCCGACGAGGATCGTAGATGAGGGCGGATTCCGGCGATCACCGGCGGGGTGTTCTTAGCGTGTCATCGTCCCTTCTTCTTCCTTCTTCCTTCGTTTAAGGTAGGTTATAGCAAGCCAAACCTTAAGTATTATATATGATTAGAACCAGCATCGAGTGCACTTTCTATTGAATGCAAAATCCCTAAAAGTTGCTTAGTATCATGTGAGAATTTTAGGGTTTAGTAGAAGCATGTCATATCTAGGGTTATACTTGTTTCATCTTGTTTAAGTAGGGATTTCAGGCACTAAAGATTAAATCGAGCATGCTATACTATAAAACTTTTTGTGCTCTTTATTTTAAATCCAAAAGCCCTAATTATTATGCTCTGTACTATGCGTATTTAGCAAATCATTGTAACCCTAGCCAACTCGCCGGAGGCGGGCAGGGCGAAAGGGGCTTGACTATTTTTTTTGACTTGCGCGGCCTCACGATAGACCGCCCAACGTGGTTAGGCGGCACATTACGGACAGTTTATGTGTTGCGATTCATGTTATGTTTCTGGGAAGCGTGGCATGACCTAGACCACCCTTCTGTCAGGCGGCCAGTTATTGACATTCCCCAGAAGGCATTCTGACCTGAGGGGGATAAACGGCCTGTCGTGCGACCGCCGAGGAGGATGAAAGGTCCCTACTGGACCGTCCATCTTTACAGAATTTATTAAGTTATCTTTTTTGCATGATTTATGATAGTAGATTAGTGGTTAAATGTAAGTTAGCAACATGCATAAAAACCCTGGAAAATTGTAACATTAAATGATTATAAATCTTGCTGATTTATTCATCTTGACCTTGGATCATCTTCCTTTTCAATGTTAATATTAATCATGACTCATTATTAAATTGAAAATGTTATTAGGGTTGTATGACAGAAATTCTACTTCGGTAGAATTGACTGACCATCTCACTTGTTTTCGATGTTTTATTAGCCCTATTTCCTTGTAATGTTTGGGACTCTCCGCCAGATATTCCTTCTGTCAGACTAGGACCTTCATTACGGGACCTCCGTAAGCTCCCGCGAGCCTGGGATTCCCACTAGGACGCCGGGCAGGTTGTACCATCAAGACCTGAACCTGTGTACGTGATCGAGATTGAACTATCGTATTGTAAGTCACGGCTCGACTTGGACCCCCCGAGAATTACGCGGCCCGAAAAGGACCGTTCATCCTATTGGGCGGCCCATAACGAACCGTACATCCCTGGCGAAGTGCCACTTACATTGGTCGATTAACCTTGATCTATCTTCGACCAAATTGTGTTTGGATCGACCCAATAACCCCTAGGTTGACCAGGGGAGAGTGGGCTGGACTCTGGTTCAGTTATGCCCCACTTATGGGAGCCCGGAGCCCGTTTGGGTAGACTTCTAGTTGATTAAGTTGAACGGACCTACTGGAACCGCCCATATAATAGCGCAGATCTTATTGGACTGTCTGTCTGTTGGACGGCCCTGTAAGGACCATTTATCTTGTTCTTGGGCTTCCAGCTCTACTAGTCTTGAGTGGCCCATTTTCAACCGTCCAATTCCTCGAGCGGCCCTACATGGACCGTGTATCCTTGACGTCGGTGTGGCTAGTCCTAAGCCCATCTCTATCCTGAACGGTCCATTCTAGACCGTGTATTGCTTGAGCGGCCCTGTTCTGACCGCTTATCATCCAGAAGTGATTTTTCCATGATTTTCCATGTTGAATCCAAGGACCTGATTGGTTCTTGATAACTTGAACTTTCCAGACATGATGTCTACTTCAACTTACCCTTGAAACTTTGGTAAGTTCCATATATTGAAGTATTGGCCATCTAACTTGAATAATGTCTAGACATAACTTGGGATCTTGGATCCAACAAATCAATGCCAACGCATCTTAAGGGCCCAGTCTAGTCCTGGGAGGAGCGCCCGAAAAGTACTTGTGCCCCGGGGAGTTTGAATGACATGGTGAGGCATTGCACCGAGTGCATGACTAGCGTGATGTCTAAGACAATAATCTCTTACTTGAATTTCTCTTGACTTGGTTAAATCTTGCTTGTTGGCCAAATTCTCGATTATATCATGTTCTTGCCTTCCTTTCATTATTTTGTTGCATAGTTATTTCCTTTCGTTCTTTATTTACGCGCTCAAACATGCAATTTAATTGGTTAATTACTTAAACTTGCCTGTTATTACCTACTGAGTGTTCGCTCACCTAGTTTTTCCCCCTTTTCAGGTAGCTCAGGTGAGGACACGCAATCTGATGAGAACGGGCAAGAGTGACGACCATGGAGTGAACCTGATAGAAGCCTGTGAAACTAGTTCTAGTTGTGGAGTTTTATTTGTATTTAAGAGTATTTTGGAAGAGTTGTAATTTGTAGTTAGCCAATGTAATAGTGTTAAGTGGATGTTGTCAAGATTATGTTAAGTGAGATCATGGTAGTTTGGAACATGGTTTGGTTATGTGCTATTTAATGAATGGAGCAGTTTCTGTTTGTGGATGTGCGATCTTTTAGCTTTAACATATCATGTCTAGAAATCAACATATTATTATTATTATTATTATTATTATTATTATTATTATTATTATTATTATTATTATTATTATTATTATTATTATTACTTGTCTCTACTGCCAGTCCCGATATTCTACGTCGAGGCGTGACATCGTGGATCTCATGAGGGCCCAGGCGGCTAGGGAGGAGAAGTCGCAGCTCCCCGGGAAGAGCCCCCCATGTAGAGATGCCTCCCAGCAAACCACTGGAGGTCGTTTCACCCTTCGGGGGCGGCGGCTCATCCGCAACCTGTCAGGAGGACCATCGCATGCCCCTCCCCCGGAGCAGGAAGCCTCCTCAACCCCGACGAGGGAGAAGACTGGAGCACGCCGACCGTTTCCAGAAGCTGAGGCGCCCGAGGAGCGTCGGACAGCATGCAAGTGCGCCACCCCCAGCCCTTCGAGCCAACGACAACCTGACTTGTCTCTCCGGCTGCAAGACTTTGAGAGGTATTTCGCGGAGCAAGAGCGTGCCCTCCGCACTTTGCAGAAGACCTCTCTGATGGGGCATCAAAGGCGATTTCCATACACGGGTGAAGTGTATTTGTGTGTTATGGCTTGTATGAAGTTGTAATTGTGTAATTTCTTTCTTTTGGGCTCCTTGTAAGACTTATATCAAGCCAATGGGCCATTTGTTATGTCAAGTCCAAGGTTAGATTGCCATTAGTAGAGTCCATTAGAAAGCCTAGTTCATATTGGACCAAATGCTACCCTTCTGGACCATATTAGTCATTTATGGCCCAATTGGGCCACTCCCTCTCATGGACCACCAAGACTTTGAAGGCCCAAGTCTAGACATGAGTTAGTGGATTGGGTTGGCTGGCCTTGGACCAGCCTAGGCCCAAGAGAGGCCCATGAAGGGGGCGCCCCCTCTTTTGGCCATATTAGGCTTGGTAGGTGGTGTTTGAATAGATTTAGTCCAAGGTTGAATAAGAATGGTCAAATTAGATTAAACTAATGTATTAAATGTGTGATTCACATTGTATCCCATCCCTTCAATCCAAACCCCTAGATCCAAGGGTTGAGGTTGAGTTTGGTTGGCATCCTATATAAGGTTGTATTTTTCATATTGAATGAATTAATGAAGAGAAAATAGGCATTTGCCCCCCTTTGGAGTTTGCGCCCCTCCCCTCCCTCTCTCTGGTTCCTCCACCTCCAGCCCCCTTCTAGAGTGTAATTCCCCTCCCCCTTGATCCCCTCTCTCATCTGAAGAAGCTCCGGTGATCGCCGCCGCCATCGTCTCGCCGCCGACGCGTCGTTGCCAATGGTTTCGGTGGTTCTGTCCACTCAGGATAGGTTCCTCTTCTCCGAATTGCTGCTATCACTCCCTTCATCTTCTGAAGCTCAAAATTTCAGGGTTGGTTCCCCTGTAGAATCCTTATCCCCACAAAAAAAAATCACGTCAAAATTCATCCTTTAGCTATTTTTTGATTTTCATCCAAGTCCAAGTTCCAGATCTGTCCTGGTTCTGTTCACTGTTCATCAGCTCTGAGTCTACCCCATTCGAACCATCTTTTGATTTTTGTTGGGACGCCCAAATTTACTGGGAGTTCTGTCCACATCCCTCTACCACCAAGAATTTTCTTAATTTTTGGTTCACCCTCCAAGTATTTTACAAAAACCGTCCAAGTTCCCAAGAACAGTCTGCCCACAGTTTCCCAGATCTGACCCAGGTCTAGTAAAAACATCCCAGAAAATCCATTTCTTATCCAATCAAAAAACCAAAAATAGTCCCGGATTCCTCTCTCAGAGACCTTCAACTTTGCTGAAGAAGTCATTTCCAGATTCGGAGGTCTTCTCCCCGGTCAACGTCGATCTTCATCGAAGATAGATCCTGCCCCTGCAGTTCTGGCCAGATTTCAGCAAGATTGTAAATTCACTAATCAGAAGTACAGATCTGATTATTTTTTTTGAAGACCCCTACGTCAAAGTATTCTGAGTCAGCTTTCCAACGGCGCTAATCTCTTCGCATTCCGACGACGGGGCTGATCGCAGCAGTAGTTTTCTCCGAGTCGCGCGCTGCAAACAGAACTTTCAGGTTCGTGGCCGAGTTCCCAGCGAGCGTCGTCCGAGGGCCGCCCGACGTCCGGCGGTCGTTCCAGCAGCTCGTCATCCCAGGGGAATGCTTTCCAGGTGTCTCCACAACAGAGGAGTAATCAGGCCCCACACGACCCCTCCGGTCAATATGTGGGCCCCCCACTAACACGAGTACGCGTGAAGCCGAAGCATCGTCCGGAACCGCCCGTCAACCCGAAACTGGTCCTCCCGGGCCCACTTGTGTCGCCCTTTACCTCCCTGTGTGGAGTGGGCTTAATTGCATTGCTGTAACCATAATGTATTAAGTTCCCGGGGGTACGAGTTCCGGCCGGGTCCCATCTTCGCCACGCCGAGAGCGTGGAGGTATCGCCTTCACCCTTACACTTGGCATTAGCTTAATTCTTTATATGCTTTATATGCCGCTGCTAGAGAGCATGTGTAGGGATACCTAGCTCGCTTTCAATTTATAATATCACTGCTGCGAGAGAGAGCGAAGCCGTCCCGTGACCCGATCCGGGCACAAGTGAGAGCCGACCACCCTAGCTCACAGCCGGTTTCTCAACCGCGCACATCCGACGCTTCCCTCGTTAAGGGACGATCGCGAGCTTGTCGTGTCCTTGGTCCCGTCCCGCATCAATTTGGTATCAGAGCCAGGTTGAGTCTAGGGTGTCTAAAGTCAAAAAAAAAAAGAAGAGTGTCATTTACGTCTAGTCATTAGTCGGTTTAAGTCGAGTCTAGGATCATCATATTTTCAAAACAACAAAAAGAGTCATTTTTGGGTCGCATACATCCCTTTACTCGGTATATCAAAAGGTGTTGTCCGAACGTTAGGCTACGCCTATCGGGAAGGCCGCACATTTGCGCGAGTGATCTTCGGATCGATTACCTCCGCCACGTATCGAGTTTTGGTTAAGTCTAGGCGCATCATTTGCATTAGTATGTTTTGCTTTAGTCGGCGTCTTCTAGTCGGTGTGTTTGCATGCCCACTCGTCGGGGTACTCAGTACTCACCCCCACCACCACCACCTATGGCCAACCCACGGGATACCTCGGGAGACTTACACTCCCTACAAGAGGCGATGATGGCCATTATGGCTAGGTTGGACCAATCCGATGCTAACTTTCGGACCTTCTCCGAGAATATGGATGGTCGCCTTAGGGCCATGGAGGGACGCATGGAGACCTCCGATAGGTTGGTCCAAGACCTCGTTGGGCGGTTAGATAGGATGTCACACGGGGACCCTCCTGGGGCAGCCCAAGGTCCACCCGCACCTCCTCCCGCGGGGGCCCAAGTCCAACCCGCTCCCATGGCCCAAGTCCAGGCCGCTCCCGCGGCCCAAAACCAGCCACCACTGGTTCCCCCACCCGCCCCTCCCCGGGTTCCCCAACTACCACACCGTGACCTTGGTCTCGAGGACTATGGGTCCGACAATGCCTACGAGGGGTATGGTCAACGCCGTCGTGGTTTTCAGCCACAACGAGATGTGGATGATGATCGGGTCCTTAAGACCGTGCGAGCGGATCCTCCCGCTTTTTATGGGTCTTTGGATCCGAAAGTCTACCTAGATTGGGAGTTTGGCATGGACCGTTATTTTGAATGGTATGATATGTCGAAGCGTCGAAGGGTCTGATTTGCCACCATGAAACTTATGGGGCAGGCACAAACTTATTGGAAGAATGTGGAGAGCCTGCTACTTCAGCGGCTAGAACCCCTGATCGACACATGGGCCGAGATGAAGAATAAACTTCGGCAAAAGTACCTTCCTCCCACATACCGCCAGCGACTCATCGATAGATGGCAAAGTCTTAGCCAGGGAGACCGGTCCGTCTCCGAATACATCGTGGAGTTTGATGAGTACTTTCTACGATGTGGTGTCACGGAGGAGAGTACCATGCCCGTTTCCCGCTTTCGACGTGGTTTGCGGCCACACTATCAGTATGAGCTTTTCCGCCGTAATGCCAAGACGTTGGAAGAGGCATACCAGGTTGCTCTCGAGATGGAGCAATTTGAGGGAGAGTTCGAGTCTAGCCATCGGTTGGGCCCCACCCCTCTCCGTAGTACCGAGCCCCGTCACTCTATAGGCCCACATTAGCGGCCTCCCATGGCTCGACCTCAGGAGCCCACCCGTCAGGAGCACTTCGCTCCACGGCCTCGCCCTCCTCCACCCCGGGATCTATTTCCATCCCAACCACCGGCACCCTTTGCCCGTCCCCCAGCTCCTATAGCCCGTCCTCTCGTACCGGCACCCCCTCCACTCTTGTCCAAGGCACCTACACCTCCCCCATTGTTGCCTACACCCCCTACCCGACGGGATGATAAGGGTAAGTCCCCTCTTGTCGGGGAGAGTAGTCGATCGCGAATACAATGTTTCCACTATCACGGGTACGGCCACATTGCTAGTGAGTGTCCCGCTCGCACCACCCTAGCCTTAGGTGTTGAAGGATCCGCACCTCCCGAGCTTGAGTGTGTCAGTTACGAGGCCGATGAGGCACTGGCCGATGAGTACTATGCTTTAGGGGAAGAGTTGGGCGACCCTTCGGCCGCCCCGGATACCGCCACCTAGTGGGCTTGATGCTACCACCTTAGTCTAGAGTCGTGCATGAGTCGGTGTGTTTTCTTTATGTGGTTTGTTTGTGTGGTGATTTTGAGTCGATTGTTTGCGTGGTTTGCATTCGTGTGTCTGTGCATGGTGAGTCTGCATGTGTCTTGTGCAAGCTCGTTGTCGGTCTCTTACGAGTAAGAGGCGAGTGGACTCACTTGATGAGTATGGGATCGGTTTTACTTCTATATCTGGATCAGTCACCTATAGGGACTCAGCGGTGATTCCTAGTGAGTCTTCGAGCTGTCTCCTTCCTTTTGAGAATGCCCCTTCGGAGTGACCACCTTTAGCCATAGCAGTGCGCATATCGAGTATATATGGAATGAGCAGGTGCCGATCACTTGGAGTGGAGCATACCCGCGCTACTTAGCACGGTGACGGATCCGCCGGAGGACCGGAGCAGCCATACCCCTACTCGACGGGGTCGAGTTCCTCCCACCCGGGGAGAATTGATGGGGCATCAAAGGCGATTTCCATACACGGGTGAAGTGTATTTGTGTGTTATGGCTTGTATGAAGTTGTAATTGTGTAATTTCTTTCTTTTGGGCTCCTTGTAAGGCTTATATCAAGCCAATGGGCCATTTGTTATGTCAAGTCCAAGGTTAGATTGCCATTAGTAGAGTCCATTAGAAAGCCTAGTTCATATTGGACCAAATGCTACCCTTATGGACCATATTAGTCATTTATGGCCCAATTGGGCCACTCCCACTCATGGACCACCAAGACTTGGAAGGCCCAAGTCTAGACATGAGTTAGTGGATTGGGTTGGCTGGCCTTGGACCAGCCTAGGCCCAAGAGAGGCCCATGAAGGGGGCGCCCCCTCTTTTGGCCATATTAGGCTTGGTAGGTGGTGTTTGAATAGATTTAGTCCAAGGTTGAATAAGAATGGTCAAATTAGATTAAACTAATGTATTAAATGTGTGATTCACATTGTATCCCAGCCCTTCAATCCAAACCCCTAGATCTAAGGGTTGAGGTTGAGTTTGGTTGGCATCCTATATAAGGTTGTATTTTTCATATTGAATGAATTAGTGAAGAGAAAATAGGCATTTGCCCCCCTTTGGAGTTTGCGCCCCTCCCCTCCCTCTCTCTGGTTCCTCCACCTCCAGCCCCCTTCTAGAGTGTAATTCCCCTCCCCCTTGATCCCCTCTCTCATCTGAAGAAGCTCCGGTGATCGCCGCCGCCATCGTCTCGCCGCCGACGCGTCGTTGCCAACGGTTTCGGTGGTTCTGTCCACTCAGGACAGGTTCCTCTTCTCCGAATTGCTGCTATCACTCCCTTCGTCTTCTGAAGCTCAAAATTTCAGGGTTGGTTCCCCTCTAGAATCCTTATCCCCACAAAAAAAATCACTTCAAAATTCATCCTTCAGCTATTTTTTGATTTTCGTCCAAGTCCAAGTTCCAGATCTGTCCTAGTTCTGTTCACTGTTCATCAGCTCTGAGTCTACCCCATTCGAACCATCTTTTGATTTTTTTTGGGACGACCAAATTTACTGGGAGTTCTGTCCACATCCCTCTACCCCCAGGAATTTTATTAATTTTTGGTTCACCCTCCACGTATTTTACAAAAACCGTCCAAGTTCCCAAGAACAGTCTGCCCACAGTTTCCCAGATCCGACCCAGGTCTAGTAAAAACATCCCAGAAAATCCATTTCTTATCCAATCAAAAAACCAAAAATAGTCCCGGATTCCTCTCTCAGAGACCTTCAACTTTGCTGAAGAAGTCATTTCTAGATTCGGAGGTCTTCTCCCCGGTCAACGTCGATCTTCATCGAAGATAGATCCTGCCCCTGTAGTTCTGGCCAGATTTCAGCAAGATTGTAAATTCAATAATCAGAAGTACGGATCTGATTATTTTTTTGAAGACCCCTACATCGAAGTATTCTGAGTCAGCTTTCCAACGGCGCTAATCTCGTCACATTCTGACGACGGGGCTGATCGCAGCAGCAGTTTTCTCCGAGTCGCGCGCCTGCAAACAAAACTTTCAGGTTCGTGGCCGAGTTCCCAGCGAGTGTCGTCCGAGGGCCGCCCGGCGTCCGGCGGTCGTTCCAGCAGCTCGCCATCCCAGGGGAACGCTTTCCAGGTGTCTCCACAACAGAGGAGTCATCAGACCCCACACGACCCCTCCGGTCAATACGTGGGCCCCCCACTAACACGAGTACGCGTGAAGCCGAAGCATCATCCGGAACCGCCCGTCAACCCGAAACTGGTCCTCCCGGGCCCACTTGTGTCGCCCTTTACCTCCCTGCGTGGAGTGGGCTTAATTGCATTGCTGTAACCATAATGTATTAAGTTCCCGGGGGTACGAGTTCCGGCCGGGTCCCATCTTCGCCACGCCGAGAGCGTGGAGGTATCGCCTTCACCCTTACACTTGGCATTAGCTTAATTCTTTATATGCTTTATATGCCGCTGCTAGAGAGCATGTGTAGGGATACCTAGCTCGCTTTCAATTTATAATATCACTGCTGCAAGAGAGAGCGAAGCCGTCCCGTGACCCGATCCGGGCACAAGTGAGAGCCGACCACCCTAGCTCACAGCCGGTTTCTCAACCGCGCACATCCGATGCTTCCCTCGTTAAGGGACGATCGTGAGCTTGTCGTGTCCTTGGTCCCGTCCCGCATCACTCTCCTTTGGAGGACGAGGAGCGATCCCCGTTCTCGAACTATATTTTGAAGGCAGAGATATCCCCCAGGATCTCACTCTCGACCTTCATGTTGTGCCCATGTGGTTTTGGTTTTGATGATGGTTTTAATGATGGTTTTGATGATTGGTTTTTGATGTGAGTTAATCACTGTGAGTCATCCTGCTGTGTTAGTCATCATGCTGTTATTCAGTCTATCAAATGCTCAGTCATCTTGCTGCTCAGTTTAGTTTAACATTTTTGATGTTCAGTCGTGTTAACTGATGCATAAAGCATTCATTGCTACACTCTGCTTAGTTAGTATGAACAGTAGTGGGTCGACTCATCAGAACACTGATTGTCTGGTTTGTCTAACTTCAAGTCTACACATCATCAGTTGAACGTAAAGTGTATACGTTGCAGCGTCAACTCATTGGGCTGCATCGTCAACTCAGCAAATATGCACATCACCTTCAGGCCTTCAAGTCTATACTCTTTATACTCATTCAAGTCTGTACACTGGTTTTCATGCATGTTAAACTCCAAGTCTATACAGCATGCCTCTTCTACTCAGTGTACATACTTATTCATTTGCTGTGTCAAGTCCATACAATGGCTGTTGAACTGTGAAGCCTATACATTGTCTGATCATTCATCTTCATGTCTATACAACGCTAAGTCAATACATTGAACTGTTCTCCAAAGTCTGCACAATGGTCTTCACACCTGAAGTCTGTACATCCATAGTTAAACTTGAAGTCTGCACATTGGTCTTCGAATTCAAAGTCTGCACATTGGGTTTTCACATGAAGTATGTACAGCCGTTCACTGTTGAAGTCCATACACTGGTCGGTGGAATTTGAAGTCTGTACACTGACTCGTTTCATTTCCTCAGAGTCTGTACATCCACAGTGAAATCCAAAGTCTGCACATTGATCTTCGAATCCAAAGTCTATACAATGGTCTTCACACTTGAAGTCTATACATTCGATGTGCAGAGTTGATGTCTATATATTTGCCTCCATGATTCTAAGTCTATACATTCGCTGCAGAGATCTCTGTCAAGTCTATACATCGACTGTCTTGCTTTAGCTTAAGTCTGTACCGAGTCAGCGTCTCGTTGACCGTTTCTTGTTGTGTCTTCATGTTATTTCTGTGTTTGTGTCTTCGTGTTGTTTTTATGTCTTCGTGTTGCTTCTTTCTATCTTTGTCCAGGTTTCCTCTGATCGCGTGTTTTACTACCATTTTACTCCGTGTTATTTCCTTCTCACCTCGTGCTGTTCTCATCTGACTTCGTGTCATTCCCTTTGTAGTGTTAGCTTTGTTACTGTGGTACCTCGTGTCGTTCTCTATTTACCTCGTGCTATTCTCATCTGACTTCGTGTCGTTCTCTTTGTAGTGTTGGCTTTGTTACTGTGGTACCTCGTGTCGTTTTCTCTTTATCTCGTGCTGTAGTCATCTTATGCACCTCGTGTCGTTCTCAGTATAGTGCACCTTTTGTTGTTCCTACACACCTCGTGCAGCTTTAGCTTGAGTGTCAACTGACCTATTTCAGGTATATATATATATATAGAGAACCCTGAGTATTAATGGTTTTAATCTCTTTGCAGGAGAAGAAGAAAAACAAAAAGAAGAAGGTGGTCCGAGGAAGAATATTCCCCAGTGACTGGGCGGCACGTGATCCGAGGCTGGAAGGGCAGACAGGATTGTGACACGTGTGCTGAAGTTGGCTGAGAGACTGACACGTGGCCACAAGTTCTGGGCGAGAAATGTGGAAGCCACACGTGCCTAGTGCTGCCCTCCTGCTGGCTGCTGCTTATAAAAGGAAGCCTTCATCCAACAGATGAAGACTGATCGAAGAAGAAGCCTGGACAGCAGAAAGCCCTTCGATCCAGAAAAAGAAAAGAGGAAGAAAAAGAGAAGAAGAAGACATAGAAGAAGTGTGAGCCGAAGAAAATAGAGGAGCAGAGATCGGGAGAGTGAAAGAGCAGAAGAAGCAAAGAGCTGCAGTAGAAAGCAGAAGAAGAAGAGAAGAGAAGAGACAGAGAGAGCCTGCGAAAGAAGAAGAAAAGAAAGAGAAGAAGAGCAGAATGAGAAGAAGAGAAAGAGAGAGTTAGAGAGCTCGTGAGGGTTAAGAGAAAAAGAAAGTGAGAGAGAAGAGAAGAGGAAGAGAAGCTTACCTGAAGATCTGTCTACTGGACCATGGATCAAATCCAGGCCAGTCAGCTCCATGCGAGCCACATCTGTGTTATCTTTCTTTACAGCTTTCTGATCGCTGTGTACTTTTCCTTTCTTATTTTTCCTTTTTCATTTGGTTAGCTTTGTACTTCCGATCCTCTGGATTGAGGTCGGGTCCCTCCTGGTCTGGAGGAAGAGAGGTCTGCGACCTCTAGTTTGCAAGTGGCTGGAAGTCACTTGTGTGTTCCCTCCGGTTTGGAGGAAGGGAGATCTGATCTCCGGTTCTGGGCTTGTGGGTTGCAAGTCCAGGTGTCCCTCCTAGTCTGGAGGAAGAGAGGTCTTCGACCTCTGGTTTGCTGGTGACTGGAAGTCACTGGTGTGTTCCCTCCGGTTTGGAGGAAGAGAGACTATGCGTCTCTAGTTTCCAAGTGGCTGGGAGTCACTTGGGGTGTCCCTCCGGTTGGGAGGAAGAGGGGAGGTTGTTCCCCTGGTCAAGCTGTGTGGCAGCACCTGTTGCAGACTGAGTCTGCGGTTTCTATCATGAGCTAGTGGAAGCCACACTCGGGTTGAGTGTGGGGTGGATGTAGGTATGCTGGACCGAACCACCTAAAAACCCCTTGTACACTGTGGTTTGACTTGTCTATTTGTGCTTCCGCTAGGTGATTGCATAGGGGCGCTCCATGTGTTTGGCTTCTAGTTGAGCAAAAGAGTTTATTAGTTTTTAGATTGACTAAATCTGTCTTGTTAGCACTCCAGTGATCTCACTGTGTGTTTGGTTAGTTCCACAACTGCCATTTAGCCTTCAAGTTTGTTTAGTTTGCGAGCATTTTTAGTGAGCGAATTTTTAACTGGGCAAAAGGTTTTTAAAAGTCATATTCATTCACCCCCCCTTCTGAATACTGCACCGAACCCAACACTTGGTATCAGAGCGGTGTCTGCATACAAGGTCCAGCGACCTGCAGATTCGACCTTGCAGTCTTTGGTGCTAATTTGTTTTTAGTGCATCAATATTCCTGTTGCATTAATCTGTTGTGTTCTCATGGCTCATCCACCAATTTTCAGTGGTACGCATTTTAATGCATGGTTCACTAGTCTGAAGAATTATGTCAAATCTGTGAATCCAGACCTGTGGAAAGTAATTTCACATGGTCCTTATGAACTGCCAAAGAAAAAGTCTAAATGGACTGACAGTCACAAGTTTATGCATGAAGAGAATCAGATAGCTATAAATCTAATGAAGGCAGCTACTGATAGAGCCTTTCACTCATGCTTCGTTGATTGCAGTTCTGCTAAAGACATTCTGGATACACTGAAGCGAACTCAGGAGATAGATGTGGACAGCTACATGATGGCCAACAGAAGAAATCAAAGTGGCAGTGATCAAGGCAGCAATCAAATTGAAGAAGATGATGATGATGAGGTAAATCTTTTCGAGAATTTTTCTCTAGAAGATTGGGAAAATGCATATGCTGAATTATTTGAATCTCATGAACAGTTAAGAAAACAATACAAAAAATTGAAGAAGAATAGTAGGTCAGACAGTTTCAATTCTCCATGTGAAAATTGTGCTGAACTAAAAAATGTTCATGATACTTGTATGTCTGATATTCAAATGCTAAAGAAATAAATTTCATTGCTGAAAAGTGAGAATGATTCTCTCAAAATTTTCTCCAAAGAAAATGAAGAAAGTTTAGAGAAACTTAAAAAGGAGAACACATTGCTGATTGAAAAATTGAATGTCATAAAATCTGTAAACTTATAATTACATAAAGATCTTGAAAAACAGCAAAAAGATATGAAGGAAATTGAAAATGGAAGGAAGTATGAAGTCAATTCAGAAGATCAGCTTCTAATAAATGTATTGGTTCAGAATGACAAACTTAAGGAAGAAAATGAAAAATTGAAAATGCTGAACTCCACTATGTCTGAGAGACTTCTAGCTTTGGAAAGAGGAAAAAGTATTTGTGTTGAAGATTCTGATAAATTGAGCAATTTGGAACAGGAAGTTGAAAAATAAAAAACTGCTAACAATGTGTTAACTGAATGTGTGAATTGCAGTGAGCAAGAGATTGCCAGTTATGAGTTACAAATCACCTCTTTAGAAAAAGAAATCCAAGACTTAAAGAACTCTCTGTCAAAGTTTGTAAGTGGATAAGAAAATCTGGATAGGTTGTTAGGAGTTAAGGTCAATACTCAAAGGGAAGGGTTAGGCTACAACAATGTCAATAAAAAGACTTTCAAAAATAAGCTAATGACATCTTTTATCAAAACATCAGATGTAGCCACCACCTCAGAAAATAAACAACCAAATGTTCAGAAGAATCAGAAACAAACTGAAAAGTTGAAAAAGGTTGATGGATCCAAGCTGAAAACTATTTTCATTAAAACTTCTGAATAGGAAAAGCCTTCTACTTCATCTCCAATTCAGTACAAGGCTAAGAAAATAGAAAAATAGGATAAAAATCAGAAAAGGACTATAAATCAGAAAATAAATGAAAAGGGTTCATCAGTGTTTGCTGATCACAGTCCTCACACACACTCACATGCATCTAAAAAGAAAATGTCATGCCACTACTGTCATAGATTTGGACATTTAATGCATGAGTGTGAATTAAACGAACTGGATGATTTGAATGCTGAAATGATGAATGCTAGGAAATATCATGATAGAAAACCTACTGTTCATTCAAAGAAAAGTGAATGCTCTCATTGTGGTAGATTAGGCCACATCTTTGCTCAATGTTGGTTTGCTAATGGAAAGAAAAAACCACTCTCACATCATGCTAAATCTTATGCTAACCAACATACTTTTAATATAAACAAAACTGCTTCTCTAAACCAGCATGTCAAATGTTTTAATTGTAACAAGCTTGGGCACAAGGCCACTGAATGTTGGGCAAGCTCTTTTAGAAGGAAGTTCCCTTTCTGCTCCCATTGTGGGAAGCATGGCCATGCAGTCAAGGACTGTTGGCATATTCAGGATAGAAATGTGAATCTCAAACATGCTAAATTCCCTGTGAGACAATTTGTAAAACTTTCATGTTATAACTGTGGGAAGCCAGGCCACAGAGCTGGAGATTGTTGGCATGTTCAAAATAACTCTGCTAAACTTCATGTTGCGAAATTTACATGCCATCTTTGTGGGAAGTCAGGTCACAGGGCTGCAACCTGTTGGCTGGCAGGATATCAAAACTAAACTGGTTTTGGTAAACAGAATTTTTATTCTGTTAACAGAAAATCTCATGTATATGCACATAGAACTCATGCTAACAAGAATGTGCATAAATCAGATCTGAAAACTGCTGCTCCTTGCTATCAAGTTAAAAATGTGCTGAGAAAACCTGCTAGAAGTGATAATGTCATGTCAGGACCCAAGACTTCTTGGGTACCTGTTTGTGCAAAATAAACTTTATTTTGCAGGTGTGCCTTTGGACTGGAATAAAAGGGGTAATGATCTAAGGCACTCAAGAATGAAAACCCCTTCTGAACTGTTCAGGTAAATTCTCTGCATTTCCCATTTTGAAACTCATTGCATATCTGGTTTGATGTATTCTTGCATATCCTGTTCTTAGTTTCATCTAGTGCATGCATATTAAACTTATTCTTGCATATTCATTCATCATCTGCCAATTGCATTATGTTCTAATCATGCACTCTGAAATTTCTGAAAATCTGAACTGAATGTGAATATTGTTTGAAATTTGTGTGTTGCAATAGCTCACTGAATATTCTGAATTGCATATAGGACTGCATGTTGAATTATCATGCATGACCTCATCAGTGTCTCATGACAAATATTGTATGTTTTCAGGGGGAGTTAATTGCATGTCCTTGCATAGCATTCAGTGTTGAGTCTTTGCATGCATGTAGTTAATTACATTGCATTTTACTGCATTGAAAATACCAAAAAGGGTAATTGAATGCATAGTGTCAGGGGGAGTCAATGCATTGCATGCAGGTGGTCAAGTGCATGCATCTTTGTCAGAATTCACTGCATGTTATCCTTGGAAATCCTGAAACTTGCCAGACCTCCTGATATCTTGTTTGTTGTGCATAACCTTTTCCTCATTGTTTTTAAGTGACAAATCTTGATCTTTTCGGAAAACACTGAGCTTCAAAAATCTCTCCTATCAATTGGTATCATTTGGCTTCAGAATTCCATCAGTCTTTCATGAAGATTTCAATGGGACTATCTCGATCATAAATCTGAAAATTCTTGAACTAGAAATCTTCTATTATACGTTTTTATGAATGACTGAAATAACTCATGTGGTTTAAGTTTAATGTATTCAATGAGTTTGGCTATAAAATCTCTTAAAAATATCTGAAGCATGTTTAATAAACCTTAACCATCTGTTTCATGCTGTGTCTTGTAAAATCTTCTGAAATCTACATTATTGAATACATGACTTTATTTGGTTAAGAACATGAAATTGTTATTGTTTTGAAGCGAATGAATTTTTCTGAAAATGTCTAAAGGATATTTTCTGTCAGAGCAATGACCTTGGTCACTGAGAAACACATGTCCAAAGGACTGTGTCATGAGATACCATAGTTAACTCTGAGTAAGATTAATTAAAATTCAGGTAGAGCAATAGCATGCACACTGAGAAATACAACTCACTCATCAAGAAATGATTTGCAGTGTGTCATGATGTGTAAATGCTATCTCTGTTCATATACAGCATGACAGTTAGTCACACTAAGTGCTTAGGGATATTGGCCTCTAATCGAGGTATATCCTCTAGTTACAAGGTGTGCACTGAACTAGAGTGCTCGTAAAATTTGTAGCATGAAAAATTATTGAACGAATTGAAATATCTGAATATTGATGCTAAAATCAAATTGCTACAACCCTAGACAAAATCATATGACTTCATAATTGCTTGATTTCAATACTGATGCATGTAATTCTGAAAGAAGTCAATAAATTTGATTGTGTAAGAGAAAGGGAGTTTTATCAAGATAAATATGAGGGCTTGGTTCATTTTTATTAAACCATGGTTTTATATATCATTACAGAATTTTATTGATAAACTCTACATACATCATGTTTAAACCATCCTGTTCAATAAAGCTCATTCATAAGCCCTTATAATGGAAGACCTTGAAAACTTATGTTTTGGATTTATGAGATTGATATCTCTTTGAAAATCTGGCTGAACTTCTTATGTTTGGTGCATCCTTGAAAAATCTGTTAATTGAAACTCCTCTGCTCATGTCCTTGGCTCATTGACCTGAACTTCTCCTTGTTTGCCCATGTGGTCTCCTTCTCATTTATTTCATAAGGTTCCATTTATTGAGGGGGAGCCTCCTTGTCATATGCATCATGCTGCATAGAAGGAGAAGAATTGTGCCCTTGCATTCATATTTCTGGTATCTGCATCTACATTCATACCCCTTCCCATGGTTTATTTTGATTATATCAAATGGGGAGATTGTTTGCCTAAGAGGGAGAATATCATTCAACCAGTGCATGCAGGTTCTTTTTGATCATCTCTAACTCATGCTTTTGTTGACACTCTTAAAGGGGGAGAATCATGTTCTTGCAAGGGGGAGAAATTGACTGAATTTTTATACATGCTTTAATTTCTCAAACTATTTTCTTTTTGATGAAGTCAAAGGGGGAGAATAGTTTGAGTCATCAGTTTGACTCACTGTGTAGTGTTGCCATCATCAAAAAGGGGGAGATTGTTGTGCCCATGTGATTTTGGTTTTGATGATGGTTTTAATGATGGTTTTGATGATTGGTTTTTGATGTGAGTTAATCACTGTGAGTCATCCTGCTGTGTGAGTCATCATGCTGTTATTCAGTCTATCAAATGTTCAATCATCTTGCTGCTTAGTTTAGTTTAACATTTTTGATGTTCAGTCGTGTTAACTGATGCATAAAGCATTCATTGCTACACTCTGCTTAGTTAGTATGAGTAGTAGTGGGTCGACTCATCAGAACACTGATTGTCTGGTTTGTCTAACTTCAAGTCTACACATCATCAGTTGAACATAAAGTGTATACGTTGCAGCGTCAACTCATTGGGCTGCAGCGTCAACTCAGCAAGTATGCACATCGCCTTCAGGCCTTCAAGTCTATACTCCTTATACTCATTCAAGTATGTACAGTGGTTTTCATGCATGTTAAACTCCAAGTCCATACAGCCTGCCTCTTCTACTCAGTGTACATACTTATTCATTTGGTGTGTCAAAGTCCATACAATGGCTGTTGAACTGTGAAGCCTATACATTGTCTGATCATTCATCTTCATGTCTATACAACGCTAAGTCAATACATTGAACTGTTCTCCAAAGTCTGCACAATGGTCTTCACACCTGAAGTCTGTACATCCACAGTTAAACTTAAAGTCTGCACATTGGTCTTCGAATTCAAAGTCAGCACATTGGGTTTTCACATGAAGTATGTACAGCCGTTCACTGTTGAAGTCCATACACTGGTCGGTGGAATTTGAAGTCTGTACACTGACTCGTTTCATTTCCTCAGAGTCTGTACATCCATAGTGAAATCTAAAGTCTGCACATTGATCTTCGAATCCAAAGTCTATACAATGGTCTTCACACTTGAAGTCTATACATTCGATGTGCAGAGTTGATGTCTATACATTTGCCTCCATGATTCTAAGTCTATACATTCGCTGCAGAGATCTCTGTCAAGTCTATACATCGACTGTCTTGCTTTAGCTTAAGTCTGTACCGAGTCAGCGTCTCGTTGACCGTTTCTTGTTGTGTCTTCATGTTATTTCTGTGTTTGTGTCTTCGTGTTGTTTTTATGTCTTCGTGTTGCTTCTTTCTATCTTCGTCCACGTTTCCTCTGATCGCGTGTTTTACTACCGTTTTACTTCGTGTTATTTTCTTCTCACCTCGTGCTGTTCTTATCTGACTTCGTGTCGTTCCCTTTGTAGTGTTAGCTTTGTTACTATGGTACCTCGTGTCGTTCTCTATTTACCTCGTGTTGTTCTCATCTGACTTCGTGTCGTTCTCTTTGTAGTGTTGGCTTTGTTACTATGGTACCTCGTGTCGTTTTCTCTTTATCTCGTGTTGTAGTCATCTTATGTACCTCGTGTCGTTCTCAGTATAGTGCACCTTTTGTTGTTCCTACACACCTCGTGTAGCTTTAGCTTGAGTGTCAACCGACCTATTTCAGGTATATATATATATATAGAGAACCCTGAGTATTAATAGTTTTAATCTCTTTGCAGGAGAAGAAGAAAAATAAAAAGAAGAAGGTGGTCCGAGGAAGAATATTCCCCAGTGACTGGGCGGCACGTGATCCGAGGCTGGAAGGGCAGACAGGATTGTGAGACGTGTGCTGAAGTTGGCTGAGAGACTGACACGTGGCCACAAGGTATGGGCGGGAAATGTGGAAGCCACACGCGCCCAGTGCTGCCCTCCTGCTGGCTACTGCTTATAAAAGGAAGCCTTCATCCAACAGATGAAGACTGATCGAAGAAGAAGCCTGGAGAGCAGAAAGCTCTTCGATCCAGAAAAAGAAAAGAGGAAGAAAAAGAGAAGAAGAAGAAATAGAAGAAGTGTGAGCCGAAGAAAATAGAGGAGCAGAGATCGAGAGAGTGAAAGAGCAGAAGAAGAAAAGAGCTGCAGTAGAAAGTAGAAGAAGAAGAGAAGAGAAGAGACAGAGAGAGCCTGCGAAAGAAGAAGAAAAGAAAGAGAAGAAGAGCAGAAGGAGAAGAAGAGAAAGAGAGAGTTAGAGAGCTCGTGAGGGTTAAGAGAAAAAGAAAGTGAGAGAGAAGAGAAGAGGAAGAGAAGCTTACCTGAAGATCTGTCTACTGGACCGTGGATCAAATCCAGGCCAGTCAGCTCCATGCGAGCCACATCTGTGTTATCTTTCTTTACAGCTTTCTGATCGCTATGTACTTTTCCCTTCTTATTTTTCCTTTTTCATTTGGTTAGCTTTGTACTTTCGATCCTCTGGATTGAGGTCGGGTCCCTCCTGGTCTGGAGGAGGAGAGATCTGCGACCTCTAGTTTGCAAGTGGCTAGAAGTCACTTGTGTGTTCCCTCCAGTTTGGAGGAAGGGAGATCTGATCTCTGGTTCTGGGCTTGTGGGTTGCAAGTCCAGGTGTCCCTCCTGGTCTGGAGGAAGAGAGGTCTTCGACCTCTGGTTTGCTGGTGACTGGGAGTCACTGGTGTGTTCCCTCCGGTTTGTAGGAAGAGAGACTGTGCATCTCTAGTTTCCAAGTGGCTGGGAGTCACTTGGGGTGTCCCTCCGGTTGGGAGGAAGAGGGGAGGTTGTTCCCCTGGTCAAGCTGTGTGGCAGCACCTGTTGTAGACTGAGTCTGTGGTTTCTAGCGTGAGCTAGTGGAAGCCACACTCGGGTTGAGTGTGGGGTGGATGTAGGTATGCTGGACCGAACCACCTAAAAACCCCTTGTGCACTGTGGTTTAACTTGTCTATTTGTGCTTCCGCTAGGTGATTGCATAGGGGCGCTCCATGTGTTTGGCTTCTGGTTGAGCAGAAGAGTTTATTAGTTTTCAGATTGACTAAATCTATCTTGTTAGCACTCCAGTGATCTCACTGTGTGTTTGGTTAGTTCCACAACTGCCATTTAGCCTTCAAGTTTGTTTAGTTTACGAACTAGCATTTTTAGTGAGCAAATTTTTAACTGGGTGAAAGGTTTTTAAAAGTCATATTCATTCACCCCCCCTTCTGAATACTGCACCGAACCCAACACTTCAAGTCGTACGATGGCCAGGGAGACCCGGCCGACCACTAAAACAGCTTTGATGCCCTAATGACCTTACATGGGGCGTCCGACGTAATCAAGTGTTGAGCGTTCGTGACCACTCTGCTTCAGGGCGCTCAGGCTTGGTTCAGAGCCCTCGCCCCCGGCAGCATCCACAACTTCAAGTAATTCGGGTGAGTGTTCAAGGAAAGCTCTGGCGGTAGCGTTCCACCCCGGTCAGTGGCGGGATTATTGGCCCTCAACCAGGAACAGGGGGAGAAGTTGTGGGCTTATATCAACCGATTTAACTCGGAAGCCATGCGCATCCCCCACCTAGATGTGGCCTCTGCCATCACCGCATTGACCGGGGGTACCCGCGACGAGAACCTGCGGCGCGAGCTAGTGCTACATCCTCCCACCTCCCTTGCCGAGCTAGTGACCCTGGCCCTGCGCCATGCAGAGTGCGAGGAAGTCCTCAGGTAATGTCCCAGGTTTTTTTTTTTTGGATCTTTTAGTGGGTCTCAGAGTGTATTTTGTGCTTTACACGTGTTTTTCCCTGATGTGCCTTCGGAACTCTGTGCAGGGCGAACCGTGATGTTCTTCGACTCCGGGACAGCACCACTGCGTTGTGTTCCTTCCGAGGATCGCGGAGGTAATTTTTCGTAATTTTATGAATTTATGCAATTTTCGGGTTTTCCTATATATACTAACCCTTTCTCTTTCCCCTTCTCATTCTCTCTTTCTCACTCTCTCTCATCTCTTTCTCTCCTCCTCTCCCCGGGCGGTCGACGGTGGTGGAGGAGGGCGAGGCGGCGATGGCGGGAGGTGAGGAACGGGGAACGGGGAACGGGTCAAGGATCGAGGGCCGGTGGCGCGTGGAAGCTCGGCCGCGGGTTCGTGGAGCGGCGAGGGTTTCACGGTGTTTTCTTCGCGTATCGACGAGCTCGGGGCGTGAAATCTTCGGTGGAGGTAGGGAGATTGACCCTCAACCCGCGTACCTCATTTGTCGCGAGTTTTGTAGGCCGTGGTGAGCCGAGCGGGCTAAACGGGGTGATTTGGGAAAAATGCATGTTTTTGGGGAGTGAGCCGAATCTTGTGTTTTGATCGTATTTTTGGGGTTTAAATGGGTCCCCTCAGTGCTAGGGAGGTTGGGGAATGTTTCCCCCTTTGTTTCCCCATCACCCGGGGGTGATCGGGGCGTGGAATGGATTTCTTCGTGCTTCTCACCGTGTTTCGGGCGCGGACTGAGAACGCGCTACCCTCAGGTAGCGCGTTCTTGATGGTCGCGCTGCCCCAACGGGGCGCCTTCATCGGAGAAGATGGACAGTAAGGCGGTTCAGGTCGCGCCTTACAGCCCCAGCGCGTTCTTGTTGTCACGCTATAGGATCATAGCGCGACCTGGTCTGGTCGCGCTATGGACCTGTAGCGCGTTCTTGTTCAACGCGCTAAGGGTGTACAGCGCGTTCCACCTGAACGCGCTATGCACCTATAGCGTGTTCTTGGAGGTGACCAGCCGGGCTGCCCGGGGCAGGCGGTTTGCGGCTGATCGTGCTCCCCTTGGGCCGTGTGTGTCCCGGGTACCCCATGGAGTTCCATGACCGTGTCTTTGGGCGTCCGGAGGTCCGTTTACTTTGATTAGTGTCCCCGTGAGTTTAAGGGTCTGGGTGACCTTCTAGCGTTCCGATTGTGTTGTGTTGGTCTCCGGTCGACCCGGTTGTGACCCAGTGGTCGATCTTTGGCCTCGTGAGTGTCCCGAACACCCCGTGGGTTCGTTACCGTGTTTTGGGGTGTCTGGAAGTACCGTGTTACCTCGATAAGCATGCCCGTGGGCTTGGCGGGTCCCGTTGACCCCAGGTGTTCCGGACTTCCGGGTTCTTGCTAGATCGAGTCACCGTGTATCGGTGTGAGTGCGGTGAGGTTTCCCCGCACGTCGTTGTTTCTCCGAGAGTTGGTTTTGAGTGGGCCATGTGTGTGGCTTTAGTCTGCGAGTCCAGCTACCCAGCCTGGTGCTGGAGGGTTCTCGCTTTTCCCGGGGTTGGGAAATCGGTGTGGCAGCTTACGGGTTGCCTTGGGAATCGTGCTTCTGTGGTTTCCACGTAGGCTGTGCCTATGGCCTATGAACCGCGAGTCCATGTCCTAACTTGGGACTGGAGGTCTCCTGAGTTCCCAGGTGGGGGAATGGTCTCGGCGATTGCGATTCGCCTCGTGAGTCATCGCATTGTGGTTTTGGACCTAGGAATTAGGCCAGATTGACGGCTCAGTGCTGTCGTGTGCAACGGTCTTGACCCCGAGTCTTATGACTCAAAGACCGTTGAGATTAGTAGGTCTAGTGGACCATCTGTAGTCTGGTGGCGTCGTGCCACCTGTTACTCCATGTTACTCGCAATGGGTGCGTGCGTGGTTTTCTACGTCCACGTTCTGTGACACGTCCACTAGTCGTAGCTTTCCCACCGCACATGTGTGCTGGCTCGCCTGGGAGTGGCTGAGCGGCGTACCCGAGAGAGGCGGTGAGTAGGCTGGTTACCGCAGGGCCCCCGCGTACTTCCGAGTCTGGGTTTAGGGGGAATTACCAGCTAGAGGACAGGCCTAGGGCGTACGGTCTGAGTGTGCACACGAGGTTGGGGGCATCGGACAGCGCCGGTAGGCGCGACCCAAACTAGTCCTTGTTCTGTGGTACTGGTTACTGTGTGTGTCGGAGTCTCACGCCTGGGGCGTTGTAGCTATACCCTTGTGACGTGGTGTAAGACGTCAGGGGACGCAGTCGGTCGTTCTTCTAGTGGGTGGTGCTCCTGTCACGTGACGTGAGTTGTCGTGCACCGGGTTTTGTTTCTGTCCGCGGGACGGGACTTCGTGAGTGGTTTCGGGAGTGTTCCCGGAGTCGAGGTCTGGGGTTTCCGGTGATCGTCACCGAGGGCCTTTCTCTAGACAGTGTTCTGTTCACGACGGTGAGGTCGTGACCGTGTTCCCTGACCGTATGGTTTTGGCTCAGGCCCTTTTCGAAGGGCAGGCCTCCACTACGGAGGTAGCGTGGCGTTTTCCTAGTAGCATGGCTAGGGCGGTTCGTGTCTGGTGGTCCCCGATCGTGGGATCGGGTGGTCGGGCGCGTGGCTTGGTTGTCCCCCGACGGGAGACTAGGTGGTGTTTTCTGGTACAGTAGGAGTAGCTGTAGGACCGAGGTTTTGTCGGCCACCGTAGTTACTTTTCCTGCTTTCGTGGTTACTTCTTTCCGTTGCCGTCCTGCTAGAGTAGCTTTCCTTCTCCCGTTGTTTCTCAGTTGGGGTTCCGCGGGATCCCTACTGGGCCAGTGACAGGAGGCTCACCCCCCTGCGTTTCAGGTGCGGCGGTTCTGCCTCGGGGTTCGGGGGTGCTGTGCGAAGGTTCTTAGTTGCCAGCTTGTCGGGCCGAGTGTTCACTTGGCACGTGGTACATTTTACTGCTTTAGACTGTACTTTCTGTTGGACCGGACTTTGTTGTAGTTGTTTATTTACTTCTGTTAATTGTTGAATTGTCCTGCTTTTGTTCCTATTCCTTTGTGCCTCCACACTCCTTTTTAGCCCTTCCGAGCCCTCCCGACTCATGGGCGGCGGTGCGAGTCTCGGGTTATCGGGCCTTCCCGGTAACCGGATTCTCGACCCGTCACAGCTGGTATCAGAGCCAGGTTGTGGACGTACATCAGAATTCGAGATATTGCAGTGATCAGAGTCCGTAAGGTCCTGTACAGTCGGTAGTTGGCGTAGGGTTTCGTGCATGTTTTTCACTTTATTTCTCGCTCGAGAGCTTGAGTGCGCTATGTGGCGCGGTGAGGGTGGTTTCTGTTCGCGGCTTTCGTGCCGGCGTGGGGTCTGCGGATCGAGAGCTTTCTCCCTTGAGTGGTGGCCCTGGTCGTGTTGCGTTGGGCAGAGGTTGCTGGCGGGTGTGTTGCTGTGGTGCTGCGTTCGGGGAATTGCAGCGATGGTGCATCGAGAGATGTTATGATCATGGTCCGACGTGACACTTGCTGAGTGTGTCGGAGGCGCTGACCTGACATGGTGATGGTTTTCTTGGTGTTGGAAGGTGTTGTTCCCAGCATGTGTGAGGCTCGAGGTCAGGTCGAGTGTGGAGTTTTCCTTCCGTTGGTCGGAGGTGTGATTGGGTTCTCCTTTGGTTGGAGAGAATCGTGTTTGGCTAAGGTTCGTCGTCTTGCACTGTGCGTCCAGATTGATTGGCCTTCGTGTGCCATGAAGTCCGTGCGAGACGTGACCCGCGTTTTGGCAAGGTGGTTGCATGTGAGAAGTGTTGCCCATTCCCTGATGTGTAAGGGTGTTGGCGCTGTTCCGGAAGGATGAGTGCCGGTTGGGCGGTATTTTTGAGATTTGCGGTTGGTGTTGCGATTTCCGAGGTGCGGAGGATCGGAGTATGCGGGGTTGCAGATGGTTGTCGAGTTGGTGGATCCTGAGTTATTGTCATGGTGGTTGTGCGTGTGGATCAGAGTGTGTGGATCGTAGCGTTGGTTGTTGCGGGTGGATTTCTGAGGAAGTGCAGAGCAGCGGAGGGTTGGTTCATCGATGTGCGTTGTCTCCAGTTGTGTGAGACGTGTTGTTGCTGTGCCGTTGCTTGAGATCTTGTCGTTCATGGCACTGGCAGGTGGAGAGTTGGGGAAATGTGCTGGCAAGGTTGCCGCATGAGTACCCTATTCTTGCGTTGGAGGTTGCGTTCGCGGATGAGATCGTGTTCTGGAGAAGTGTGTCGTAGATCGTAAGAGGTTGTGTGTCCCGTGGCTCTGTGATAAGAGCGGGAGTCGGGATTGGCAGGCATCCTCTTGGATTAATTGAGATGGAGGTTTTGATGAGATGGGATTCGATGAGACAGGACGGTGGTTGATGCCTGTGTGTGGAGGTCTCTGATGAGATGTTGGCGTTGGGTATTGATCCTCAATATGTGGCCAGGAAGGGAGGATTCCCCGTAAGTCTGAGTCGAGTACGTGAGGACCGAGGGGAGATGGAGTCGTTGGATCCTGCCGTGCTCCCCTGAAGGGTAGAGTTGGCGCAGGGGTCCATCTGGATGTAGTGGTGGTCTGTGCGAAGAGTCAACGGATGGCCTGTCATGAGTTGGATCGTGCCTGCTGGGCCGGTGGAGGTTTCCCGTTGACGAATGTCTGGTGACCAGTGGATGGTCTTTCACAGACAGAAGATACTGGTTGTAGGGGCTCGAGAATGGAGAGAGCCACGTGCCAGCGAGGCTTTTTGGTGGCCGTTTCTAAGGTGTGAGCTAGTGGAAGCTCAGTGATTGATTGCCCCTGGTGCAGGGTGTGAGATCGATCAGCGGTTGTGAAGCTGGCGTTTGGTTGGTCCGCCGAGCGTGAGCATTGACCGGTGGATTGGTTCTCGTGGCGAGGATTGCGTTCCTTCGGTGAGCGAGAGGGTGGCTGCGGTGCCATGGTGGTTTCTCGCGTTGTCTGAGGTGATGCCGGACTGTGCCCTTTGGTATATGCCTGCTCTGTTGGCCGGTGTGCGTGGCGTGCGGAGCGAGGTGTTGTTTGTGATTGTAAGTCTGGCTGCGTCCCCCAAGATCGGTGTTTTCGTGAGAATCGAGGTTTTCTGTGCTGGGGCTCTGACAGCGTTGTGAGTCGGTTCAGTGTTCTTCCCCTGTGACTTCGTGGTAGGTCCTGAATTTCGAGGATGAAATTTCTTTAAGGGGGGAGGGCTGTAATGTCCCAGGTTTTTTTTTCGGATCTTTTAGTGGGTCTCGGAGTGTATTTTGTGCTTTACACGTGTTTTTCCCTGATGTGCCTTCAGAACTCTGTGCAGGGCGAACCGTGGCGTTCTTCGACTCCGGGACAGCACCACTGCGTTGTGTCCGAGGATCACGGAGGTAATTTTTCGTAATTTTCTGAATTTATGCAATTTTTGGGTTTTCCTATATATACTAACCCTTTCTCTTTCCCCTTCTCATTCTCTCTTTCTCACTCTCTCTCATCTCTTTCTCTCCCCCTCTCCCCTGGCAGCCGACGGTGCCGGAGGAGGGCGAGGCGGCGATGGCGGGAGGTGAGGAACGGGGAACGGGTCGAGGATCGAGGGCCGGTGGTGCGTGGAAGCTCGGCCGCGGGTTCGTGGAGTGGCGAGGGTTTCACGGTGTTTTCTTCGCGTATCGACGAGCTCGGGGCGCGAAATCTTCGGTGGAGGTAGGGAGATGGACCCTCAACCCGCGTACCTCATTTGTCGCGAGTTTTGTAGGCCGTGGTGAGCCGAGCGAGCTAAACGGGGTGATTTGGGAAAAATGCATGTTTTTGGGGAGTGAGCCGAATCTTGTGTTTTGATAGTGTTTTTGGGGTTTAAATGGGTCCCCTCAGTGCTAGGGAGGTTGGGGAATGTTTCCCCCTTTGATTCCCCATCACCCGGGGGTGATCGGGGCGTGGAATGGATTTCTTCGTGGTTCTCACCATGTTTCAGGTGCGGACTGAGAACGCGCTACCCTCAGGTAGCGCGTTCTTGATGGTTGCGTTGCCCCGACGGGGCGCGTTCATCGGAGAAGATGAACAGTAAGGCGGTTCGGGTCGCGCCTTACAGCCCCAGTGCATTCTTGTTGTCGCGCTATAGGATCATAGCGCGACCTGGTCTGGTCGGGCTATGGACCTGTAGCGCGTTCTTGTTCAACGCGCTAAGGGTGTATAGCGCGTTCCACCTGAACGCGCTATACACCTATAGCGCGTTCTTAGAGGTGACCAGCTGGGCTGCCCGGGGCAGGCGGTTTGCGGTTGATCGTGCTCCCCTTGGGCCGTGTGTGTCCCGTGTACCCCGTGGAGTTCCGTGACCGTGTCTTTGGGCGTCCGGAGGTCCGTTTACTTTGATTAGTGTCCCCGTGAGTTTAAGGGTCTAGGTGACCTTCTAGCGTTCCGATTGTGCTGTGTTGGTCTCCGGTCGACCCGGTTGTGACCCAGTGGTCGATCTTTGGCCTCGTGAGTGTCCCGGACACCCCGTGGGTTCGTTACCGTGTTTTGGGGTGTCTGGAAGTATCGTGTTACCTCGATAAGCGTGCCCGTGGGCTTGGCGGGTCCGGGTGACCCCAAGTGTTCCGGGCTTCCGGGTTCTTGCTAGATCGAGTCACCGTGTATCGGTGTGAGTGCGGCGAGGTTTCCCCGCACGTCGTGGTTTCTCCGGGAGTTGGTTTTGAGTGGGCCATGTGTGTGGCTTTAGTCTACGAGTCCAGCTGCCCAGCCTAGTGCTGGAGGGTTCTCGCTTTTCCTGGGGTTGGGAAATCGGTGTGGCAGCTTGCGGGCTGCCTTGGGAATCGTGCTTCTGTGGTTTCTGCGTAGGCTGTGCCTATGGCCTGTGAACCGCGAGTCCATGTCCTAACTTGGGACTGGAGGTCTCCTGAGTTCCCAGGTGGGGGAATGGTCTCGGCGATTGTGATTCGCCTCGTGAGTCATCGCATTGTGGTTTTGGACCTAGGAATTAGGCCAGATTGATGGCTCAGTGCTGTCGTGTGCAACGGTCTTGACCCCGAGTCTTGTGACTCAAAGACCGTTGAGATTAGTATGTCTAGTGGACCATCTGTAGTCTGGTGGCGTCGTGCCACCTGTTACTCCATGTTACTCGCAATGGGTGCGTGCGTGGTTTTCTGCGTCCACGTTCTGTGACACGTCCACTAGTCGTAGCTTTCCCACGGCACGCGTGTGCTGGCTCGCCTGGGAGTGGCTGAGCGGCGTACCTGAGAGAGGCTGTGAGTAGGCTAGTTACCGCAGGGCCCCCGCGTACTTCCGAGTCCGGGTTTAGGGGGAAATACCAGCTAGAGGACAGGCCTTGGGCGTACGGTCTGAGTGTGCACACGAGGTTGGGGGCGTCGGACAGCGCCGGCAGGCGCGACCCCAACTAGTCCTTATTCTGTGGTACTAGTTACTGTGTGTGTCTGAGTCTCACGCCTGGGGCGTTGTAGCTAGACACTTGTGACGCGGTGTAAGACGTCAGGGGACGTAGCGGGTCATTCTTCTAGTGGGTGATGCTCCTGTCACGTGACGTGAGTTGTCGTGCACCGGGTTTTGTTTCTGTCCGCGGGACGGGACTTCGTGAGTGGTTTCGGGAGTGTTCCCGGAGTCGAGGTCTGGGGTTTCCGGTGATCGTCACCGAGGGCCTTTCTCCAGACAGTGTTGTCTTCACGACGGTGAGGTCGTGACCGTGTTCCCTGACCGTATGGTTTTGGCTCATGCCCTTTTTGAAGGGCAAGCCTCCACTACGGAGGTAGCGTGGCGTTTTCCTAGTAGCATGGCTAGGGCGGTTCGTGTCTGGTGGTCCCCGATCGTGGGATCGGGTGGTCGGGCGCGTGGCTTGGTTGTCCCCCGACGGGAGACTAGGTGGTGTTTTCTGGTACAGTAGGAGTAGCTGTAGGACCGAGGTTTTGTCGGCCACCGTAGTTACTTTTCCTGCTTTCGTGGTTACTTCTTTCCGTTGCCGTCCTGCTAGCGTAGCTTTCCTTCTACCGTTGTTTCTCAGTTGGGGTTCCGCGGGATCCCTACTGGGCCAGTGACAGGAGGCTCACCCCCCTGCGTTTCAGGTGTGGCGGTTCTGCCTCAGGGTTCGGGGGTGCTGTGCGGAGGTTCTTAGTTTCCAGCTTGTCGGGCCGAGTGTTCACTTGGCACGTGGTACGTTTTACTGCTTTAGACTGTACTTTCTGTTGGACCGGACTCTGTTGTAGTTGTTTATTTACTTCTGTTAATTGTTGAATTGTCCTGCTTTTGTTCCTATTCCTTTGTGCCTCCACACTCCTTTTTAGCCCTTCCGAGCCCTCCCGGCTCGTGGGCAACGGTGCGAGTCTCGGGTTATCGGGCCTTCCCGGTAACCGGATTCTTGGGCCGTCACACCTCACCTCCTGTCGAGGCACGACAGGATCGGGTCGGGAGGGGGACAAGAAGCGACCGTCTGAGCAAAGGACGGGTCAAGGAAAGAGGTGGAACCAAGACGGAGACCATAAAGAGCCATCCCAGAAGTACGAGCGGTATACCCCCGTTACCGCCCCCGTCTACAAGATTTATGAAGACATCAAAGGCTCGGGCCTCCTCAACCAACCCGAGCCTATGAAGGCCAAGCACCGCAATCGCCGCAAGCATTGCCTGTTCCACAGCGATCACGGGCATCACACCAGCGATTGCCACCAACTTCAAGATGAAATCGAGTGCCTCATCCGCCAGGGACACCTATCCCGATGCTTGTCCGGGTAGAAGGAAGACCGAGGTGCCCCTTAAGAGATCGACAATGCCCCCCATGGAGTCCACATCAATGTCATTGTGGGTGGCGCTGCATCAGGTGGACATAGTAGCCGAGGAAGAAAGTGTCATGCCGAACGGGCGAGCTGGGCCTCTGCTGAGCCCCCTAATGCCCCGTAGGTGAGCGAATCGCAAGCCCTGCTATTCTCTGACCAGGACCTAGAAGGGTTAACCACCCCGCACGACGACGCTCTCATTGTATCGGCTACAATAAACCATTGTAACGTAGACAGGATTTTAGTCGACAATGGTAGTGCCTCTGATGTAATATCCTATGAATGTTTCCTCAAGATGGGAGAGAATCCATCTAAACTCCGCCCGATCCAAACCCCCCTATGTGGTTTCAACGGCCAGGCAACTTATCCCGAGGGAGCCCTAAGCCTTCCAGTTACTATCGGCACCCCGCCCAAAACCGGTATGGTTATGGTAGACTTCATCGTGATTAAGGGGCTGACGGCATATAACGCCATCTTCGGCCGAGGTATCCTTAGTCGAATGAGAGCAGTGCCCTCTACCTTTAACCAAAAAATGAAGTTCCCAACCAAGTATGGCATGGGGGAAGTCTGAGGTAACCAGGCATTGGCTAGACGGTGCTATATAATCTTGGTCAAAGCCACTAGGCCGGAAGGGAAAAATAAAGGAGTAAAGATAGCTGAAGAGGGACCCGCAACATCTGAGCCTGGTGGTGAGTTGCTAACGGTCTTCCTTAATGGTGACCCGACTGTAGGAGTGAAGATCAGAGCCGGTCTACCACTTGAGGCACAGGGAAAATATAAGGATTTCCTTGCCCAGTACATCCAAGTCTTTGCATGGTCTGATGAGCACCTTTCCGAGATCCCGGGAGACGTGGTGATGCACAAGCTCAACCTCGACCCAACGGTGAAGCCTGTCCAGCAACGCAGGGGAAAGCACGCCTTGGAGAAGTAAGCGGTCATCTGGGGGCAAAACACTAGCCTTTTTCATCCGGTCTTGTACCCTATGTGGCTCGCCAACGTCGTTCTAGTACTGAAGGCTTCGGGAAAATTACGAATGTGCGGAGACTTCACCGACCTCAACAAGGCTACCACGAAGGATTGCTACCTGCTGCCGAGCATCAATCAACTGGTCGACTCAACCTCTGGCAATGAGCTACTCAGCTTCCTGGATGCCTACTCTGGCTACCATCAGATCAAGATGGACCCGGAGAACATCGAGAAGACCACCTTCATCACCGACTTCGGCGTACACTGCTACACCCGAATGCCATTCGGGTTGAATAACGCTGGAGCAACATATCAAAGGCTGATCAACCATATTTTTGAAGAACAGCTCGATCGGAACGTCGAGGCCTACATTGATGACATGCTCGTCAAAATGCCGAAGGCCGAAGACCACCTCACCGACTTAGCCGAGACCTTCGACACCCTCCTGAGGTGCAACATGAAGCTCAACCCTACTAAATGCGCCTTCAGAGTTAGATCCAGGAAGTTCCTAGGCTTCCTGGTAACTCAGCGTGGGATTAAGGCCAACCCCGACAAGGTCCAAGCCATCCTGGACATGCAGCCACCCACCTGCATCAAGGACGTCCAACGCCTTACGGGGCGCATTGCTGCGCTCAACCGTTTCCTATCCCGGGTGGCCGAACGATGCTTACCCTTCTTCAAATTGTTGAGGGGACCCAAAATGACATCTGCTACGTTGCCTGAGATGAGGAATGTCAGAAGGCGTTCACCGAACTCAAGGAATTCTTGGCCTCGCCCCCGATACTATCCAAACCGGTCCAAGGTGAAGCTTTGTACCTTTACCTCTTGGCGACCCCTTCTACAGTGAGCTCGGTCCTAGTCTGGAATGACGTAGGGATCGAGAGACCGGTCTACTATACTAGCAAGGTGCTTAATGAGGCTGAAAGAAGGTACCCCGCAACCGAGAAACTCGTGCTAGCGTTGGTTACCTCAGGCAAGCACCTCCGACCCTACTTCCAAGGGCACTCCATCGTCGTGTTGACCGGCGAACCCCTGAAGAAGATTCACTTTCACCTTGAAGCCTCGGGAGGCCTCGTCAAATGGGCTATCATGCTCGGGGCCTACGATATCTCGTATCGCCCCTGCTTGGCCATCAAAGGACAGGCTCTCGCAGACTTCATCACTGAAAGCACAGTCCCAATTGAAGAAGTACCTCCACCATCGCCCGGGCCCACTTGGGATCTGTTCGTCGACAGGTCCTCCAACTCGATCGGATGCGGCGCCGGTGTCCTTCTCAAATCCCCTGAAGGAGCGGAGCTGCGGTACGCCCTGAAGTTCAACTTCCAGGCGTCCAACAACGCCTCCGAATACGAAGCCCTTATCTCAGGGGCCAGGATGGCTCGACGACTAGAGGCCGAGCGAGTCAGGATCCACACTGAATCCCAATTGGTCACTAGCCAGGTCAATGGTGATTACGAAGCTCGAGAAGGACAAATGGTCAAGTACCTCCATGCGGTCAAGAGGATTGCCCAACTCTTTGAGAGCTTTAAGGTAGTCTGGATAGCTTGGGAGGAAAACTCCTGAGCGGACGCCCTCTCTCGACTGGCCTCCTCGCTCGACCCTGCAGGTACACTATCGGTCTTTCTCGAAGGGCTCAAGCAACCGAGCATCGAGTCCGAGCTTATGACTGTTGACCCGGCACCCCCGAGCGACTGGCAGACTCCCTACATATCCTGGCTCCGAGATTCTCAAGAGCCCACTGACCCTCGGGAGGCTCGGAAGCTCAAGTACCAAGCTTGGCATTTCATCATGCTAGATGAGGCCTTGTACCACAGATCTTTCTTCGGCCCCCTCCTTACATGCATCAGCACCAACGAAGCCAGCCTAGCTATTCAAGAAGTACGCGAAGGCATTTGCAGCGCTCACCAGGGAGGAAGATCACTCGCCATGATCTTGCTTCGGCAGGGTTACTGGTGGCCCACTCTCCAGCGTCACTGTTCGACCTACGTACAGAAGTGCGACCGTTGTCAGCGCTTCGACCACTTGATCCATCAGCCCGCCGCGGAGCTCATCACCCTTTTGAGCCATACCCTTTCGCTCAGTGGGGGATCGACATCTTGGGGCCATTCCCCACGGCTCACGCTCAGAAGAAGTTCATCATCGTCGCCATCGACTATTTCAACAAGTGGATCGAGGCCGAAGTCACCACCAAGATCACCGAATCAGTCATATGGAGTTTTGTTTGGAAGTCGATCATCTGTCGCTACGGTGTTCCCCGAGTGATCGTGAGCGATAACGGTCGGCAGTTTGATTCTCATTACTTCAGAGACAGATGTGCTGACCTTAACATTCGCAATCACTTCACTTTGGTAGCCCACGCTCAGGCTAACGGACTGGTCGAGAATGCCAATAAGACTATCTTAAAAGGCATCAAAACTAGGCTCAGCAAGGCCAAGGGAAGCTGGCTCGAGGAATTACCGAGCGTACTATGGTCGCAACGAACTACTCCAAGAATAGCCACCGGTGAAACACCTTTTCAGCTAGTATATGGCACATAAGCCGTAATTCCGTTGGAGGTTGGTAATCCCTCTCTCTGAGTCATCCACTTCAAACCCGAGGTAAACGAGCAGAAACTACGAGAGAACCTCGACTTAGCGGACGAGATCCGAGAGATTGCAAGTATCCGAGCAACGGAATACCAACGGCGCATCACTCGATACTACAACTCCAGAATCCGAGATAGACACTTCCAGTCGGGAGACCTCGTCCTAAGAAAGGCCGAAGCATCTCCACCACTAGAGGCGGCGGGGAAGCTGGCCCCTACCTGGGAAGGCACCTACCGAGTGGTCGAGACGCTCGGGAAAGGAGCATACCGATTGTCCACCATGTAAGGAACACTCATCCCTCGGACATGTAACGCGACAAATCTTCGCAAGTTCTACTTTTGATCATTTGGCAAGCATGCACATGTAAGCAAAGTAGAATAAACGTCATTCTTCCCTTTTTATTAAACTTTGATGTACAATAAGTAGGCCGCACCCAATACAGTATACATGTAAAAAAATCACAACCTCTGACACTATAACATGAGCAGAACGCTCCGCCAACCAGGTAAGCACTCCTACGTCCAGCCACTGACTCTATCTCGTGCGGAAACTGGCTCGGACAAAGGATTGCCGGCCTCGTTGGTTTGAGAAAGCTCAGAGGAAAGATGCCGAAAGGATTGGAAGGATAACAAAAAAGAAAAAAGAGAAGAGGTCAACCCGAGCAAATTGGAGAGGAAGCTTGAGAGAGCTCCCCTTCTTAGCAATGGGGTCGACGGTGGAAAGAGGGGCCGGGTGGACAGTGAAAGAATGAAGCTTGACGAGCTTCATTCTCCCCTCAGAATAACGTCGGCGGGTTAGGGATAGGAGGGCGACATGCTTTGGCATGAACCCTCTCCCAAACTGACCCCCGACTGACGAACCCTCTTCCAGACTGAAATAGCAGGAGCTTTCCTCCTACCGCCATCTGCATCATCATCTTCTAAAGCGCCTTCCATGCCCCGCCAAGACCGACAACACAACGCCTCGCAGAAGGGAAAAAAGGAGAAACCGCCAGGGATGGCCTTAAGCGATGAAAGGAAAAGGAGACGCCCCTCGGACCTTTTATAGGCCGAAGGGGAAGCTAATCACCTTAAATGACTCTCCCCTTACAAAACACGCTAAAAGGGCTTTCCCTGCGATGGTTACCTCATTTCCAAAACATCCCGCCAGCGGGACGTGCGAAGCGGCAAGTCATTAAGGGCGGTATGGAAAAATGGAAAGGTGCCAGCAACATGTCAGTTATTTGACAGATCGGCACGCGTGATATCTGCACAGAAAATCAGCACTTTCTCCAACGACTATGGATCTGGTAGTCAAATCACACCAAAAGCGGTATGAAATAGTCAATTCAGCATTCAATACCGTCGCTATTATATTTTCCAAAAAAAGCCTTACCCGGCTACATAAAGGAAAGAAAAAAGAAAGAGAGAGCTATTACATCAGGCCTCAGGCCCATCTTCAGGCTCGGCAGGCAAGGCTTCTTCAGCACCAGACGATCTACCCCCAGTATTCTCTGCGATGGTCGACCCAGGCACTGACCCCACCTGTGTGGGAACTGTCTCGATCGTGCGCCCTCCCGAGGCTGTTGGAGTTAGCGATCGCTTCGAGGACTCCCGACCCTCCTCTTCGCTCGATGTATAATGGGAAGAGTTGGTCGAACCCCAGTCCGAGTCATAGTGTTGCCCAGAAGGAAAAACGAGCCTATACTCTTGGGCCTCTGCCTCTATGACGGCCCGATCGAAGCCCTGGGAGAAGCCCTTCCGAAGGCCCCGACGATAGTCCGACTCATAGTTGTGGATGGGCATAAATCCCACACAATCACAAGAGAATAATTATGTGAAAACGGGGAGAATAATGATGATTAAAGCATAAATAAGGAAAAGAAAAGCTTGCACGTGGTGCAAATATGGAGATGTGATCGCCAGAGGGGTTACCTCAATAATAATAAAAAGGAGATCGCGAATACCTGGTGAAGATTGGAACGCGGGATGATGTGAAGTTCGTTCCTCCTTCTTCAATCGGCCGGCCGATGAGAAGGGTTCTTTTTTTGATTACCTTGCAAAAAAGACAATGAAACAAAGCAAAAGATGGGATCAGCCAACGTGCAGTAGTATCAATCCAAATAAAACATATGATGATGAAAAGAAATCAACATACGCACCTTTTGTTTTTTTTGTTTTTTTTAAAAACCCCTAGAGAGATTAGGAGAGGGGATATGATGAAAAGTATGCAACTGATGCAAACGGGATGGAAATAATAGTAGACAGGATGGAGATACGATGAAAAAATGCAAAGCAATAGAAACAAGATAAAACAACACTAAAGCCCCGCTGTCCCTTGATGACAGTAAAAGGGCAACCGAGATAGGAAGAAGAGGAAGCAGCAGGATGCAAAAGCTTGAACTTGATAATCTCGGCCTCGGTACCTTCGTAACCTTTCAAAGGGTCGATCAGGACTCCCTTAAATAAGGTTCAGATCAAAGATAAACATGGACATGAGATAGCAATGGTAATGTTTATCAAAAGCAAGAGCCCAATCGAGTAAGAACGTCAAACAAGGCAGGACTCTGTGAGGGAAAGATGGAAGAAGGTAGGACACCGAAGGTGAAACATGCCCTTCAACAGGGCGTCAATTCTTGATTTGACGACCTACCCATACGACGTTTCATAAAACACGACCCAAGCCAGGGCGTTTCTTCCTGGATTCAATTTTGGTAATAAAACCTTCCTTTATCTGAAAAAGATTAAAAGACGCCTGAAAAAGAGGCGTTTATTAAAAACACGCCCTGAGGAAGGACGCTATTCATAAAATGCATTTTATTTCGTTTTATTTTGAAAAAAGGATAATACCAGGAATTGACGCCCTAATCATTGGTCATCCTTTCTTAAAAAATGCCCTAGGTAAGGTCGTTATCTAAAACGCGCCCTACTTCAGGTCGTGAATCACAAAAATGCAACAAAATGCAACGAAAAACCCACAAAAATAGAAAAACTTTATATTATGGGAATATTGAAGTTCTCTTTGGGGCGTCAACATAGTGACATGAGATTTAATCAACAAAGTGTCAATTTTGGCGTGTCTACAGCTGCCCCGCCTTGGCATCTGCTTTGCAAGGGAGTGAGACGGAGATGAAGTGAGATGGAGATGAAGTGGAACGAACTGATAAGTAGATGCCAAGGTGTGATGTGACACGCCTCAGACACTAAGCATTAAAAATCTTTCCAAGATTCTGAACGAAACAACTCTAAATGATTCCAAGGAAGCATCGATTTGCTGGATAAAGGAGACTAATCTAAGCAAGTAAAAATGTAAGGCAAAAGGGTGTGCGCGCGGGCACGATAGGGAAAGACCATTGGAGAGCGGTTACCAGCCAACGTGGACGTGCTACAACCAAGGTAGATTTGCAGAAAAAAAAAAGAATTAAGATGGAGATCCAACAAAAGGACATTTTCGAGGAATCAGCCTGAGCGGCTTCAGATAGAACAAAGTACTTGATTTGGAATGGAATATCTCATGCCAACTCAATAACAAGCAAGTGACCTTCATTATTGCCATGATATGAAGATTTTCATCATGAAGCTCAAAGTCCTATATGATGCATGCTGGGCTAAAAGAAAAGATTAAAACAAACTAAAAATATAAAAAATAATCAAGGATAATATTGCTAAGCCACCTAGATTTGGTCAAGAATCCAGGTTTCTGAGCTAACACTAAGCCGAAGCCCGTTTGTCCGCGCATCAACTCAGAAAGTGGAACTATCGTCCCAGATCTTGAACGACTTAACGATCTATCCGTGTGATCAAGACTCTCCTGGAACTATCACTATTTTTGATGAAGGGGAACTCAAATTCCAGGTTCATCAGAACCACAAGGTCCTTGATATGCTATAATAGCGTAGATACCATATAGTAAAATGCTTACATCAAACAAATACAAGATAATGAACGCGATGTTACTTCCATGTGCAACCCAAGCGTCTCGAAACTTGCACTTTCCTGCACTTGAAACTTATCAGTCTTCACAATTTCAACATCAATAATCTTCAATTCAAAGTATGACATGATCATAAGTGCTAAATAAAATAGAATTCCAATGACATAATAGCACTTAAGTTCATCAAAGCACACGGGAAGCAAACTCATAAACTCATAAAACACGCCTTAAGTCATGGCGTCAAAATCGTGAAAAGCGCCTTAGAGTATGTCGTGATTCGCGTAAAGACGCCCGAGGAGACGGCGTGAATTTTAAAAGGAAATCTGATATTTTTTTGTTTTTTTTTTTTTTTGAGAAAGTAACGACCTGCTGAGAGACGTTATTCTGAAAGAGACAACCTAATCTAGGACGTTAATTCTATAAAAAGCGCCTTTGCCGAAGGCGTTAATTAAATTATTCTGCAAAAAGGGCTTCAAGGCTGTCAAGACCATGAGTCTTACATAGTCACCATCTAAAATTCATTAACCTTTCTTGAGTAGTTAAAAGGGGGTTGACGTGACCATAATTGACTTGTATTCGAGATTTCACACAATGCAATTTCTTAAGTCCGTCTTGACCATCCTGCCAGTTCGTGACTTTACCGCATAGAAAGGATGGAAGAAAATATAAGGGAAGCCCATAAGGGATGCTGAGATGCTCAAGGCAAAGTTACCTCCCCTACCCCGTGCCTGTTGGGGTTCGGTCTTTGGCGTAGGGAAATTTGATGTCTTTTTGCCCATTTATATTGCACGCATACGCCCAAGGTTTTCTTTGCGGGGACTTTGCCCTCTTGACATGCTTTTCTTTTCATAACTTGACTTTCACTTTGGAATTGATTTGCATTGATGAATAAAAACCTCATTGTACTTGGGGCTTTTGTGGCATTTGCTCCCTTTTGGGCCTTGACTTCCACCTACTAGGGCAGCGGATAGGCTTGGCGTGTCTAGCTCGAGGTCTCCCTTCCTCCCTTATGGGCCAAAGAAGAAAAGAACGGGTATTGTCTTTCACTTTTAGTCAGGTTTTTTGACTTTCCATCGGATTTTGCACTGCTTGAGCTCAAGAATAAAGCGTATAGTGTGTGCGTGAATCAACCCCCTTTTAAATTAACAAGACTGACGAATGAATTCTGAATTTTGACCTTTCGGACCTTGATCCTTCGTGTGCCATGGCACCAATTTTGGAGAATCTCTTTTTTTTTATTTTGAAGAATTTCTATTTTTGGAGGTTTTGAATCAATTTTTTTTTAATTTTGAAGATATATATATATTTTTTTAGATTTTTTGTTGAATCAAGGGTAGTATTTCTTAAGATATAAACCATTCCAAGGGTGAGTTAACTCTTCCCCTTCAGCATTAACCAGTTTATAAGCATTACCAGGATAAACTTCTTTTATGATAAATGGTCCTTCCCAATTGGGTTGGAGTTTTGAGCGGGGGCCACCCGGCTTTACAAAAATTCTCTTGATTACCATCTCACCGGTTTTAAATTTTCTCTCAATTACTTTCTTTTGATAAAAACGTGAGAGCCTGTTTTGATAAACGCGCGCATGCTCAGCGGCGACCAGACGCTTCTCATCTAGGAGTTCCAATTGGGCGAGGAGTGAATCACGACGTTCATCAATAGAAAATTCCTTATCCAATTGTACTCGCAGAGAGGGAATAAGAATCTCATAAGGGACTACCGCCTCCATTCCATAAGTAAGGGCGAAAGGAGTTTGCCCAGTGGGTGTGCGAATGGAAGTGCGATAGGCCCAGAGGGCTTCAACTAGTTTGTCTGGCCAATCCAAAAATTTATTAGCCTCACACGTCTTTTTGACAATTTTTATCAAAGTTTTATTAGTTGCCTCTGCTTGGCCATTGCCCTGCGGATAATAGGGAGAAGAATGATGCAATGCAATGTTATACCTGTTGCAGAGATCCTTGATTTCTTGAGAGATAAATTGAGGTCCATTGTCGGTGACGATGGTGCTCGGGATGCCGAACCTCGTGATGATGTTCTTCATTATAAACTTGCAGACGGTTGACGCTTTGATCTCCACGTAAGCTTCTGCTTCCGCCCACTTGGTGAAGTACTCCGTTGCCGTGAGGATGAATGATTTTTACTTGGTCAGGAGGTTCGAATCACCAAGAGGTCCAATGATATCAAAAGCCCACATGGAAAAAGGCCATGGCGAGGACGTAGGATGGAGTGAAGAAGCAGGAGAATGAATCTTGTCGGCGTGCAGTTGGCACTTAACACACCTTCGAACACACATGGAACAATCCTCTTCTAGAGTTGACCAATAGAAACCTAGCCTAAGGATCTTCTTAGCTAGCATCTGGCTATTCACATGACCACCACACACTCCAGAATGTGCCTCTTCCACAACTTTCCATGATTCACCATCATCGAGGCATCTTAATAAAACACCGGTGAGCCCTCTTCTATAGAGCACACCTCCAATCAAAACATATCGCTGAGCCACTCTTCTAATTTCTTTCTTCTCTTCTACAGTGGCTTCCTCAGGATAAGACTGATCATTACAGTATCTGGCAATCTCATAATACCAAGGTTTTTCTTCGTCAGCCAATTCTCCTTCCCAGTCTAAAAGCATGACCTCTTTGCCCTTAAGAGATTCCCTCCGCTTAACCTTTTCAAGCACTTGATCCCTAATATCGAGGAATGCGCGATCCTTAATAGCTGGAGTGTCACGCTGATGAATCCGAGGGACATGAAAATCACGCTCAGGAGGGAAAACTAAAGCGGAAGCTAAAGAAGCAAGAGCGTCAGCCAAGATGTTCTGGCTACGCGGGACATGAACAAAGATTAATTTAGTGAAAAGTTTGGCATAAGCTGAAGCGAGTTCCTGGTAGGGCTTGAGCTTAGGATTGATGGTGCGGCACTTGACAAGCACCTGGCGTAGAATAAGCTGACTGTCACCGACAATTCGCAAATGAGTGACACCATATTGATGAGCGGTTTGAAGACCGGCCAAAAGAGCTTCATACTCGGCTATGTTATTGGTGACGGGGAATGTGAGCCGAGCAGCAAATGGAATGGTGACCCCTTCTGGTGTTAAAAGAACCATGCCGATCCCTCTTCCTTGAGAATTAAGAGCTCCATCAAAATGTAACGTCCACATAGGATCGTAGGGTTGATTAATGGACATTAATTCTTCATCTGGAAACTCCGAACTGACAGGATCAAAACGGGGGAGAGGGTGATGAGCAAGGTGTTCGGCAATGGCATAACCTTTGATAGCTTTCTGCTGAATGTAAGTGATGTCAAATTGAGAAAGGAAGCTTTGCCAGCGTGCTAATCGATCAGTGAGGACAAATTTTTCAAGGAGAAATTTAATTGGATTCATGCGAGCAATGAGGTGAACCTCATGAGCTAGGAAATAATGTTTTAACTTCTAAACTACCCAAACCAAAGCTGCACAAGTCTTTTCCATGGCTGAGTACCTCTGCTCACAGGGGTTAAGAAGCTTAGACAAGTAGTATGCTGCCCTCTCCTTACCTTCTTCACCCACTTGAGCTAAGACAGCACCTACGGAGTCATCCAGGACCGAAACATAGAGAATAAGTGGTTTGCCTGGAATTGGCGATCTCAGGACAGGAGGATTGGCCAAATAATCCTTCAATCCGTCAAAGGCTGCCCGACACTTGTCATCCCAATTGAACTTGACTCCCGGCTTAGTAAGCTCGTAAAACGGCCTACATCTTTGTGAATGCTGGGAGACGAAGCGGCGGATGAATTGCAACCTCCCGATTAATCCTCGAACTTCCTTCAAATTCTTAGGAGGAGGCATATCTCTAATGGCCTTTGCCTTGTTGGGATCAACTTCAATTTCTCTCTTGCTAACAATGAAACCAAGCAATTTCCCTGAAGAAACGCCAAATACGCACTTCTTGGGGTTCATCTTCAACTGATACTCTCGTGATCTCTGTAAAACCTTAGCCAGAACCCCAGGATGCTCAATCCTTGTTCTTGATTTTACAACCAGGTCATCTACATACACCTCGATATAAATATGAATCATGTCATGAAAAATCGCCATCATAGCCCTTTGGTAGGTGGCTCCAGCATTCTTAAGTCCAAAGGGCATGACCACATAACAATATGTGCCCCACGGTGTAGTGAATGATGTTTTCTCTTGATCTTCCTCAGCCAGACGAGTTTGATTGTAACCTGAAAAGCCATCCATGAAAGAGAGAGTCTCAAATACTGCCGTATTATCAATTAGAACATCAATATGAGGGAGGGGGAAGTCATCTTTAGGACACGCTCGGTTGAGGTCCCAGAAGTCTGTACAAATCCAAACTTTTTCATCTTTCTTCATAACCGGGACAATGTTAGCCACCCAATTGGGGTAGAGGACAACTCTAACAAATCTAGCCTTATGAAGCTTATCGACCTCTTCTTTCATTTTTAAAGCCATGTTAGGGTGGAAACGTCTCAATCGTTGTTTGACCGGGACAGACCCTGGCTTAAGTGTAAGGCGGTGTTCAACGAGCGCAGGGTCTAATCCAGGCATATCTTCATAACTCCATGCAAACGTGTCCTTGTATTCTTGAAGAACCAAAATGAGCGCCTCTTCTTCAGAGGGCGGTAAATTCTTGCTTATGAGGACAATCCTAGGGTCTTCCTCGGTACCCAAATTAATTTATTTGGTAGGCTCTTCTACAGAGGCTGATGGTTCGTCAAACTGTTTTATGCCGCTAGCAAAGGCATCAACCTCGTCCTCATATTCCTCATAACTTTCTTCCCCCTCTTCAATAGGGTCTTCATCATTCATGATTTCATAGACACCCAAACCCTCATAAGAGACAACAGCAACATCCTCATATTCGAGCTCTGGCAGGATGACTGGATTTTCCACAAACTCAGGGATTGCTAAACAAGCTTGGCATCTGATAGCCAATTCCAACAAAAATCTGCGAGGAATCTCCTTACCCTTGGATTTCTTATGTGAATCTACCCCATGAATTTTATTAGAAGAAGAGGAGGAGCAACTAGCTTGATTAGAAAGAAAAGAAGGTGGTGAAAAAGCGGGTACAGGGGGTGGTACAGATGAGGGCCCCTCACCGGAGGGGGAAAAGAGATCTATCAAGGAATCTTGAAGGAGCGGCCCCTGGGTCGGGACGCACTCGGGAGCGAAATAGGAGGTTTCCTCAACAGAGATGGAGGATTGGAAAGTTTGAAAATCGGCGTTTTTTTTCTTTTCGTTTTTATCTTTTCCTTCATTTTTATTTTCTTTTTCAAGAAGAAAGCAATGTGTGGGTGGAATAGCGAGAGGAGTGGAAATTGCAAGATTGGAGAAAGATTGAATCAGTGACGGCCCGCGCGGGGGCATGACGGAGATTTCAGAAAATCGCTCGAGGAGCGAAGGAGGTATCGGAAGAGAGACTTGGATTGAATTTGGAGATAAATTGATCGTGATCGGAGGTGGCCGTGGTACGCGACCAAACCAGCAAGAATATAAGGAAGCCAGAACAGAGGGATGTATGGAAGTGAGAGAAAAGAGGCCGGCCCACAGTCTATCCACAGTGAAACCTTCTTCAAAGGGGACATCTGGCTCCCCAGTATCTGTGTAGTCACTCAACAGCTGCCTCTTGTCTGTGATCACTGCTGGCATTTCAATCAATTGGTGTATTAATGTCGGCCATTCTGGATCAGTCGGCATGAAGAGGCGGCTCAAAGAAATAGTAATGTCATTCATGTCGAACCACCTGTACCAGTCACATTCTGGATCACCCATTTTCCTTCTTTTGTCCGGCCTTAAAGACTCTAGGGCTCTGTAGGCAGCCAGTGGGGCAATATGATGAGCAAACTGTCTAGCGTGAACATCTTGACAGTCTAGCAATGAAGTAATTACTATAGTCTGCTCTTTGTTTTGAAATCCACCTGTAACAAAATGTGTTTTTAATGTCCACGTGAGTGGCTGGCGATCAGTCTTCAAAGTAGAAGTCATAAATGCCCATGGCTCTTCTTCATTTTTGCTCGGCCCTTTATAGCCTAAACCGCCTCGTACAAGCAATTTTTGCGGCTTAATGGGTCTAATCCTGCCCTGATAGTTGGCACCCAGGCCTTTGCCATCTTGATACCCCATTTTTAACAGAATGTCCCAGCCAGGGGTGTTAATCATGTTCTTTTTCTTCTTCCCCTTAGAAGGCAGGGGTGTCATAGCAACCGTGGTAACGGTCTCAGACGGCATCGACTGCGGACGAGGGACGTCCAGCACAGATAAAAGTGGCTTGTTAGCTGGCCAAATAGAAGGAACTGATGATGCTGCATGAATATCTTCCTCTGGCAAAATCGGCATACTGGTCACCTTGATATTGCGACCCTTGTGTGGGAATTTGAGACACTGGTGATTTGTAGAGGGCACCACATCAAGTTGCTGGATGTACGGGCGGCCAAGAATGCCATTAAATGTTGGATCCATGTCCAAGATGTGAAAATCTGCTGTGATGGTGGCAGGACCCAAGCTAACTTTCAATGTGATCATGCCTAGAGGAGGCTTTTTTGTGTTGTCATATGCAGTGACCGTTATGGTGGACGGCCGAATCTGGCTTTCTGGTATGCCGCATAACTTCAAGGTGCTCGGTGGCAAAACATTGATGGATACCCCAGTATCCACCAGACATTGCTTAACAGCCACCTTATTGATGTCGACTGTGATGCATAAGGCATATTTTCTTGCTGAGATTGGTGCCAGTTCGTGCTCATGAAAAGTAATTGCCGGCTGACTGCTAGCAGGTGTTAACACTGTGACTATCTGCTCAACTGGAATGTCTTCATTAACCATTACCTTCTGCAGATATTCCTTTAGAGCCAGCTGATGAGTGGTGTACCGTTTGATCAATTCCAGGATCAAAATTCTTGCCGGAGTCCGGTCCAAATGCTTTAGCAAATCATATTCAGTGCCCGGTACAGACCCTTGTTCTTGTTCTTTCTCTTGCGGCCCCTGCACAGGTTCTAGCTCTTTTTGTGGAAAAATACGGTTGAACATCCGTCCACTACGGAGCGGCGCCACGCCTTGACGTGCCTCGGTCGGGGCCAGTATGGTAGAAGAATTAGAAGAAGAAGAAGAAGAGGGAATGCCGGTGGCAGTGCTCAACAATAGGGGTACCCCCGTAGGAGGCCTGGGAGTAATGTTTAGCAAAGATGCCCCCGTGGGAGGCGTAGGAGAGTGATTTGACGAAGATGCCCCCTCAGGGGGCGTGGAAGTAGAAAGGGATACCCGAATGCGAGGAGCACTGGCGGGTGGTCTAACAAGAAGAGATCTGGGTATGAGAGGTGGGGGAACTGATGGCGGAGGAACCCTTGCCGGTGTAGGAGTGGTAGAGGGTGTAGCGGGTGCTAGCAGTTAGCGAAGTAGGAGTGGCTTGGACGGCGGAGGTATAGAGTTGGTGGTGGAAGGTGGGGTTTGTCGTGCGGTAGGTTGTGGAGGTGGCAAATGGGTAAGAAGCGTGCGGGCCGGCAAGGCCGTAGAACTGGTGGAGGTAGATGGGTTGACGGGTCGTAGAAGAGGACGTCCCGATTGGAGAGTAGAAGAAGAAGGAAGGGTGCGCAACAGGCGCGGAGGTTGATTTCGATTCAGATCATGATGAAATGCCCCGACAGAGGCATTTTCTTCGTGCCATCCCTGTCCTCTCTGCACTTCGTAGAGGGACGTGACAGGGTTCACATGCTGATTAGGGGCGTGCTCCGGCAATGGATTACGGACACTTCCCATATCCTGCTGGGGTGCTGGAGCTTGCTGTGGTTGAACTTGTTATGGAGCGGGTTGCTGAGGTTGTTGATATTGCTGTTGCCGAGCAGCCCTTCTTTCTTTCATAACGGCTATGAATTGTCTCATCTCATCCCAATTGATGTCACCCTGGTCATTTAGATCGTAGATGTAATCTCTGAAGTGGAAGCAACGATCAAGGTTGTGACCAGGGCCGTGATGAAAAGCACAATAATGGGATGTGTCAACATTAGCGGGCCACACGGTTCTTTCCCTTGATAAGGTGAGCAAGTTGGCGGCCATCAGGGCGTTAAAAATATCGGGGAGACTTTCGGGAAGTGGAGGATAGTGGTCCCTTTTGGGGCCAAGTGGTGGTCTCCGTTGTTATTTTTGGCCGTAGTTGGCAGGTGGGGGCATTTGATGGTATTGTGGTGGAGCTGGAGGGTCTACGCGGGGGGCTTGGTTTTACGGTGGAGCGAAAGAGTGTTGAGGTGCGAATTGGGGTTGTGGAGTAGGGTTAAAATGAGAGTTCTGTCGTGGAGGCGGTGGTGGACGTGGGTTAGCTTGATGGTGGGGGTTGCCAACTGCGCCGACTTGCTCATTTGTAACGGTGCCCTCAGTTGTGGGCCCGCTGTTCACATTGGTGGTTTTCTTAAACAGCCGAGGCTTCGGCTCAAACATCCCCATAATGGGCGAATCCTTCATCTGTGTCTGGATGTAACGAGCCCTCTCATAGAGCTCTTCCATAGTAGTCAGCTGGTTCATGGCCAAAATATAGTGGAATTGAGGAGTTGCATTAGAAATAATCATCTTTACTTGCTCCTGTTCCGACAATGTGTCTTTCAGCTTCTCGGCCATCGACCGCCATCTGTCAGCAAATATGATGAAGTCCTCCTCAGGCTTCATTTTCTCCGCAACTAAATCTGTAACGGACAGAGAGGGTCCAACACGGTCTCTATACTTTTGCAAGAATTTCCTTTGGACAACATCGAAGTCACTGGCATCAGCTGACTCCAAGGAATAAAACCATTCGAGGGCTGGCCCCTCCAGAGATCTTCTGAATAAATAGGCCAGAGAAGCCTTGTTGCCTTGCCAGAAGGAGGTCTCGTACATAAAATCCTTCAAATGAATGAACGGATTGCCAGTTCCATTGTACCGTCGAAAGTTCGGCATCTCAGACGGAGGGAGGTGGAAAACTAGCAGAGTGGGGAGCGAGATTTCTGGTGCATTCTTGGCCGCAGTGACTTTCTTAAGCTATTCTTCCATGTGGGCCATCTTCTGAAGTAGCAGAGCATTAGAGTCGGACTCGACTGGGGCCTGAACAAAAGAATGTGGTATAGGCGACCGTAAAATCTGAGGAGGTTGGGGGAATTGGTGCTTAACTGCGGAATAACTCGCCTGCTGGGCCGGTATGGCCGTGACAGGCGTTGGTGGATGAGAGGGGGGTTTATGTAAGACCGCCTGGTCATTGATAATCTGGTGGCCACTCGCGGCCGGAGGGGGGGTGGAAGAAGAAGAGGGAACTGACTTCCCCTTTAAAGCGGCCTGAATAGCTTGCCGCTGGGAGTCATGCAATTGAGAGAGAGCTTGGATTAACTCTGTAACGTTGATGGATGGGGAAGAGTTCCCCGAAGTATTGAAAGGTAGAGCCTGAGAGGAAGGCTCAACCCCTTGAGAGGTGGTATCGACCACATGAACTTGTGAATAATGAGGGTGAGGAGGGGGATAGTTTCCCTCATAATAGATGGAGTCTTGGTGGTGGTCATCATAAGATTGACTAAAAACATTTTCATCCACATCATCGTAAGTGTACCCATAGTTTGCCATGTTGATGATCGTACCTGAACGGAGTTTCATGCTTAAGGGAGAGAGAGTTTAATGAAGGAATTATCACACAAAGCACTTAATCCAAACAACACAATTAACTAGACCCAACTGAGTTTATGCAAACAATGTTGGAAAGCACCGCAGAATTTTAATGTTTGATGTTTGAGATTAGAGTGGATTATTTGTGAATAGTTCACTCCTTTTGCCAAATGAAACCTAGTTTGATCCAAGTGTGACCTCCGGGTCAACTAGGTTTTTCTCTCTCTTCACCAACGAATAGGTTCTCTAGAACTCCGGTACTTCGAGGGTACAACCAGCCCGGCGTCCGTGAGGGAATCCATGGGTGCGGGGACTTATGGAGGTCTTGGAAAAGGGATTTCCGGTCCAAAGAGACGGAATGCTCAATGGAGGGTCGTCCCGATTCCAAGAAGGGTGTATGGAATCCTAATGTAGAGAGAGGAGGTCTCTCAACCAAAAGCCACCAAGTGCAAAGCAGATATGAACAAACCACAGTAATATATCCAAATAATCAATATGCCAACCAATGAATCAGAAATGAGCACAGAGAGGAGTGTCTGTGAAAAAGCAGGAAAGACACGACCTGGGAAACGTCGCTACCGAATCAGGAGACGGAAGCGTGGCTGTCGTGAATCTCTGTGAGGGGCTCACAGGCAGTGAAACAACACGCCTTAGTGTAAGGCGCTATAAGGAAAGGACGCCTCCACTAGAGGGCGTCAAATCAAATAGACACGCCCTGAATAAAGGCGCTAAAAATGAATAACACGCCCTGGAGGGGGGCGTTACTTCTCAGACAGTATAATGAGCAAAAAAACAAAGTAGCAGATATGCTAGAAGACGCCCTGGAAAGAGGCGTTAATAAAATACAACACGCCCCTGTGAAAGGCGTTAAATCGAAAAGCGCCCTCGTGGAAGGCGTTAATTCAGGGAAATACGCAAACGCAAGCTGGCTGATCTCGGAGTGTGCAGTGTGCACAGTGGAGGGTGCCCGAGGGACACAAAGGAAAGGGTACCGAGGGTACCAAGGGGAAAGGGCACGCGTGGGTGCCAAAGTGGAAAGGGCACACGAGGGTGCCAAGGGGAAAGGGCACGCGAGGGTGCCAATGGAGATGGTAATCAAAAAGAAAACAGTGGAAGTCCCACCGTGATCGCCAATTTGTGGATGGGCATAAATCCCACACAATCACAAGAGAATAATTATGTGAAAACGGGGAGAATAATGATGATTAAAGCATAAATAAGGGAAAGAAAAGCTTGCACATGGTGCAAATATGGAGATGTGATCGCCAGAGGGGTTACCTCAATAATAATAAAAAGGAGATCGCGAATACCTAGTGAAGATTGGAACGCGGGATGATGTGAAGTTCCTTCCTCCTTCTTCAATCGGCCGGCCGATGAGAAGGGTTCTTTTTTTGATTACCTTGCAAAAAAGATAATGAAACAAAGCAAAAGATGGGATCAGCCAACGTGCAGTAGTATCAATCCAAATAAAACATATGATGATGAAAAGAAATCAACATACGCACCTTTTGTTTTTTTTGTTTTTTTTAAAACCCCTAGAGAGATTAGGAGAGGAGATATGATGAAAAGTATGCAACTGATGCAAACGGGATGGAAATAATAGTAGACAGGATGGAGATACGATGAAAAAATGCAAAGCAATAGAAACAAGATAAAACAACACTAAAGCCCCGCTGTCCCTTGATGATAGTAAAAGGGCAACCGAGATAGGAAGAAGAGGAAGCAGCAGGATGCAAAAGCTTGAACTTGATAATCTCGGCCTCGGTACCTTCGTAACCTTTCAAAGGGTCGATCAGGACTCCCTTAAATAAGGTTCAGATCAAAGATAAACATGGACAGGAGATAGCAATAGTAATGTTTATCAAAAGCAAGAGCCCAATCGAGTAAGAACGTCAAACAAGGCAGGACTCTGTGAGGGAAAGATGGAAGAAGGTAGGACACCGGAGGTGAAACACGCCCTTCAACAGGGTGTCAATTCTTGATTTGATGACCTACCCATACGGCGTTTCATAAAACACGACCCAAGCCAGGGCGTTTCTTCCTGGATTCAATTTTGGCAATAAAACCTTCCTTTATCTGAAAAAGATTAAAAGACGCCTGAAAAAGAGGCGTTTATTAAAAACACGCCCTGAGGAAGGACGCTATTCATAAAATGCATTTTATTTCGTTTTATTTTGAAAAAAGGATAATACCAGGAATTGACGCCCTAATCATTGGTCGTCCTTTCTTAAAAAATGCCCTAGGTAAGGTCGTTATTTAAAACGCGCCCTACTTCAGGTCGTGAATCACAAAAATGCAACAAAATGCAACGGAAAACCCACAAAAATAGAAAAACTTTATATTATGGGAATATTGAAGTTCTCTTTGGGGCGTCAACATAGTGACATGAGATTTAATCAACAAAGTGTCAATTTTGGCGTGTCTACAATAATAAGAAAAGGTAGCCTGAAGAAGAGCAGCGTGGTAAGCCTCCGAGCGTCTATGTTGCTCGAGATCTTCTACCCCCGCCAGCTCCGCCTTCTTCTCAAGCTCGGCTATCCTCTGTTCTGACTCGGACAGCTTCCTCTCAACCTCGGCCCGTGCACCCTCGGCCCTCCGGACTCGGTCCTCAAGCCCCTCTCGCTCGACCTTCCATTGATCGACGAGCTCGACCTGGATTTTGCGCTCCACCTCCAGAAGCTCATTCTTCCGATCGACCATGCAACAGGCCTGGGCCAGCTACTCCGTCAATGACCGAGCCTCCGCCTAGCTCGATTGCACCTGTGCCCGGAGCTGGACCACCTCCCGACGAAGGTCCCCAAGATCGAGGGTCAAATGCTCGACCTTCCGATCGAGCGCACCGCGGGCCCATGAAAGAGTCTCCCACTCCGACTCCGCCCGAGCGTACGCATCCACTGCCTCAGCTCCTAGCTGGGCCAAGACCAGCCCACCCTCCATAAGTTGCTCGAAAAGCGAGGAGGGGGGACCCTTCCATACTTTCTCCCGCAAGTCTTGTGAAGCTAGGGAATGGCACGCCCGGTACAGAGAAGCTCGGACGCTGAAGGCTCTAGTCGAGGGAGGGGAAACGCTCACCGGAGTAGCCGAGATTAGGGCACCTCCCCTGGGCAACCCCGTCCTGGGGGCCCCACTGGTTGGCTCGAAATGAGCGGCCCCGCCGCATACCTCCCAGCCTTGGTCGGCTAGGATTGAGTCGCTTCCTCCTGTGACCCCCCAGCCTCGATCGGCTCAGACCGGGCCCCCTCGTCTGGTGGCCCCTCTGCTTCGCTCGGCGCTTCAACATCGACCGCGTCCCCTTCATTGTCGGCCCCTTCCTGCTCTGTAGAAGGGAGAGCCGGCAGAGAAGCCTCTTCGACCGTGTGGGCAACCTCCGCCTTCCTTGCTCACTTCTTCTCGGCAGACAGAGCCTGCAATGAAGCCCCCAGCAGCTTCGCCACGGGATCCTTATGCTTGACCCCTCAGCGTTCGGAAGCGTCATCCCGGGTGACCCGCTTGCCCTTATCTTGGCCACGGGAAGAACCCTCCGAAGCTTGGAGATCGCTCGGAGCCAGCGTATCATCCACGTCGATGATCTCCAACTGGGCTGGTAGCGCCTCATCCTCAACCGCTCGCCTCTGGTCTGAATGAAGAAGAGCAAATTGAAAGAAGGAAGGCATTTACCCTATAAGAAAGAGGACAAGTCCCTGAGATCCTCACCTATCGGCAGCAGTGCTCGAGAAAGATACTCCTCGATGTTGGACGAGGTCACCAACTCAGCAGTCGGCCGACGATTCTGTAGAAGGATATCAACATCCCTCCCCACCTCCGGGGGGACCTCCGTTTGCTTCGGAGGAATGTTCGGGTGAAAATTAGGTGTCGTTGGGAAATTCCAGGCCACACTGATCGCCGATGCACCCACCCAGAAATATTGGGTCTTCCACCCCTTATGAGAGGAGTCTTTCACAGAAAGGGACACACAACTCCTCCCCCGCTTCGCCTGAATGAAGAAGAAGCCCTTCCCCGCAAAAGGATTCTCCTTCAACTCAAAGAAATAATGAAAGAGGTCTAGCGAGGTGAGCACCCCACACTGGCCACAAAGGAAAATGAAGGAAAAGATGAAGGTATAAGAGTTGGAGACCAGCCGGTAGAATCGAAGCAACTCGGCAACAAAGGGATGGAGGGGCAGACGAAAGCTACACTTCCAGGCCAAGAGGAAGGAACAAAAGAAGCCAGAATGAGTGGCCAGGCTAGACTCATGAGGCTCAGGCGCCAGGAACTGGAACTGTCAAGGCAGCCCATACTGGTTCGCCAGCCGCTTCACATCAACCTCCCCCAGCTCGCTGCGGAGAGGCTCCGATGATACCTAGAAAGCCCTTGGGGCCTGATCTCTCTACCGCCCCTCGGCCTCATGACGATGGTCTGCCATGGAGCCGAGAGAAGAACTGGAAGAAGGAAGGGGAAAGCTCTGAATCAGAGGACTCCGAAGACTGATGAATCACCGCCTCAGGATGCTCCCCTAGCTCCGATAGCCGCAACAATTCTCTGCTCTTCCGAACTGCTCTCACAACACAGAAGCCCCCTCAAATATAAATGTGAAGAGAGGTAAAACCCTAAACCCCAGAGATAAAGGGATGAAAAAATGCGCAATGCTTAAACCGGAGGCGGCGCGGTGATCCGATCTCCCGAGGAGGGGCCTTCTCTTATTCATCATAATGCGCATATTTTCAAGGCAAGCCGCATCATGTGGCCCCTACTAGAGAGAGATCTCTACCCAACCAGAGCCACAAAAAGTCCAGCCCAAATGCTACTTGTCCGAGCCTAATTTTGGCTCGGGAGTAGGAGGGGGACAAGTGGAGACGGGAAATCTCATCGCCCGTACGGCGAGGCCAAACGAGGTCTAAATCCGACCAAACGAGGCCAAACTCTTCGAAGTGGCTGCCCCGGGCCAACTTGGTATAAAGCCCAAAACCTCGCTCGGTACTAGCGCTTCCTAGGCGGCCTTCGGGTTGGGAAGTCCGAGCATCAGTTCGATCGAGAAAGCTCCCCCAGAGCCCCCTATTCCCTGTCCCGACCATGCACTCATTGCTCGGGAGACCACTCCTGGGCAAGTGCCTATCACTCGGGCTCACTGATGGAAGCTTATTAGTACGGCCGTTGCGAGTCCCTTAATGGCAGGAACCTCAAGGGGATAGGGGAAACCAAGAGCCTGCGTGCTATTAGGAGCCCGCATGAATAACGTAACCCCTCCCCCCCCCCCCCCGAGACTCCTTCGCTTATAGGGATCAGTCGCACAACATGCCACTATTTAAACTAGAAAAGCCCTACTACAAGTGGTAAGCAAGGCAAGAGCCAAAAACCCTGAGCAGGAACCACTTCACCTTTTGGTGGAGAGGGATCTCGCCCTCCCCCTTCCTCCTAACTATTCCCTTCGCACCAGAGCTTTACTACTTTGCTAACTTAAGCATCGGAGGGTCTTCTCTGGGGATCTATCCTTGGGCACCTCTGACTCATTTCCCTTCTTGCAGTTCATACTTCAAGGGTACATGGTCATCCTCTTCCCCGCTCAGGAGCAGTGCGAGATCGCCCCTCTTCACCAGGGTACTGTCTAGTTCTAAAAGAAAAATATGAAATAAGGAGATAAGCGTAGACTAGGTATAGAGATTTTTAGGGTTTGAGTTCTTCTCACAACGACCTGTTTAGAGATTCGGTCTGTTGAGCCGGGGCTTTGTGTCCGTCATCGAACCCTCATCCACTCTAGGCACGCGTACGACCGGGCTCATAGCGTCCCACGGAGAACTGTACTGCCACTCTTGCCATGCCTAGTTTTTATATTTGGAGCTTTGACTTTTGGAACTCTAGCTTTTGAGATGGACTTTTGATTTTGCTTTTGGCTTGCTCATTTTTCTCTTTTTTGGTGCAATTACTTTTTTCTTCCTGTGAAATTGGGTCATAACGGACTGCCCTTATTTGAGACCTCCTCTCGTCAGGGTGTCTAGATTAGTCATCGCCCTCTTATATACCTTCTTGCCCCTAGATTTAGCCGAGGAGAGAAACGGACAGGGAGTGTGACTTCCCCCAGGCATGGCCAAGGAGACACGGTATTTATATAACTGGGGAACCTAACCAGGGATGTCGTGAAGTGTGTGACTTTTCCAAACTCGTGATCCTCCTTCGTAATCAAGGAAAAGGACAGCTTGCTATCAGGCTTCATTAGCCTGACTCTAAGGAAAGAAACGCTTAAGATACAACCCGTTCCAGGCGTGAGACAGCTCCTCACCTTCTGCGTTGACTAAGCGATACGCGTTCCCTGATGAACGGACCTTCCCAGTTAGGTTGCAATTTAGACCAGGGACCTCCGGACCGAATGAATTTGCATTTCAAAACCATATCACCTACTTGGAATTTACACTCGATTACCTTCTTTTGAAAATAACGTGAATCTCTCTTTTGATAAATGGACACGTGATCGGCCACATTCATCCTCTTCTCATCTAAGAGTTCTAACTGGACGAGCAACGTCTCTCGACGTTCATCGAGATTAAGTTCCTTATCGAGCTGCACCCTTTGGGAAGGGACCAAGATCTCATATGGGAGCACCGCCTCCATCCCATAGGTAAGAGCATAGGGGGTTTGCCCCATAGGAGTATGGATGGAGGTGCAGTAAGCCCATAGAGCTTCCACCAATCGTTCAGGCCAATCAGAGAATTTCTGAGACTCGCATGTTTTCTTATAATTTTAAGAAGAGTTTTATTAGTGGCCTCGGCTTGACCGTTGCCTTGAGGATAATATGGTGATGAGTGATGCAATGTAATATTGAACTTCTTACACAGGTCCTAGAGTTCTTAAGAGATAAACTGGGGTCCATTATCGGTGACGATACTGCTTGGCACTCCAAACCACGAGATGCTATTCTTTATGATGAAGCGGCACACTGTGGTTGCTTTGATCTCTGCATATGTCTCCGCTTCGGCCCACTTGGTGAAGTACTCAGTGGCGATAAGGATGAAGGATTTCTGCTTGGTCTGAGAATTGGGATCACCGAGCGGGCCAACAATGTCGAAATCCCACATAGAGAATGGCCAAGGAGTAGAAAGAGGATGAAGAGATGAAGCTGGAGCATGAATTTTATCAGTGTGGAGTTGGCATTTAAGACACCTCCGGACATAGAGGGAGCAATCCTCCTCTAGAGTAGGCCAATAGTAACCCTACCTAAGGATCTTCTTCGCTAGAGCCTGGCCATTAACATGACCTCCACACTCACTAGAATGAGCTGCTTCAGCCACCTTTCAAGCCTCATCATCATCTAAGCATCACATGAGCATCCCATTGAGAGCACGCCTGTACAATTCTCTAGCATTGATAGTGTACCTTGAGGCGGTTCTTCTAATAGCCTTGCGCTGCTCGGCACTTGCCCCTTCAAGGAACGATCCGTCTTTACAATACAGCTCAATCTCATGATACCATGGCAATTCTTCATCTCCCAGAATCTCCTCTAACTTTGTTAGAGACACTTCCTTCAGATCTTCCTTCTCAGCCCTAGCCTCTACAGTCTTCCTAAGGTTGTGATACCAAGGATCCTAAAGAGAGGGTGCGTCCAATCTCTGAACGATGATAGTGTCAGTGCTCCGACTAAGAGGGAAAGATAAAGAGGATGCGAGCGATGCCAGCGCATCGGCGAGAATGTTCTGAGATCGAGGAGTATGGATGTAGATCAACTTACGAAATTGCCTAGCCAAGAGAGTGACCAAATTTTGATATGACTTGAGCTTCAGGTCACGGGTGTGGTAAGTGGACAGAACTTGCCGTAGGACGAGCTGAGAGTCTCCTATGATGTTTAAGTAGTGCATGCGTAGAAGGTAGGCATGCTTCAATCCGACTAGGAGAGCCTCATACTCAGTGATATTGTTGGTAGCGGGAAAATGGAGCTGATAAGCCAAGGAAATCGTCACCCCTTCTGGGGTGAAGAGAACAGCACCTATCCCTCGGCCTTGGAAATTTAGCGCACCATTGAAGTGCAGAGATCAAAAGGGATGATGGGTAAGAATAGAGAGATGCTCATCAGGGAAATCATCCTGAATAGAGTCTGTGTAGGGGATAGGAAGATGGGCAAGATGCTCAGTGATGGCATATCCTTTGATTGCCTTCTGAACGATGAATGTGATATCGAATTGAGAGAGGAAGCTCTGCCAGCGAGCTAACCTACTAGAAAGGATGGGCTTTTCTAAGAGATAACGGATCGGGTCCATTCTAGAGATCAACCTAACTGGGTGGGCTAGAATGTAATACTTCAGTTTCTGAGCTACCCACACTAAGGTGGCACAAGTCTTTTCCATGGCAGTGTATTTGGCCTCCGCCGGGTTAAATAACCTGGAGAGATAATAAGCTGCCCGCTCTTTGCCTTCATCATCTACTTGTGCTAAAATCGCCCCTAGGGAGTCCTTAATGACAGAAATGTATAGGATTAGGGGTTTCTCAGGGACGGGAGGTTGTAAAATTGGGGGATTGGTCAAATATTCCTTTAAATCTTCATAGGCCTTTTGACAATCTTGATTCCATTCAAATTTGACCCCCGCCTTTAGCAATTCATAAAACGGGCGGCACCTCTGAGAATGCTGAGATATGAATCTTCTAATAAATTACAATCGACCAATCAATCCTCGAAGTTCTGTAATATTCTTAGGCGGAGGCATGTCCATGACGGCCTATGCTTTGTTAGGATCGATCTGAATCCCCGATTGCTAACTATGAAGCCTAGCAACTTCCCTGAAGAGACTCCGAAAACATATTTCTTTGGATTCATTTTTAACTGGTACTCCCTAGCTCTCTGGAGCACCTTAGCTAGAATAGCGGGATGTTCTTCTTTGGTCCTCGACTTCACCAAAATATCATCCACGTAAGCTTCCATATAAACATGCATCATGTCGTGGAATATAGCCATCATCGCCCTTTGATAAGTGGCGCCCGCGTTCTTTAAACCGAACGGCATAACCACATAGCAATACGTACCCCAGGGCGTGGTGAAGGAGGTTTTCTCTTGATCTTCGGGAGCGAGACGGATTTGGTTTTAACCTGAATAACCATCCATGAATGACAATGCTTCGTACCTGGCGGTGTTGTCCACCAACACATCTATGTGAGGCAGCGGGAAATCATCTTTGGGACATGCTTTGTTAAGATTCCTGAAATCAATGCAAATACACACCTTTCCATCTTTCTTGATAACAGGGACTATGTTCGCCACCCACTGAGGATATAAGACAACTCTAACAAACTTGGCCTTGTACAACTTGTCGACCTCTTCCTTAATCCTCAAGTCCATGTGAGGGTGAAATCTTCTTGATCTTTGTTTGATGGGTGTTGCCCCTGGTTTAAGCACGAGTCGATGTTCCACAAAAGAGGGGTCAAGACCCGGCATGTCCTCGTAAGACCAGGCGAAAGAGTCGCTATTCTCCCTTAGAACCTTGATTAGATCTTCTTCTACCTCTGGAGGGAGATTAGCGGCAATAATGATTGGCCTGGGGTCTTCTTCAGTTCCCAGATTTATTTCCTTCGTAGGTTCATCCACCACCGACGATGGCTCGTCGAATCTCTTTAGTCCTTGCGCATACAGATCGGCGGTGTCATCTATGTTGCTGTCCTCATCATCGATCGGGTCTTTTTCATCCATGATTTCATAAACACCTAGTCCATCGTTGCTCCACACTCCTTCTTGCTCCTCATCTTCTTCTATCACAATCGCCGTAGCGATAAACACCGAGCATTTTAGAAGAGCATGACATCGCTGAGCTAGATCCTGCAAGAACCTATAAGGAACGGACTTGGAATGACGCGCAAGCGGGCGCAGCTCAAGTGGGGAAGGGTTGGATGACATAGAACAAGACCCTACTTCTCTAGACCTAACAAACTCTACTTTCCTAGACTTGACGGACCCTACGTCTATCCTAGGAGAAAGAAAATCTAATGGGAAGGAGGCAGCAGGGGCCTCATGCCCCTGGGAGGAGGATGGAGACAAGATAGCGTAATCTTCCACCGAAATCTCCGTTTCAAATTTGACGTTTTTTTTTGGAGATCAGTGGAGATCACGTAGCAAAAGGGAGAGGATGGTGGAGGAGGAGGGAGTTGACGGGGGAAGAGAGACGGGACCAAGACATCGAAGAAAGGATCAGAAGAAGAAAACCACATATTTGAAAGATCGGATGAGGGGGTCCACATTGTGGAGAGATCAATAGGTGGGCATTGCCCACATGCACATGATATAATCAACACCTCAGTCGGCAGTTCTTTCAAGAACAGATCAATCATGATTGGAGGTGAACGGGGTATAGATTCCAGCTGTTGGAAGAGAGACATAAGACGGGAGGGAGACCAAGTAAAGACAATGGGCGAGCTCCCCTTTTCCCGTGGACGGTAAGTTGGTTTTTTCGGCTCAAACTGCACAAGCCGTACCTCCTGACTTTCCTGGCAACCTTCATCTTCATGAAATAGCCTTTCAAATGCTTGGCTACAATCAATCATATCATCGACCAGCCCCTTTGACATAAATGGCGGGTTGTGGACAATGTGGACTTCATCTTCCTGCTTGGGATGATCTGGCTGTGCTTTTAATGTGTCGGGCTGGAGGGGACCTTTGACAAAATGCTGGCGGTAGTCCCAGGTTAAGGGCCCAGAATCGCCCAGAATTGAGAACGGAGACTCTCGATAGCCGAGACCCATCCTATTCATTTTTCTTCCTTTAGGGACCGACCTGGTCCGCCCTTGTAGTTGTGCGCCGAGGCCTCTCCCCGGCTGATAACCCAACATCAATATAATGTCCCAGCCTTTTGAATCTCGAATCTGGGGCTTCACTTTGATATTCACTGCTGCAGAGACTAGCTTGCGTGGTGCGTAAGCCCATGGGAAATCTAGATCTAGCACTGAAATAACTGGCCGCGTGCTGGCCCATAATGTGGCTAGAATCTTCTCTGTCACGGCTTTCACAGACTGGACCGTGGACATGCTTTTCACCTTAACCACCCTCCCTTGAAAAGAGAATTTGAGACATTGGTGGGCAGTGGATGGTACGGCGTTGAGGTTATTGATCCACGAATGACCCAAGATAGCCTTGAACATAAGGTCGATGTCCAGCACATAGAATTCAACTGGCATAGTGAGAGGCCCAAGCTCGGCCTGAATAGTGACCACCCCATGACATGCCCTTCGAGAATTATCATATGCTACTATGGTTGTCGGGGTTGGCCTTAACATATCTTCTGATAAATTGCAGGCTCTTAATGTACTGAGAGGGCAGACATTGATAGATGCCCCTGTATCTACAAGCGCAGCATCTATGCTGACTTTGTTTAGAAAATTTCTGAGTGCATCCTGATGAAGGGTGGATCTCTTTCTCAACTCCAGCACGGAGATATTAGCGGGCACTCTGTCTAGATGATGTAACAGATCATATTGTGTTCCCAGCAGTGGATCTGCCTCCTCCTGATCAACAGTCGGCTGAGACGACTGGTGATTAGGTGCGGGTGCACTAGTGGAAGGATAGTTCCTATGAAACAAATGCCTGCTCCGCAGGGCAAGGTTGTGGGCCGGCACGGCGTGGGATGGGCTCAAAACAAGTGGCTTAACTGGCCTAGTGGGGTGAATGAGTGGCGCGGGGGAAGGTGTAGTGTGGGTAGTGGAGATGATGAGCGAGGGGTTTGATGAAGGCGGAGTAATGATTGGTGCGGGCATTGGTGACGGGGTAGAGGTAGTTGTAAGGAGGATGATGGATGAATGGTTGGCTAATGGTGCGGTGGTAGCGAGGGTAGACGGTGGTGGAGTGGGGGTAGACGGGTTTATGGGGAATGCGGATGGTAGGATGAGAGGTTTGGTGGATGTGAAGGATAGTGGGGTTGTCACGCCCCGACGCAGAAAATCGAGGGCGCGAGCAGTTACGAGACACTCGTGTCGATCAGTGCATGTCCTAATTTAATTCTAAAGATAGAAAGCTAAGATGAAATTGCTAATTTTATTCCATCAAAATAAAGGTTTACATCACTAATTTATAAGCCATAAAGGCATGATACAATCTTCCAAATTTTTCAAATACATAATCCTTGTAAAAACACTAATGATTTACATAAATCCTCGGGAAAAGAAAAAACACTCATTCACTCTTGTCCAATCCCTTGTTCATTGTCATTTCCTGTAACAATTAACCAAAACGTAGGGTGAGCAAAAAGCTCAGTAGGATTTTATATCTCTAAAGTCAGGCAATCTTTAAGTATTTAACACTTTAAACAATTTGTGTTAGGAAGTAGTTGATCATGAATTTCAAGTGTGAAATTTTGTATAAGGAATTTTAAAGTAATTTCAAGATAACAAGATAATGTCAAGATCATGATAGTAGACAAGACGATGGTCATTTCATAAATATATCAAGAACTTTCATGATGAGACGATGGGTACTATCATTAAGACAATTCAAGAACTTTCATGATGAACTTTAAGCAATATCGAAGTAGAGCAATCACTTGAACTTTAAACAATACAGAAGTAGAACAATCACTTCTACAAGGATATTTATGATGAACCTTTAAGCAATAACATTATAGAAGTAGAGCAATCACTTCTACCAACACTCAATTGGATTGGCCAAAGTACTAAGGGGAGATCACGACAATATGATAGCCCCTCATGGAATATCACTATTTGGCTACACACTCAGAGGTTCTCATGATAGTATGATTGTCCCTAACTGTAATAGACCTTGTATTGGTGAATGCCAGCACCTGATCATTATAATACCAGTTTATATTTGGACTTTGCCTCGCCCGTGGGATCAGATCAGAACCCCTTTATACACTAGCATTTAAATGTCATTTCATTGGGACCCATAGCCCCTGACATTTTTCTATAAAATTCCACAATATGGCCAAAGAATTTCAAGAACAAGCTCATTTGTAAACAAGTACAGATCTGGCAAAAATTGTGATAATTGCAAAGGAGAGTGGAAAACTAAATTTAGGCATCATGTTTAACGACATTAAGTCGTAGAATTCTAGGATGACGGTAAACTAGGAAGGAAGTCAAGTAAATAGAATTATTTTAAATTTCATAGTCTAATCTGATGTGTATTTTTCATAATTAAGTGTTTTAGGTAGGAAGTATAATTTCCAAATTTTAAAATCCTGATTTTTGGTATTTACTATTTATTCGTCAATGTACTAGTTATTTGATAAGAAAATAGAGCTTATGTACTAAAAATAAGTTTTACTTGCTGGAAATAATTTTCATGTGTCACTTTACTGCTGAAATGATAAGATAGACTTTCCATGCTGGAATTAACTTTTTATCATGCTGAAAAATTTTATTTAACATATTAATATGAATACTTAACATGCTAAATAATCCGCGTACACTAATTTACTGATGAGGTGATAAACATAAGTTTACCATACTGTTTTACTAAATTTTATGATAACAAAATAAATTTTTCATGCTGAAAAATAAATTTTCTACATTTATTTGCTAATTATTTGTTGAGAAAATAGGTTTATCATGTTGAAAATAGTTTTTAAATAGCTTTAGCATGGTTAAATTAATTCTAACATGCTAAGATAATCCTGACATACTGTAAATAATTTTATCTTACTGAAAGTAATTTTTAACATGTTGAAACTAATTTTTATACTTTACTTTACTAATAACATGATAAAAATAGATTTTTGCATGCTGAAAAATAACATTAATATGCTGAAAAATAGTCCTAACAAGCTAAAAATAATTTTAACATGTTCGGATTAATTTTATCATATTGGCAGTATTTTTAACATGATGTAAATATTTTTCATGCATTAATTTTCTACTTATTCGATAAGAAAATAGGTTTAATCATGCTAAAAGTAATTTTCATAACTCAATTTCTGATAATATAACAGAAACAAATGTTATCATACTGATAATAATTTTTGAAACATCAATTTACTTATAAGCATACTTTTACATGCTTCAAATGAGTTTTATACCTAAATTTTCTAGTAATATAGACTTATCATGTTGTAAATAGTATTTAACACACTAAAAATACTTTTATTCTGTAAAAGTAAATTTAACATGCTGAATTTAATATTTAAGATGCTGAAATTAATTTTAACATACTAATGCTTCACAATTAAGGTGGATTCCAAGTACTGTAATCTCATTGTATGGTGGCTAAAGTTTAGTCCTATATTGGAAGTTAAAAAAAACTTCTATGGCTTTATATGTTGGAGAGCTCACCCGGTCAGGACCCAAGGGGCATAGGATGTGGGCTCGAGTTGTGTGCGGATATAGTATAGAACTAGTAATTTATTTATTTATTTATTTGAGCCGAGCCGAGCCGATATCTGTCGATCTGAAGAACGCGCCATGTCGGGGCAGCGCGACCTTGAACAGAACCCAGTTTCTGAAAAACGGGGATATCCCTCTAATAAAATGACCATAACTTACTCATTTCATAACGGAATTTAATAAATGAGCTAACAATGGAAAGAGGACAAAAAAATGAACAAGATGGCATGCTTTAATTAGATTTTAGCCTGAGAGACACCTACCTTTGAGCATATCTAATGAGAGGTAAGAAAAATGCCCAAAATAATATGAAAACCCTTGATCTCTAAATCTTCCTTCAAATCTCCACCAATCTTCGCAGCAGCGTAACTATAGCCGTTAGGGATGATTTGAGGGTCGAATGGGGTTCTATTTATAGCCAAAACTTGGCCAAATTTGTCAACATTCCTTGCCTAACAATGCCAAACTTTTCAACTCCGAATTAGAAGAAAATTCTAATTTTTCTTCTTAATCTAGCCTCCATTTGGTGTGAAACCAATGTAAAAACGGCTGGTCCAAGGTGGGCTGTTAGGTAAGGGTCGATTCTTGAGTCAATCTTCTAGAAATTAGATTATTATAATCCCTTTCAAAAGACATTTAACATGTGTTACGAATTTAAGGTTAAATATCCTTTAATAAATCCTTTAATCGATTAATCTATCCCATTATGGATTATCCAATGGGTCAGTTGTAATCCTAATCCATCATATGGACTTTTATTGGGCTTGCAATGATTTATCCAAGAGTTAAAATATTTATTTTTTAATTTACCTTAAGTAAATTCAAGTAAATTCACTATTCTAGTTTAGAAAATTGTAATTTAATTATTTCATGAAAAATTTAATTGTATAATTTGTTTGAAAAAAATTATTTCTCAATTTAAATTATCGGGTTTCTACAGGGGTTGGTTGGTTAAGTGGGAGGAAGACGAAGGGAGCAGGGCTACGGTGGTTGTGGTGAAGGGCCATGAGCGGTTGTACTGATGCATAATCATCATAAGACCATCCGGCATCAGGAGCCGGGGGTTGGACGAGGTTGACTTGGGCAGGTGGTTGTGGCTGCGGAGCGGGAGGATAGTTCGGCATGGGGTTCTGATGGATCCCCAAGTCTTGAGCAGGCTGTTGTTGTTGCTGTGGCGGCTGCTGCTATGGCGGCGATGCTTGTTGCTGCTGCACTTGCTACCTCTGTGACTGCCTTCTCTTCTCCTTAATTTCAATGATGGCCTTGTGAATCTCGGCCCAATCTATACACTGCCCTTCATGCAGGTCGTACACCAAATACCTGAACTGAAAACATCCTTCAATTGTATGGCCAGACTACCGGTGGAACATGCAATATTTTGACTGATCAACGGTCGGGTTCCAATTGGGCCGTTCTGGAGGAAGTTGAATGACATTAATGGACATGAGGGCCGAGAAGATGTCCGTAAGTGACTCGGGCATAGGAGGATATTGGGCTCTCTTCGGACCCGGGCGCTTATTGTTGTTGGTGTAACCGTTGGGTGGAGGGACGTTATGGTATTGCGGAGGTTGTGAAGGTTGTTGTGGAGCGGGAAATGTGTTTTGTGGAGCGGCGAAGGTAGGGTGAGGATTTTGTGGAGCGGAGAAAGTGGGTTGGGCATTCTGTGGCTTGGAGAATTGAGGATTACGGGGACTTTGTGGAAAGTAGAATGGCGCAGATTGGAAGGGGAACGCAACGGCTTGCACCTGCTCATTGGTTTGGATTCTCTCGGTGACAAGCCCTTGAGGTTTTTTCTGATATTTGGGCTTTTGGTCTTTGAAAAGAGAGTGGATTGGGGAGTCTTTGAATTGAGTTTGAATGAAGCACGCACGGCTATACAGTTGATGCATGTTTGATATGTCATTCATAGCAAGAATGTTGCGGAAAGTTAGGGTAGCATTTGATATGAGCAACTTAACTTTCTCTTCCTCCGGAAGGTGACCCGACACGCGGGCGGTCATCTGTCTCCACCTGTCGGCATATGTAGCAAAATCTTCATCTGCTTTCATCTTCTCGGCCACTAGGTCCGTGAAAGAATATTCCGGGCCAATCCGATCTTGAAACCTTTGAATGAACTTTTCTTTCACCACCTTGAAACTCTCGGCATCCTCGAGCGGTAAAGCATAGAACCACTCCAAAGCAACTCCATCTAGCGATCGGCGGAATAAATACGCCATAAGGCGATCATCATATTGGAACTGCGTCGATTCGTACATAAAGTCCCTCACATGAATGAAGGGATTGCTATTCCCATCATATTTATGGTATGTAGGGAGCTCGGACTGGGTAGGGAACCGGATGTTATGAAAGCTAGGAACTGGAACATCCGCTAAAGATTGTGGGCCAACCCGCTTTTGAAGAAAGTCGAGTTGTTGTTGCATGTCGGCCCATATATCAAGAAGCTCTTGTTCCCTAGATGGTGCAGGTAAAGCAAGAGTGGGCTCAAAGTGGAGAGCCGAAGGATAAATCGAAGGAGTGAGAGGAGGCCCATAAGAAGGATATTGGGCCGAAGAATGACCCAAATTGGCGTGGACTTGGGCCGCCCCTTGCTGAGGGCGCATGAAATCAGATGGGCCAACAAGAACTTGCGGTACTGATGGAATAGCCCGGTAAGAATCCGCCTGGATGGAAGAAGGGAGCATGGTCTTCCATTTGTCAAGAGCTTGCTGGGCCGAACCAGAAGACTTGCCCGTTTCCAGACTAGAGAATTGAATGGTCCTAGGCCGGACCGGAGTGAGATCAATCGGAATGGGCTGAACAGCAGACCCATCAAGTCTTGGTTGAGTGATGGAGGCATTGGACAGACCTTGTATAATCGTGGAAGATGGGTCATTAGACCCCTGCAAGGCCTGATAGACAGTCTGAAGTTGGGCTGGATCCAACTGGGCCATCATTTGAAGGACATGATTGGCGAAATTGGGAGAAGAGAGAGGGTTGGTGGGCTGCGCGCCTGCCATAGAGAGGGGAGACGGAGGAGGGGCGGACCCTTCTCCGGGTTGGAAAGAGATGACCCGAGAGGGGTCTTCTAGAAGCCCCTGAGATAGAGACTACTCCTGGGAACGGGGAAGATCAAAAGAGGACATGGCGGATTCAAAGAGGGGATTGGAATAGAAGGTAGAAAAGGAATTGCCCCTAGGTGATGTTTCTAGAGATCGGAAGCAACTCCACATGCAACGGAAGACCTTGACAAAATGCAAGCAACACAAACAAGCACACAATGAGAGACTAAAACAAAGACTCCAAACTTTATAAAAATAAAGAAAGGGATGAGAGGCACTCAAAAATCAACCAAGTTATAATGATGCACCAATTTTTATTGTTTCGTCCTTTACAACCTTAATGATTTGAATTTAGGTATTCTCTCCAACAAGGTTCCTAATAGGAAGGGTGTTTGGGACTTGGTTAACTCTAAGTGTAAGCTCTCCCTCACCTATGCAACCTAGACACGGTGTGGTAAAGGTACAACCGGCCTGACATTCGTGTGAGAATCCACGGCTCGCGGGGACTTATGGAGGTCCTTGATGTGATCTCCTAGTCGGCCCCAAGGAATATGGAGACGAGAGGTTCACACACCATTGTAGGAAAATGTAACTAAAGTATGAAATATGAATGATCCTATGTGCACAGGAGTGCATGCAAATTCTAGCCTAAAATAACCAAATATGCAAACAATGATGTATGTATATACCATAAAATATGCCACAACAGAGGAGGAGATCAGATAGCACCCCGGAGTAAAAAACACAGCAAAAACTGTAGAAACAATAACAATCTCGGGATGCATACCTGTTGAAGAGGGGGATTTCTGCAGCCCATTCAAAGAGCAACCCAACTAGGCCCGGTAGGGCCCAATGAGGCCAAGCTCACCCAAGTGACAGCCCACAGGGCCCACTTAGGGAAGAAAGCCCAATAAACAGCACTCGAGGAAACAACCCTCCTAGGCGGCCTCAAGGCTCGGAGGACCCGAGCATCGGTCAGGTCACGAGAAAGGCCCGCGCCCGAGCCATCTCTCCGCCCGGGAGAAGGAGGCGTAGGCTAGCCTATCCGACCCATCTTTTACCGAGCTAAGCCTATCGCCCGGATAGGGCTGGCCCCTCTGAGCTCGGAATGACCGACGAATGCTTATCTTTGCAGCCGTTAAGAGTCCGCAGCAGGCAGGAATTCAGGAAGGCAAAGGACTTCTTCTTCCCCACGATGATAACGCTCCCACGATAAGGCCATAAAAGCCCACGATGAGGACGTAACCCCCACCTGAAACCCCTCGACTGGCAGGACTCCAAGAGATGGCGTACTATTTAAACTAGGGATACCCTCGGCTAAAGGTGTGGACGCACTTTAATTCGCCGGTTCAGGTGGTTTCGTCTATTAAGTGCGTGGGCGTGCCAGTCACCGAAGTGACGATTTATTCGGGCTCCGAAGAGTCCATGGTGCGCTCGATCTGACTTCGTTAGGCGATTGTGTGGTTCGTGTCGGGACCGAATCCCGTTGCGCCATCAAGGTCACGACGTCATTTACATCCGCCATACGAGGGAATACCCTTGATTAATTACCAAAATTAGGGGCCCTGCGGCCGAAAGGAATAATACTAACTGCGCAAGGTAGAAGCAGGAATAAGTCACACCAAAGTCCGCATCAAGGTACGAGCCACTTGCCATGTCAGTCCTCGGTGGACCTTTTCATATTCGGACACGGGCCCGTGATAGAAACGTGACGAAAAACCGGGGCGATAAATGAATCTGATCTGATTAGAATGTCGGCCCAAGACTAGGTCGGGGCACGGTCATGTTAGGACGAATCCCAAGACTCGGACCCGGCCTGCGAGGGCTTCATTATTGTCCCTTTTTGTGTCGGGTCACGGAGAGAGATGGGGATGCAATGTGGGCCCTAGGATCTTTTATCCGAGATTTTCTTAATTATATGCTCCTATCTTTCCTCTGCTGCTTATTATTTCTTTATACGTTTGTCCCGGATGGTTCCCCCCCCTTTTTGTTATTATTATTATTATTTTCTCCCCCTCTTCCCCTTTTTCATCACTATTACACATTTCTGTTTGTTTCCTACATATACTCGAATTTCTTTAATTGCTACGATTTTTATTAATTTATTCGCTAATGTTATCATTACATGTCACGTGTATGTCTTTTCCAGGGAGAGGGCCGCTGAGGAGTGTACCGGCCAGGGACATGAAGGGGCGTACCGCTGAGGGCGTCCCAAGGTGTGCCGGTAAAGGGAGAGGAGGGTGTGCCGGCGAAGGGCGCTGGAGGTGTACCGGCGAGTGGCTAAGGGGTGTACCGGTGAAGGAGGGAATGGGTGGCATGCCGGGCTGAAGTCCGTACATCCCTCCGTCCAAGGTCTATACACTGGCTGCGTGCATCGGCTCAGAGCCTGTACACTGGCTGCGCTCGGCAACTCGGAGTCTATGCGGTGGCTGATCATCGCCACACGAAGTCTGTACACCGGCCAATTGCCTGTACACAAAGTCTGTACGTCGGCCCTTGAAGGTGATTCAAAGTCTATACACTGTTCCTTGGTTGCGGTTCAAAGTCTATATATTGATCAGCTTGAGGCCTGTACGTTGTCTACTGGCTGCAGCTCAAAGTCTGTACATTGGACAGCTCAAAGTCTACACATTACATTTCAAAGGCTGTACATTCCTGCTTAAAGTCTGTACATTGTAGCCTAAAGTCTGTACATTGGAGCTCGGAGTCTGTACATCGGCCGGCCCCAAGTCTGTATGTTGCAGCACAAAGTCTGTATGTTGCAGCATGAAGTCTATACATCGGCCACCAAGTCTATACACCGCAGCACAAAGTCTGTACATTGGCCAGCCCCAAGTCTATACGCTGCAGCGTGAAGTCTGTACATTGCCCAAGTCTATACGCTGCAGCATAAAGTCTGTACGTCGCAGCATGAAGTCTATACATCGGCCACCAAGTCCATACACTGCAGCACAAAGTCTGTACATTGGCCAGCCCCAAGTCTATACGCTGCAGCATGAAGTCTGTACATTGCCCAAGTCTATACGCTGCAGCATAAAGTCTGTACATTGGCCAGCCCAAAGTCTGTACGTTGGCCGACTCAAAGTCTATACATTCTTCATTGGCTACAGACCAAAGTCTATACGTTGCAGCTCGAAGTCTATATATTATTCATTGGCTGCAGGTCAAAGTCTACACGTCGCAGCTCGAAGTCTATGCATTGGAGCTCAAAGTCCATACATTGGCCAGCCCAAAGTCTGTACGTTGGCCAGCTCCAAGTCTGCACATTGCAGTTCGAAGTCTATACGTTGGAGCTCAAAGTCCACACATTGGCCAGCCCAAGGTCTGTACATTGTCTATTGGAGTCTATACATTGGCTGGCTCAAAGTCTGTACATTGGCCATTAAAGTCTATACATTGGCCGGCTCAAAGTATGTACATTGTCCAGCTCAAAGTCTATACATTGCAGTTCAGAGTCTGTACGTTGTCCCTTGGCTGCAGTTCAAAGTCTATACGTTGGTAACCCCAAAGTCTACACGTTGCAGCTCAAAGTCTATATGTTGCAGCATGAAGTCTGTACATCGGCCACAAAGTCTATACACTGCAGCACAAAGTATGTACGTTGTAACATGAAGTCTGTACATTCTTCAGCCTATTCAACTCAAAGTCTGTACGTTGCCCATGCAATCAACATACGAAGTCTATACACTACTTGTTGCTGCGTTTGTGCATCCATCTGCCAAGTCTGTACACTGGATCCTATCGAGACGGTGGATGAGGGTGTACCGGCGAAGGGAGAGAGACGATGGGGGGGAGTGTGCCGCTGAAGGGTGTGTCCCTGGGGCAATTAGGGGTGTACCGCTGAGGGTTCAAGGGGCGTGCCGGGGAAGGCTTTGAAGTGTGCCGCTGAAGGCGGGGAAGAGTGTGCCGCTAAAGGGTGTGTCCCTGGGGCAATTATGGGTGTACCGCTGAGGGTTCAAGGGGCGTGCCGGGGAAGGCTTTGAAGTGTGCCGCTGAAGGCTGGGAGGAGTGTGCCGGCGAAGGGATTGGATGAGTATGCCATGGAAGATGACTGGGGTGCACCGTTGGAGGGCCAATCAGGGCGTGATGGTGGAGATTCAATCAGTCTTCAATTCTTTATTTTAAGGCTTTTCTTTTCTTCTTATTTTAACTTTTATGCAGTTTTATATAAACCTCTCCCTTGTTTCGTTCTGTTCGGCCTTTCTGCCATAAGTCGGAAGTTCAGCCTGTCGTGGCGTTGATCGGGTCGGTTCTTACCATGGTACTGGCAGTGACTTGATTAGTTGGAGGGCTTCATCATTAATTATTCTGTTCGTTCGTTGCCTCCTTTTGCCTTATTTAACATGTTGTTATTTTCTGACAAAAATTCGGCAGCATCTCCCCTTGACCCGGGGCGTAAGGGAGATAAAGGGAACGCGCCCACATGGAGTGGCGGAACCCGACAACTGGAGGTGGGCGCCCGAGGGCAACAACACCTTTATAGAAACTCGGAAGACACGAAGGAAGAAACAATGGGCTGAAGGCCCCTTGGGTTAGACAAGGTGGACTGGGGCTCAGAAAAGGTGTGCCGCTGAGGGCCTGAAAGGTGTGCCGTTGAGGGCCAATAGGGAGTGTGCTGGCCAAGGACCAACGGGGTGTGCCGCTGAGGGCCAACAGGGTGTGCCGCTGAGGGCTGAAAAGGGTGTACCGGCCAAGGGCCAACGGGGTGTGCCGCCGAGGGCCAAAAGGTGTGCCGGCCAAGGGCTGGAAAGGTGCGTCGCTGGGAGATAGAAGGGGAGCTAAGTGTGTGGGCTGGGAGGCTCGTAGATTATTCAGAAAAATAAGGGGAGTTCAAGGCCAAGGGTGGGCCACTAGTAGCTGGGTGTTCGGAGAGAGAGAACAAGGGTCTCCCTCTCTCCTCCAGCCGGTGGGCATAATGGATGGCCATGGAGGGGAGTGAAGAGCCCATGAGGCCAAAACTCATAGGGGAGGAATCACATTGCTACGGAGACTCCAAAAACACCGGAAGAAAAGAGTGAATGAACAACACACCATGCACTGTGAAGGCGGGAGTAAACCAACAGAAATAGCAGGAAAGACCTAAGAAGGGTGATTTTTCATTCATGGAAAGCAAAGGGCCGAGGCCCTACATATACATTGACGGACACACCCGAGCTAAGGCTACGGGCAAGAAAGAAAACCCAAGAGCAAAAGAAAGGGAAGAGGAAAATAAAGAAAACCACGGAAGGGAAGGTGTTGGGGGATGAAGTGGGGACGACCGTCCACCCTCCTTCTCCCACAGCTCCCCCTTAGTACACTCAACTCTCCTCCTCTCTTACTCTCTCTTCTTCCCGGTGGCCGTCAGAGGAGATTCACGCCGGAACGCCTCTTCTTCTCTTCTCTCGTCTCTTCTCCCTCTTCTCTCTATGTGTCTGTCTCTTGGTCTAAGTCTCCCCTCCTCTGTGTCGAAAAATGGGATTCTTTTATACTCCCAGCAGCGGGAGCTTTGAGCGCGGTCGTCGAAGGCGGGAAGTAGCCTGTGATCATGGGGGTTTGACCTCCTCTGTCCTGGCTGTCAGTGGAGTAGCCTGCATGGCCCAACGATCGGCTGACACCTCGGACGGCTCACTGCGCGCCAAGGATATGTAGGGCATGGGCACCACGTCATTTGCCGTTGAAAATGCCTTACGCTGTGCCGTTGGCGGGCTGCACAAGCGTGCCGCAGGAGAGCCAAAAAGGCGTGCCGTTGGAGCCTCCTGAAGGCATACCGCTGAAGCCCATTTGGGCGTGCCGCTGAAGGCCCATTTGGGCGTGCCGCTGAAGTCCCTGAGGGCGTGCCGCTGAAGCCCTTGGGGCGTGCCGCTGAAGCCCTTGGGGCGTGCCGCTGAGGGCCTGTTGGGTGTGCCACCGAAGGCCTATTGGGCGTGTTTCTGACCCCGTTCTGAGCCCGTTATGGACACGAGTCGTGGCCTATTTGGCTCTTCTCGGGGCTCACGGATTGTGGGCCTTTTGTGCTTGTTTTCTCTTCAATGTCGTGACTCCGGAGACGGCTTCACAGCAGTATGCGTATTTGGGGAGCCTGGGTGATTAGTCTTTCCGGGGCTTCTTCACTCGGCGCCGTTGTTGACGCGAGGCCGGGCGTGATATTTGGGTGTGCAATTTTTGGTGTCCACAAATGCCCCCCACCCACGGGTGGCGCGGGCGAAGGATGAGCCGGGCGGTGCCCGCGGGTGTGCTTGTCTCTTTTCTCTTTGTCGACATTGTCGATAGGGCGTCAGTAGCCGACATGATATGTTGATCTCTTGGTCTCTTTGCCAGCGCCAACGGGGTGTCGGGGACTGAAGCAGCATGTTGGTCTCTTCGTCTCTTCATCAGTGCCGACGGGGTGCCGGGAACTGAAGTAGTATGTTGGTCTCTTCATCAGTGCTGACTGGGTGCCGGGAACTGAAGCAGCGTGTTGGTCTCTTTGTCTCTTCGTCAGTGCCGACAGGGTGCCGGGAGCTGACCTGATTTGTTGGTCTCTTGGTCTCTTCGCCGGTGCCGACAGGGTGTCGGGAGCTGGCCTGGTTTATTGTCTCTTGGTCTCTTCGTCAGTGCCGACAGGGTGTCGGGAGCTGGCCTGGTTTATTGTCTCTTGGTCTCTTCGTCAGTGCCGACGGGGTGCCGGGAACTGACCTGGTTTGTTGATCTCTTTGTCTCTTCGTCAGTGCCGACGGGGAGTCGGGAACTGACCTAGTTTGTTGTCTCTTAGTCTCTTCGTCAGTGCCGACGGGGAGTCGGGAATCGACCTAGTTTGTTGTCTCTTAGTCTCTTCGTCAGTGCCGACGGGGAGTCGGGAACTGACCTGGTTTGTTGATCTCTTGGTCTCTTCGTCAGTGCCGATAGGGAGTCGGGAGCTGACCTGGTTTGTTGGTCTCTTCTTGTCTTTTCCTTTCTCCCTTTTTTTGAACCACACTACCGATACAAGCGCCCTTTCGGGTTTTCGCCGGTACCGGCTCCCTCTTGCTTTTGCCCACGCGCCCTTTCGGGTTTTCACGTGGCGGGGTACCCAATTTTGCCTGTGGCACCCTTTCGGGTTTTCGCCACAGCCGGGTTGTTGCCATTTTTACCCTTGTCCCCATGTACGGGTAAGTCCGGCGGGATATCTCTATTTTTAACCCCATTTTATTTTCTTTCTTTTTTTTCTTTGAAGTTGGGTGATATGCGAGTGTAGGCTAGGGCCGGAAGCCTTGCGCCGGAAGATAAGGTTCACTCGTTGGCAAGAATAGAATGCCAGCGGAACGAGAGAATTTGTGTTGATTCGGACGTAAGGTCCATAATGGCCATATTGTGCGGAGTGGGTGGCTAGGGCACAAGGCCTTGCACCGAGAAGGGACTTATTCGTTGGCAAGGGACTAATGCCAACGCAAGGGTAGAGATTCTGCCGATCCGGGCGTAAGGCCCGGGGTGGCGATTTAGTATGATGGGAGGTAGCCGAGGCACGAAGCTGCGTGCCGGGGAAGGACTTACTTGTTGGCGGGGTAGTGGTGTTATGAGCGTGTTGTGGGCGGGGACGGGACGTTCCCTGGAGACAACTGTTGTATGTCATTAACTCACACTTCCACGCATATGAGTAGACCCGTGCGAAGGTATACGTATATATGTACATATATATGTATACACATATTTATTTAATACTATATATATATACCCCCCCTTTTTTTCTCTCTCTTTTATTTTCTCCTTTTATTTCTTTTCTTCTTTATCCCCTCCTCTTTTATTCTCTTCTCCCCCTTTTGTTCATCTCCCCCTTTTTTCTTCTCCTCTTTTTTTTTCTTCTTTCTTTCTCTCTCTCTCTCTTTTTTTCTCTTTTTTTTATCTCCTCTCCCCTCTTCCCATTTATTTTCCACTTCGCCTCCCTTTTTTTTTCTTCCTTCTTTTTTTTTTGAACCTATAAAAGGGGCGGGGGGCGTTTCGAACGGTCATTCCATTCGAACCACCCCTCGCCCTCTCTCTCTCTCTCCCGTGATCGAGCGGGCGGAAGTCCCCCTCCCCTCGTCTTCTTCTTCCTTCGACACCGGATGCCGCCGTGAGCACCGCCGTTGTCGTCGTTACCGTGGTGAGGGCACCACAGTGGAGCCCTCCCCCCTTTTTTCTTTCTTCTTCTCCCTCTCCGTCCTTCTCTTTCCTCTTCTCTATTTTCCCCCTTTTCCCTCTTCTTTCTTTCCTCTTTTCTCCGTCTTCGGTGGACGATGGAGCCCTAGGCTCCTTCTCTTCTTCTTCTGTTTCTTCTTCTTTCTCCCCCATGCTCTCTTCCTCTTCCCTTCCCTCCTTCGTCTCCAGCGTCATGGGTGGCCGCCGGTGAGCGGCTGTGAGGGCGCACCGGGGAGAGGCCGTCCGAGCGTGTCGGGGAAGGCTCATCCGAGCGTGTCGGGGAAGGCGCGCCATGGGCGTGCCGTGGAGGGTGTTGGCGATCGCGCCGGGAAGGGTTCGCGCGGGCCGTGATGGGGAAGGGCTTCCTCGGACTGTGTCGGGCAGTGCAGGGTATCAGTGTGCCAGAGAGAGGCGTTAGCGGGTGTGCCGGGGAAGGCCTTTTAGGTCGTGCCGGCGAGGGGCTCTCGGAGCGTGCCGGGGAAGACCGCTTCCGAGTGTGCCGAGGAAGCGGGTAGGAGGTGTACCGGGGGACAGCATGCACGAGTGTACCGGGGAACAACCCTGGTGGGCGTGCCGGGGGAGGCCATTGTAGGCGCGCCAGTGAGGGGCCTTCAGAGGCGTGCCGGGGAAGCTGCCATGGGTGTGCCGGGGAAGGCACCCATGGGTGTACCAGTGAGGGCCCATAGGGGGTGAGTTGTACCGGCCAAGGGGCCAAGGGGATTTTTAGCTAGGTGAGAAGACTCCTTTGACCGGTGGACTTCTGGTGTTGCCTCTCGGGGCCCACGATGACTTTGTTGGGGCCGTCACTCCTTGTGGGCGCGCACCCGTGTTTTCCCTTACGCCTCTGGCCTAGGGGAAACTCTGCCGAAATTTCGTTAGAAATTGGCAATATTTTGTTCATTTGACTTGTAGCAAAGCCCCCCTTTACAGTCTTTCATTTCCTTTTGCCTGTGGCTTATTCTGATCTTCTATTTATGTATCTTTGCAGATAAATGGCTGCCCCAAGTGGTTCTTCTGCCCCTGCTGCTGCCGTCGGTGCCGACCTCATTCCGCGGGGTCTAGTGCCGACAGTCACATGGCTCAATGTGGAGGACCTGGACCGTGAACATGCTGAAATAGCTGCCTTGGCGGAGTCATCGGGGTCCGACGGTGAGAGCATGGACTTCAGCCAGATTGTCAGAGTTGAGAGTGGCTTCACCTTTGATCGGGCCACCGGGGTGTACAGGAAGGACTTTCCGAAGGATAGGCACCTCATTCGATTCCTGAAGCATCTGCGCTCCCGAGATGGGCGAGACTTCCGCACGATAAAGGCCGTCGAGTGGGCCATCCTGCATGTCCGGGATAGTCTATTGTACAGCGTCCCCAGGAGCATTCCGATGTATCTGGTGGGAGAAGCCCGGGAGTGGAAGCCCGTCTTGGGGATTGAAGGAGTGCTTCCAGCTGAAGACAGACTGGTGCGAGCGCCTCAGTTCGTTCCGGCCAAATGGGATACGTCTGCCGGCAAGGTGCATGGCGAGTCACCTCGATTCGGCCTGTTCTTGGCTCCCCTTAAATGGGGCTATCGGGAGGAGCCGTTTATATTGGACTGCTTGGCCATAAGGTTCAAGTATGAATTATCACTAGGCTGGTTCGGGGAGCTGAAGCTTCAAGACGCCCACAGTTTTCGGGAAGGGGCAGTGGAGTTCACTGAATATGTACTATTCAACTATGCCCCATTGCTGGTCCGAGTTGGCGTTTATCATAGTGTATACGCCTCTCGGTATGGCTATCCCATCTCCAAGGGCCTCTGTTGTGGCATGATAGAAGTGTTCAGCGCGGAGACCAACACTTTCTACACGGCGGAGGGCGAGACTTCCCTGGACCAGTGGAGTCTCAGCCAGTTGAGCGGCTTGCCCATTGACGGGGAGCCTTACGAAGAAGTGTGCCTTCCCGACTTGATCAAGGATGAAACCAACGGGGATGGCTATTATTCTCTTGGGTATTCGTACCGGTATCTCATGAAGGCGTACCGAGAATTATATCAGCTGTCACATGGTGGGAGGCAGCCCGCCCGCGGGGATAGAAAGAGGGTGCGCATGGCCCTGTGGTTAGAATACTTCTATGACGGGCTGAAGCAATATGAAGAGTTTCCCCGTGTCGGCACCACTGTTGCTCGCAAGAAGCGTGCGAAGCCCAAGCTTGATGTGAAGATCCCCTCCAGGGGGCGTCGGAGCAGGCCCAATCCGATGGGTGTCGACCCGCTTACTCACTGCGCCGCCTATCTCACGTACTGGCTATGTTCGTTTGCCATGCCGTACGGGGATGAGACGGTTATTCGGCCGGACGCCATCTACCCAGCATGTCAGATGGCGTGGGGCGTCAAGCTTTCCGTGTGCCCGGTGACCCTCTGCTTGATTTACAAGGCCCTGGGAGACATCAGCACCCATCAATTTCCGAGGCAGGCCCGGTATGTGTGCCCACTACATTTCTTCAACGCGTGGGTTTGCTCGTTGTTCCCCGAGTTCGCCCCGTGAGCTCTCCAGGATTGGGGACTAATACCGAGGATGCTAGAGTTTGCCAGTGCAGAGCCAGCTTCTACCTCCATGCGGATGTTTGATATTCGGGGCCGGTTGACGACGGTTCCCCGGGATGCGGCTGGCACTATTCATTTCTGGACGTTGGCCGCGCACTCTAGCCCTCTGGTGAACAATAAGAGGGAATGCAAGGACTATCAGGTGGAGAAGTACATCCACCCCATCAGCCAAGAGAATGCGGTCCGCCCGCTGCTGGAACCGGAGCTGAGGGACTGGGCGCTATCCATTCGCCCAAGCGTGTTGGTGTTCAGGAAGGGGGATAATGTGCTGCTGGAACCGTATTATCCCTTCCGGTTTGGGCGCAACTTCGGGTATGATTAGCATATCCCTGTTTATCATGCACAGTTCGGCCTGCCTTCGCGGAACATCCGGGGAAGTTCAGTTGCTGAGCATGCTAAGAGCTAGTGGGACTTTTTCCACCGGGCGGACACTGCCTCTTTCAGGGTGCCGGCCCCGGGTCGCATTCCCCGAGTGACCCAAGACTACATAAAGTGGTGGAACGCCCGGACGGCCTTCTATCGGTTGCATAAGACCGACTGCTGGGATGGGGCCGAGAGGAGGTTCCTTAGTCGGCAGGCGGTGCCGGTGCTTGACATCGACCCAGATCATCTTCTTCGGCTCAAGAACAAGCAGGAGAAAGAGGTAGCAGCATACATGGCTGCTCGTCGGGAAGCCCGGGACAAGAGGCCGACGCCGAAAGTGGAGTTGCCTCCGGTGGCGAAGGACGACTATCAGAAGACATTGCGGGATCTTTGCCGGATAGGGAGTGATCGTCTGGAGCTCATTAATTACCCGCCCCCCATGGAGGAGGAGGGCACCCCCGCAAAGAGCTGGTGTCCAGAGAGGGACCTGATCTGCCAATACCGCACATTTATGAGGCGGGAGGAGAGAAAGCCCGAGAATTATAAGGACACCACATGGCTGTATGTTCTGCTGCGGGTGAATGGGCTGAAGATCGAAGACCAGACGGCTGCCATTCTGGGCAAGCGTCTGCATGTGCCATATTATTATGCTGACGGGTGGGGCATAGATCACTTCAACCTCTTTTGTCACCTCTCCATGAAGAGGCACGCGGATCTGGCTAGCCTCACAGACCGGTGCCAGAGGGTCGAGGACGTGTGCTGGCTGGTCCGAGAGGCGGCGCGTCAGGACAAGGAGCCGTCCCTGAGCTACTGGCCGATAACACTTCGGTTGTACACCGGTCCTCACGGTATTTAACCTTTCCCACTTCTTCTGTTCTCGTGGTTGTGTCCTTGGCAGATTCATCGGGCGCTAACCATGTGTGCATATGTATTTATTCTTCTTACCAGACCATCCCGATAGCACCCAGATGGTGACATACCGCAATCTTCTTCGATTCGTCCAGAAGCCCGCCTACTTTGAAGCCGCATTGCCGGCTCCGACTACGGCTCCTCTGCCTAAGGCAGCGAAGAGGCCCCGGGCAAAATCGTCTGTGAAGAAGGCAGTGGATGCCGCGAAGGCGGCTAAGCAGCGGGACACGAAGCGGAGAAAAACGAAGGCGGATAAGGCCCCGACTGCCATTCCTCCGGTGCCACGGGTCCCATCTTTTGAAGAGTTTGAAGTTGCCCGCCCCGAGCCGAGCCAACCTACCGGTCAGTACCTTCGACCATCAGCATGTCTTTTAAGTCTTTCTCCCTTTTTGTATTTTCATTTTGGAGCAAAGCCCTGACACCTGAATATTTCTTTTGTCTCAGCCCCTGTGGAAGAGCCCGTGCCCGCATCTGTTCCTGACGCGGGGGAGCCAGTTCCTGTGTCCGCCCCCGTCACGGGTGAAGCCGCGATCGTAGCAAAGGCGACCTCGGCGGCGGATCCGGCTTCCTCACCGCAGGCCAAGGGAAGGTCCCGAGCAAAGTCGCCTGTTAAGAAGGCGTTGGCTGCAGCCAAGGTGGCCGGGCCACAAGCGGCAAAGCGGAGGCGGGCTGAGGAATCCCCGGCTCCAACGGTAGCCCCTCCGGTGGCCCCTATCCTATCTTTTGAGGAATTTGTAGCTACCCAGACCGGGCCGAGTCACGAAGCTGGTGAGGTTCATCGGCCGCCTGCGTCGTCCGTGATCGATTTGCCTCCTAGGTTGGCCTCGCACTCGCGTACGGCGACAATGCGTTTCTTCTTTACGGGCGGCACAAAGGAACCGACGCCCGTGTCAATCCCGGGCGAGGGCAGGGCTGCAACTCTCGAGAAGGCTTTGCCCGTCGAGGAAGCCCGTGGGTCATCCCGGAGGGTATTTGTCTTTGTCGGCCTAAATGACTTCTTTGTTCTTTGGGAGCCGACTGGATTTGATGTAATCCACCCTTTTCTTCTTCGTGACAGGCACAGCAGAGGCAGTCGCTGGACTATTCGGGCCCCGCGTGCAACTCTCGACGACGCGTCTATATGTGAGGAGGAGGCTGAAGTCCGGCGTACCAGCCTCATCTAGCCCGAGGGAGGGTGCGCCGGCCATTGACCTCAAAGTGGAGGCCCCTTTGCCGGCAAGGGGAGAACCTGCGGCGGTCGAATCATCGTCGGGCGAAGAGGTAGACTATAATTACTCCTCCGATGAAGCGGCTCCTGGCGAAGGCATGTCCGGGGCATCGGAGCCGCCCGAGCCGGTCTTCAGGGCCCCCTTACTTGCTGGCTCCCCGAGCTTTATGGGGAAGACTGCTGTAAGTGTGAGCTTGCTTGGGCCGGCTCCTTCCTCTCCTTCGTGTTTACCTGATGATCTTTTCTTGTCAATTCCGGGTTTCAGGGGCTTAACTTGCCGGAGGCTGTGGAAAAGGGTACCCCAGTTGCGCCGATCGACCGTCAGGTGGGGGTCGACATGGGCTCGGGCAAACTAGCCCTTCTATTCGAGGCTCTTCAGCAAGAGTCGGCCGCATGGACTTCAAGTGCTTCTGAAGCGGCGGACGAGTCTCTGGAGGAAGGAGAGATTGCGCCCGAAGGCCGCGCCTTCACGGTGGCCGAGGTAAGCGGGGCTTTATGGCTCTTCCCACTTCTCATCCTTGCGTAATTTATTCCCGGCGACGGGCGGCTAACTATATTTCATGTGGGCAGGTGGTGCCGATGACCGGGAAGATGCCTGGCCGCTCTCGCAAGGCAATCGCCAAGCGGAGGCCGATCACCGGTCAACCACCAGCGGGGGGACCCACTCCGGCATCTGTTCCGGAGGTGGAGACTCTTGCCGTGCTCATGCAGGCGGGAGGCGTCCCTCACCTGCTGGTTCCACTTCCACCCCTTCCGAGGCTGCCGGCCCAGATGGAGGACCCTCTCTTGAGACAGATATTTGCGGAGCTTCGTGCACATCGGGAGGGGCTCCAGATGCGAGAGAAAAGTCCGTGGGTGATGGCGTCGGGTCTGGCTTTACTCAAAGCTCCTCCTCTAGCTGAAGCAGCGGCACCTGCACCCCTCCCCCTTGAAGTAGTGGCAGAAGCGAGCCAGGCGGAGGCAGAGGGGGCAGGGGAGCTCCAAATAACGGGAGTGCCAGAGGCTTCGGCAATGGTCTTGTCCACTCCCTCGGCAGTGGCTGGCCAAGGGTCTCTCGTCGAGCTACACCGGCCAGGCGGCTTGACCCTTACCCTTCCTTCCTCCTCAGCGGCAGTGGACGCTGACCTGTGGGTAGAGGTGGACAGCACCGTGGAATTTACTCCTCCGGTCGTGCCCTCAGTCAGCCACACGTCATCAGAAGCGCCAGTCCGTCAAATGCTGATCACTCTACGGACGATGCTCCTCGCCGACCCTTCTCTGTCGTATCGGGAGGTGCACAACATAGTGACGCAGCTGACTAGGGCGTTGCAAGTGCTTGGCTGCCCGCTGGGGGAGTGGTCACGGCGGGTTCTGTTGTTGCTGAAGTATGTCAAGCGCCGCGAGTTCCTGGCGACCCAGGCTCCTGACGAACGTGCCGCCCTTGACGCTCAGGCGGACGAGTATCTGCAGACCTTAGAGGCCCGACGCCATGATAGAGAATGCCACGGAAAGGCCTTAGAGGAAGGCGAGGGTAGCATTCGTTCCTTCAAGAGCCGGATCGAGAAGCTGGAGGGCTACCTCGCTGCGGCCAAGCTTGACCTTGCCGAGGCGGAAAGGGCGGTCGCAGAGGAGAGGGAAGCCTTTGCCGTCGTCGAAATTGAAATGGTGTCCGTAGAAGCGGAGCTCGCCCATCTTGAGGAATTGAGGGGCAGACTGCGCGATATGACGAACTTCCCTTGCGTCGGGATCCTCCCTCTCGAGGACATCTTCAGGGGCCTTGACTAGGCGTCGCTCCCTTACTTTTCCTTTTCCCCCCTTTTGTAACACAGGGGTATGCCCCGAAGCACATGTAGTTTAATCCTCTTTCTGAATAGAGTAGAACATTTATGGTCTCTCATGTCCTTTGCGTGTGCATTCGTCCTAGAGGGACCTTTCTTCCCCTTCTTTCTCTTCTGCGTACATTGTTTTCTTCTTCCCCTTCCTTCCCCTCTTTTGTGCTGAACCACGTTAGCAGGGTGTGGGTCTTCGCGAAGATTTGCTTCGGGAGAACTAGGCGGGGACCCCTGTCAGGGTACAGGAGAGTGCTCGCCTTCCCAGGGGGAGGACGAGGGGACCACTCCACCATACCGAACGGGCGACTCCCTAGCTCTGCCGCAATATTGAAAGCTCGTACTGGCCTCAGGCGGGGGGGCTCGGTTAGAGACCATTTTCTGGTCGTTCAGAGGGGACGGAGAGAAGAGTTGGTCTAGTCAATGACCCGGACGGGAGGTCCGAGCCAAAGGGGTACTCACCGCCCGGGGGGGGACGGAGAGAAGAGTTTGTCTAGTCAATGACCCGGACGGGAGGTCCAAGCCAAAGGGGTACTCACCGCCCGGGGAGGACGGAGAGAAGAGTTTGTTGAGTCAATGACCCGGACGGGAGGTCCGAGCCAAAGGGGTACTCACCGCCCGGGGAGGACGGAGAGAAGAGTTTGTCTAGTCAATGACCCGGACGGGAAGTTCGAGCCAAAGGGGTACTCACCGCCCGGGGAGGACGGAGAGAAAAGTTTGTTTAGTCAATGACCCGGATGGGAGGTCCGAGCCAAAGGGGTACTCACCGCCCGGGGAGGACGGAGAGAAGAGTTTGTTTAGTCAATGACCCGGACGGGAGGTCCGAGCCAAAGGGGTACTCATCGCACGGGGAGGACGGAGAGAAGAGTTTGTTTAGTCAATGACCCGGACGGGAGGTCCGAGCCAAAGGGGTACTCACCGCCCGGGGAGGACGGAGAGAAGAGTTTGTCTAGTCAATGACCCGGACGGAAGATCCGAGCCAAAGGGGTACTCACCGCCCGGGGAGGACGGAGAGAAGAGTTTGTCTAGTCAATGACCCGGACGGGAGGTCCGAGCCAAAGGGGTACTCACCGCCCGGGGAGGACGGAGAGAAGAGTTTGTCTAGTTCCCTTTTTAGTATATCCATCGGTACGGGGCGGTGATTGGAAGTGGGGGGCCTTCCCCTTTCTCGGCTTCCACTCTTCCCTTGCTTTTGTATCTTTTCTCTCTCTCTCTTTTTTTTTACTTCTCTTTTTTTTTCTCTTCTCTTCTTTTTTTTTTCTTTTTTTTTTCTCTCTTTTTTTTCTTCTCTTTTTTTTCTTTCCCTCTTCTTCTCTTCTTTTTTTTTCTCTCTCTTCTTCTTCTCTTTTTTTTTTCTCTCTCTTTTTCTTTTCTCCCTTTTTTCTCTTCTCTTTTCCCTCTCTTCTTCTCTTCTTCTTTTTTTTACCTTCCTCTTTCCCTTTTCCTCACTTTTTTTTTTTGAAAACATGGATAGTGGTCAAGTCGTTTGGACATCAATCACGCAAATCTGCCCAAAATAGGGTAGAGGGTTATATTATTGATTGAACGGGGGCGCCGGAGCGTGGTACAGTCTCAAGTGCCTTCCATTAAGAGGCGGGAACTGAACTTCCCCGCGATGGTTGACGATTACATAGGCCCCACCTTCGTAGACTTTTTGGACTACGTAGGGTCCGAGCCAGTTCTCATTCAGCTTACCCTTAGGGTTGGCAGCCATGAGGTCCCTTCTCTTGACCATGACGAGGTCGCCCTTTTTGAATTCGCGTTCCTTGACAAGCTTGTCAAAGGCGCGTGCAATCCGGGCCTGGTAGATCTGAATGTTCTGTTGGGCCTGGAGCCTCTTTCCCTCTAGACTGGAGAGTTCATCAAGCCTTCGTTCAACGTTGGTTTGCCCTTCAAGGACAAGGCCATGCTGAATGTCAACCCTGAGGGACGGTATCTCCAGTTCAACGGGGATGATTGCCTCCGAGCCATATATGAGAGAAAAGGGCGAACAACCTGTTGGAGTCTTGTATACAGTTCGATACGCCCAAAGCGCCTCGTACATTCTTTCTTCCCAGTCCCTTTTGTTGGAGCTGACCATCTTGGCCAGGAGAGTGCAAAGTGTCTTATTAAAAGCTTCGGCCAGCCCATTAGCCTGTGGGTTGTAAGGAGTCGATGTCCTCCAATCAATTTTATATTTTTCTGCCAGTCGGTAGACCTTCTGGTTGCGAAAGTGGCTGCCGTTGTCTGACACAACTCGGTCGGGCGCGCCAAACCGGAATATGATATTACGGCGGACAAACCTGACCACGATCTCTCCGGTGACCTCCCGTAAGGCGACAGCCTCTGCCCAGCGGGAGAAGTAGTCGGTTGCCGCCAAAATATACTTGCAGCCTGTGGAAGATGCAGGTAAGGGGCCCACGACGTCCGTTCCCCACTAGGCGAACGGCCAACTGGGCGCGGTTGGGTGTAACTGCACCGGGGGCCTTCTGGGTATGGTGGCATGCTCCTGACATTTTTGACACGACTTAGCATATCTGCAGCAGTCGTCGAACATTGCAGGCCAATAATAGCCAAGCTTCTTTATTTCAATCTTCATTTTTGGCCCGGCCTGGTGTGCGCCAGCTGTCCCGACGTGGACCTCCTTCATGACCCTCCAGGCTTCTTCAATGGACAAGCATCGGAGGAGTAATTTCTGCTTGGCGTCGGCCACCATTCGGAATAATATTCCATTTCGGAGCTCGTAAGAGTCCTTAATAATGATCAGCCTGATCTTCTCTTCTCTCTTCTTGGGCAGCTGCTGGTACTTGAACCACTGCATCAGGGGGTCCCTCCAGTCAGGTAGGCCGACGGCTTCTGCTGTGGTGACTTCTAGCTCTTCTTCTTCTGGTTCCTCTTCTATCATACTGGGCATCTGGCACTGATTTATTACTTGGATACTGAGAGATCCATCTGGAGGAACTGCCAGTAAGCTTGCCAGTTTTGCCAGGGCGTCGGCTTGTGCATTCTCCCCTCTGGCGACATGGCCTATCTCAAGAAGGTAGAACCGCTCCATGAGTCTCTTCGCCTTAGTGTGATAAGGGAGCAACTCAGGTTTTCAGACATCAAACTGTCCCTGGACCTGCTTGATGACCAGCAGCGAGTCGCCGAATACTTGGAGCATTTTGATCTCCATTTGGAGGGCCACCTGAAGGCCGATGATCAGAGCTTCATACTCTGCTTCATTATTTGTGCAGGGCTTAGTAATGCAGCAGGAAGTATGCATCACTTCTCCGTCTGGCGATTTGAGGACGATGCCGGCTCCGGCCCGTACCTTGGCATGTCCGGACGGGGTCGCTTCTGTTCTCGAAGCCCCGTCAAAGTATAGCTGCCAGATAGCTTGTTGGACATGATCCACTTCCAGTGTCTCATCTTCGGGTAGCTCGGTGGCCAACGGGGAGCCTTCGGGCACGGGGTGTGCTGCGAAGAAATCCGCGACGACTTGTCCCTTAACGGCCTTTTGCGGCATGTAGGTGATATCAAACTCCATGAGCAGCACGGCCCACTTGCCAAGGCGCCCCTTCGGGACAGGCTGGAGGAGGATGTGCTTGATAGGGTCAGCTCTGGATATTAGGCTTACTTCATGGGACAGCATGTAATGCGTCATCTTCTTGACTACGAAGACCAAAGCAAGATAGACTTTCTCTATCGGAGTGTATTTGGCCTCCGCTCCCACCAATCTCCGACTGAGGTAGTAGAGCGCCTGCTCCTTTCCCTCATCATTATTCTGGGCGAGCATTGCCCCCAGTGAATATTCGGTAGCTGCTATGTAGAGAACAAGTGGTCTGCCTTTGACGGGTGCCCCCAGGACGGGCGGGGTCTTCAGGTACTCTTTTAGCTGGTCGAACGCACGTTGGCATTCGTGACCCCAGCTGAAGGGTGCGTTCTTCATCATCAGTCTGTGAAAGGGTTGGCAACGCCCCGACAGGTTGGAGATAAACCTGCGGATATAGGCTAGACGGCCCTGTAGGGACCTCAGCTCTCCCAGACTCTTCGGAGGAGGCAACTCCTGAATGGCTTTTATCTTAAAGGGGTCAATCTCGATCCCTCTGTGCCGGACTATAAAGCCGAGGAACTTACCACTGGACACGCCAAAGGCGCACTTCATAGGGTTCATCTTCAGCCCATGCAGCCAGAGCCTTTGAAAGATGACCCTGAGGTCGCTCAGATGTTCAGCTCTCTTCTTAGTCTTGACAACTAGATCGTCAATGTAGCATTCGACCTTGCTATATAGCAGCTCATCGAAGATCTTGGTCATCAACCGCTGATATGTAGCACCGGCATTCTTGAGACCAAAGGGCATCCTCTTGTAGTGGAATATCCCCTTGGGTGATCAGAAAGCCGTGTGAATCTGGTCGTGGTCGGCTATCCAAATTTGGTTATAGCCGGATGATCCGTCCATAAAAGACAGGGCCTCGTGGCCGGTGGTTGCATCAATCATCACTTCGGTGATAGGCACCGGGAAGTCATCTTTTGGGCAGGCTTTATTCAGGTTACGGAAATCCACGCAAATCCTGATCTGTCCATTCTTTTTCTTTACCGGTACAATGTTGGCCAACCAAGTGGTGTATTGGTTCTCCGCCACGAAGCCGACATCTATGAGCTTGTCGACCTCCTTGCAGATCTGGCTGATCAGTTCCGGCCTCATACGCCGGGGAGACTGCTTCACTGGTTCCACCGTGGGATCAATGGCCAAGATGTGCTGAGTCACCTCGGGGCTGAGCCTAGGCATTTCTTTATAATTCTAGGCAAAGCAATCCCGAAATTCTTGTAGCAACTTTGTGTATTGTTCTCTCTCCTTCAGGTGTATAAGAGCACTCAGAAAGGTCGGCCTGGGGTCACCTTCTGTGCCAAGGTTGATCTCAATCAATTCGTCGACTGTGGCCTGGCTGCGATTTTCAATTTCCAGCGGGGCTGGCGACAAATCGACGAAGTCTTGATCTTCATTATCTTCGGGCTCGAGGACGCCGTCCCCCTCTTCTTGTTCCTCATGAAGGGGCGCGGGGGCTGCATCTGTCGCGCATTCCTCGTGGACCGTAGCTGCCGGGTCCGCTGGTGCAGAAAGGCACAAGGCCACCTCGGGATCTTCTGTATAATCATCGTAGACAGCTCCGGCGGGGGCTGGGGTAGCCGCATCTTCATGCGCCTGGTACTGGATGGATACAGTATAGGCTCCCGTTCTGGGGCTATCCGCCACGTGGGGGCGTGGCGGGGCCACCACATAGTCTCCCATTCTGAGCTCGTCTCTGTCAATGAGATTTTGAGCAATATCTTTGAAGACATAGCAGTCTTCGATGGCGTGGCCCAGTATCTGGTGGTAGGGACAAAACAGTGGGTCCCCACTTCTTCGGGTGTCCTGCGGCCTCTTGGACCGTGGGAGGGAGACCTTGCCGTAATGGCAGGCCCAGTCAAAAATACCCCGAGTCTTCTCTCTTGGGAAAGAGTAGGGCTTTTACAGCTTCTCTTGGAGTGTCAGGCCTTGCCTGGTTGGCCGCCCGGTTAATGGGATTGCCGTGTCTCTTGTCTCCCTTCTTGACCAGACGGGGACATCGGGACTAGTGTCTCGGGGTCGAGACATGTAGCCACCCCACGGGCGGAGAGAGCCCTGGATGAGGTCGACAACTAGCGAGGTCAACTCAGCCAGCCGTGCTTTTAACATCTCGATCTCCCGTTGCTGCCTGTGGTACAAGGCGTACATGACGGGGTCATATCGAGGGGAATTTGGGGCATGACCCATGCTTCTGCTTCTTGCTTCGCCAGAAGGCCGAAGTGAGGGCGCCTCGGCGGTGTGCTCTTGCGAGGCTAGTCTGTCGGGGAGAGAGGGGGTTTTCCCCGTGCAGCAGCGGCGGAGAGGGTTCCAAAGGAACACTTCTTCATCTTGTGCCTCCTCAGCCGGAGGCCTGGGATATACTTCTTGGTGGGCTTCCCGCAAATCTTCAGCTTCCGCGGGGCCGTCGCCGGACAAGGCCGAAACTGATATCACATCAGTTTCGTAATAATCTTCTGGTGAAAAGCCGAGACCGGGGTGCTTGGTGATTTGCAGCAACCGCCGATCCAGGTTTGGTGGGTTCCACATTCTTTCAAACATTTCCTTCCGGCTAGAGGGTTGATACGGGGGAATCTTTTGCTTTCTGACCATTCTGGCTGCCTGGTCGGTCATATGGGGAAGTCCCACAATGGGGACGTGCGGGTCATGCAACTCGTCAGGAAACCGGCAATCATCGTCTTCCATGACTGGCTTTTCTCCGGCAACATAAAAGATGGTGGATGGCCCCTCTGGGTTAGGCACCTCAAAGGTCCTCAGCCGCTCGGCCGCTTGACAGTCAATCTCTGTAATGGGCTTGATGATCCCTGGCGGGACCCTGACATCCTCCAGCAAGTCTTCGAGGCAAGGCATCCCCGATGTAGAGTAGATAGGGAGAGGGGCTCCCTTAAATACCCCCCCTTCTTGTGCAATGAATGGTACATGTGGGGGAGCAACATAACCTGGGGGCGGCGGAGGAAACCAACTGCCCGACTCCACTTTCTTCTTCCCTTTGTCTTGGGTGGCTTGGGGGGCCTGCTTTGCCTTCTCTAAATATAGATTGGCATCTGACAAGTGACACTCGAACACCTCGAATGGATGGAGGTCGGTGAAGATTCTGACTTCCTTCCCTTCACAGGGGTACTTGATGCATTGATTCAGGGTGGAGGGCACCACTCTGTTCTGGTGTAGCCAGGGCCGGCCAAGCAACGCCTTATAGGAGGTGTTGGAGTTGATGACGTGGAGCTGGACCTTGGTGGTGAAGTCATCAAAGGTCAGGCTGAACTCTGCGACCCCCATGGGCACCTCACATTTCTGGTTAAAACCCGTAATCTTGACATTTCGGACCTCAACTAGGTGTACATCAAAATAATGCTTTTGGTACACCCGGTATGGGAGTATATTCACTGCTACCCCCGGGTCGATCAGGACCCTGTTGATGGGCTGGCCGTTCAGCTGCCCTTTCATGTAGAGGGGCCTGTTGTGGCTATAGGTCGGCAGGAGCATGTCGTCTTCTGTGAAAGCCACAGCTACTTCAGGTGAGGTTTCTGCCAGGCAAGCTTCAAGGTGCGCTGGCGTCTGGAGTGCGGTAATGATGGCTTGCCGTGTTTCTTCGTCCAAAGACAACATCTCCCACACGGTAAACCGGGTCGGGATCTTCTTGAGGTGTCTGACTATTCGGTCGGCAGCCCGCACCTTGAGTAATCTCATCTCTTCGGGCTTACTGCGCCTGCCCCCACCCTGGAGCTGGGGTGTCATGTCAGAGGATGCCAGCTTTGTGGGCTCTGTTGCAGCCTGCTGAGCCGGCGGGGCCTGCTGGGCTTCCTCCGCCCCCCGCATGAATTCGGCGAGGTTTGGGATATCACTGTTGTCCGCTTTTGGCTGAGGAAGAGTTGCCGCCGGTAGATCTTGAGAGCTGCTTACTTTTTCGGTCGAAGGAGACCCCTGGGAGCACGCTTTCCCGCCTGCTCGGGCTAACAGGAATTCGGCGAATGAAGGGGTGCCTCGGCTCCTAGCCCCTACGGGATAGAGACCTGCCGGAGGAGGGATCTCGATGCCTCGGGCCTCAGGGTCGGGGACCTGGTATGGTTGTTCCCCCCTGAGCATGATGTTGAGGTTATCCTGAGGAGGGCGCCCCCACTTCCTTCCCGACCTGGTGGCGTGTTGGGAAGTGGAGACTTCAGCTTGATTCGCTTCCGGCGGCTCATGGGGTGGCTCTTCTTCTGTTTCCTCCAGGGAAAGGGTAGTGTCGAATAAAGCCGAGAGGGTGTTGCAGGCGACGACGACCTCCTTCTTCTTCTTGCCCTTGGGTCTTCTCTTCTTCTTCTTCTTTCCTGCTGCGGCGGATGGCTGCTCTTGGGGAAGTTCAGCCCACAGGGGAGGCTCTTTCTCTGCTTCAGCTTCTGCCCCTGGAGCCAGTTCGAGTGATTTGAACTCCTCCCATGGGACATACTCCTTCAGCTCCACAGGCTGGATTTCGGGCTGCTCATAATCTTCAAGCCCATCAATAATAGCCTGGAGTCTTTCAACCTCTGGGCTGGTCTTCTTGTGCATCCGCAGCGGGATAGAGCTCTTTTTATTGTGAGTGGACCGCCTCATAACTAGCCGGGGGGCCGTGTTGTGGCGAACTGGGCTTGCTGGGGGTGGTGCAGGCCGGGGTGTTGCGTCCCTCAGACGAACTCCGGGGCTGGGTCGAGGGACGTGCGCTCTTCTATTCTTTCTAGTTACAGTCTGCCAGCCTCCTTGATCCTGAGCCGGAATCATGATGAAGGTCTCATAAGTGGCGCGGGCGCAGGCCTCCGCCCACTCCTCAGGCAACTCCTGGTATAGCGAGACCATATTGGCAGTGGATGTTATGCTGGGCAACTCATGCGGTTGCGGGGGGTCCACTCTATGCTCCCCCATGTCCAGCTCCCCATTCTTTATCAAGGACTCAATAACATCCTTGAAGACATAGCAGTCTTCAATGGTATGCCCGAGCACTCGGTGGTACGGGCAGAAGCGTGGGTCGTCCTTTTTCTTTAGGTCGCCGGGCCGTTTCGATTCTGGCAGTGTAATTTTGTTGTAGCTGGTTGCCCATTCGAACAGAAGCTTAGACTTGTCCCGGGCAAAGGAATACAGCTTATTCCTCATCTTCTCCCTTAGTGAGGGGCCTTCCCGCCATTCTGCAGCTCTGGGCAGAGGAAGGTCAGCAGCCCCCTTGGCTTTCTCTTTCTGTTTTTCAAAAGCCTGGAAATCTAATGTGTGCACCTCGGGGGGAGCCGGCTTCTTCTCGGCCTGCCTGGCTCTTTGGCTTGACATGGCCGGGGTGGAGGAGTATCGGGCCAAAAATGTCTCGATCTCTGCTACCACGTTGTTCAGGCGGTCAAATGTCTTGACCTCGGTACCGATCATTCTTTCCAGGATTTCTTTCTTCAAGTTCTGTTTGCAGATCTGCGCCGCATCCTCCTGGTGTGGGGGACGCCTGCACCTCATGCTGAGGTTCCTCCATCTCTTGATATAGTCGAGGTCCGACTCGTCATTCTTCTGTCTTGTGGCGTAAAGTTCTACCACGGTGACCTCCCGCTCCGCAACATAAAATCTCTCTTTGAACTTCTTTTGCATGTCGGGCCAGTCGGAGACAGACCCGGGTGGCAGGCCGGAGTACCACTCAAAGGCAAGCCCGGTGAGTGTCGAGCCGAAGAACTTCAGGAGGTAGGCCTCATCAGCAGCCAAGTCCCCCATGACATTCACATAATAAGCAATGTGCTCCCTGGGGGACCCTTGCCCGTTGAACTTTTCAAACTTGGGTGGCTTGGTGACGCCGACCGGCAACTTCTTCGCAGCATAGTGAGCCGGGTAGGGCACCCTATAGACGTTGAACGGCGTCTGATCCCCATCGCCTCTCTCGGCCAGTTTCATGTCTATCATCTGTTCCAGCATCAACCGGCTAACCGTTGCTGGGTCGACCGGACTCAGATAAAAATGAGCGGGCTGCGCGCTCGGGGTGGCCAGCACGGTCGCTTGGGGGGCCATGAGGGACCCTTGGGAAGGTGAGGCCTGCGACGGGGCCGGTGCGGCGCAGTGTGCCTGCTGCAGTGGCACGCCCACGAGAGGATTGAGGGCTTTTGGGAGGGCTGCTTCTGAAGACTGCCCCCTATCCCTGGGTACTTCAGGTACAACCTCGGTCTGCCAAGACATCGGGGGCGGTATGTTCCGCTCATTCAATTGATTTTTAAGTGATTCAATTTCCTGCTGGAACCGCTGCATCATGAGCAGCATTGCCGGGTCAACCGTGGGGAGGCTGGGCATGCCCCCTGTCTCCTCGGCCGGGGCGTCCTCGGATGATGTCGAGGGTCCGCCACACGTGTCGCCGGTGGTGACCACATTGGCCGTGAGTGCCGAGAGGGGCTCTTCAGGTAAGGTCCCTTCGGGGCCTGTGGGTGCCACACCGCCTGCCACTCTCCCTCTTCTGGTGAGGGGTCCCGGCCTGACGGTGATTCTGGCCACTTCTTCCGGATCGGTGGGCAAGGTCCCGTACCGGCCTTGAACTCCTGCCATGTTGCAGGTGAATGTTTGCCATCTCTTGTTCTTGCTTCTCTTTGTCTCCCTCCTAGACGATCTTCCTGGGAACACTAGTCTGTCGAAGACCGATCGTCAGGGCGGCGTTTCCTCCCGTACGGGGGACTGGCGCGGCTCCTCTGAGCGATTCCTCGACTCCGCGCTGGGTGCGGGTGGGGCTCCTTCTTCTTGGAAAGCGGAGGCCATTGCCCCCAGCAGTCTCTGGCGGCCGGCGGGGGTGCTACCCGGGCCTCGAAGGTAATTCCTCATAGCCTGCTCGATCCCTTCCCACTCCTGATCAGGGAGTGCAGCCTGCGGTTGCATGTCGATGATAGTGGCAGGGGGAGAGTAGGCCCTGAGTGCTGGGCGGGCAGCGTTGCGTCGGTGCTTTCAGGGACGGCGGTGGACATTCTCAGACGGCGCCGGACTGACGGGTGCCGGTCGAAGAGTTGGGGTCACCACCTCGACCCTGCCATCTCGTAGGGCCCTCCTCGGGCGGGAAGTGCTGGGCCCTGCCTGGGCGGGTGCAGTGGGTTGGGCCTCCTTGGGTACCCATACTTGCTTCAGTTTGGCCGGCCTGTGAGCCAGCGCCTTTTTCGGTACCGCAGCTGGGGATGCGGGCGTGGCCCTCTCTTTTAGCTTCTCCAATCATTGAAAAGAGTTACGGACTGGGACGGTCAGGACGATACGGTCCGGTGTCACTTGGGATCTCTTCCCGTCCAGACGGACTCGGAGGGCCCCAACAGTCATGGACTTTTCGGAGTTGGACGAGCGGCGCCCCGAGCCGGCGCCGGTATTGCTTCTCCGAAGCCTTCTTCGGTGGGATGCTGACCCTTGGTGGGAAGGGCCGGTAGTTTGGTGCACGTGGTGCACGTTGCAGCTTAGCGTCGTTGTGGGGACGATGTTGTTGTTCTTGGCCGTAGCTCGGCTGACAGTAGCTTCGACGGCCCCCGGAGCGGGAGCGTTGATCTGGGACTCCTCGGGCGCCTTCACCTCAAGAACGTTGACAAAGGCCACCCCCAAGAAGTTGGGGAAGCCTACGGTGGGAGGGAAGCTCCCGAAGCTAAGGGGGACCGCCAGGTAGCCACCTCGGACGTGGTTCTCGACGGGCTGAGGGCCGCAAGTGACAGCCATGGTTGGCAGCATGATGTAATTCTCTCTCCTACGTTTGAGAAAATAACGTAATTAGTATTACAAGAAGGGGGCCGCGGGGCCCCTAATTTTGGCAAAGAGATGAGGGGTGGATCGGTCCCACCGGGCGTGCCAGAACTGTGGACGCACTTTAATTCGCCGGTTCAGGTGGTTTCATCTATTAAGTGCGTGGGCGTGCCAGTCACCGAAGTGACAATTTATTCGGGCTCCGAAGAGTCCATGGTGCGCTCGATCTGACTTCGTCAGGCGATTGTGTGGTTCGTGTCGGGACCGAATCCCGTCGCGCCATCAAGGTCACGACGTCATTTACATCCCCCATACGAGGGAATACCCTTGATTAATTGCCGAAATTAGGGGCCCTGCGGTCGAAAGGAATAATACTAACTGCGCAAGGTAGAAGCAGGAATAAGTCACACCAAAGTCCGCATCAAGGTACGAGCCACTTGCCATGTCGGTCCTCGGTGGACCTTTTCATATTCGGACACGGGCCCGTGATAGAAACGTGACGGAAAACCGGGGCGATAAATGAATCCGATCTGATTAGAATGTCGGCCCAAGACTAGGTCGGGGCACGGTCATGTCAGGACGAATCCCAAGACTCGGACCTGGCCTGCGAGGGCGACATTATTGTCCCTTTCTGTGTCGGGTCACAGAGAGAGATGGGGCTGCAATGTGGGCCCTAGGATCTTTTATCCGAGATTTTCTTAATTATATGCTCCTATCTTTCCTCTACTGCTTATTATTTCTTTATACGTTTGTCCCGGATGGTTTCCCCCCCTTTTTGTTATTATTATTATTATTTTCTCCCCCTCTTCCCCTTTTTCATCACTATTACACATTTCTGTTTGTTTCCTACATATACTCGAATTTCTTTAATTGCTACGATTTTTATTAATTTATTCGCTAATGTTATCATTACATGTCACGTGTATGTCTTTTCCAGGGAGAGGGCCGCTGAGGAGTGTACCGGCCAGGGACATGGAGGGGCGTACCGCTGAGGGCGTCCCAAGGTGCGCCGGTAAAGGGAGAGGAGGGTGTGCCGGTGAAGGGCGCTGGAGGTGTACCGGCGAGTGGCTAAGGGGTGTACCGGTGAAGGAGGGAATGGTGGCATGCCGGGCTGAAGTCCGTACATCCCTCCGTCCAAGGTCTATACACTGGCTGCGTGCATCGGCTCAGAGCCTGTACACTGGCTGTGCTCGGCAACTCGGAGTCTATGCGGTGGCTGATCATCGCCACACAAAGTCTGTTCACCGGCCAATTGCTTGTACACAAAGTCTGTACGTCGGCCCATGAAGGTGATTCAAAGTCTATACAATGTTCCTTGGCTGCGGTTCAAAGTCTATATATTGATCAGCTTGAGGCCTGTACGTTGTTTACTGGCTGCAGCTCAAAGTCTGTACATTGGACAGCTCAAAGTCTGTGCATTACATTTCAAAGTCTGTACATTCCAGCTCAAAGTCTGTACATTGTAGCCTAAAGTCTGTACATTGGAGCTCGGAGTCTGTACAGCGGCCGGCCCCAAGTCTGTACGTTGCAGCACAAAGTCTGTATGTTGCAGCATGAAGTCTATACATCGGCCACCAAGTCTATACACCGCAGCACAAAGTCTGTACACTGGCCAGCCCCAAGTCTATACGCTGTAGCGTGAAGTCTGTACATTGCCCAAGTCTATACGCTGAAGCATAAAGTCTGTACGTCGCAGCATGAGGTCTATACATCGACCACCAAGTCTATACACTGCAGCACAAAGTCTGTACATTGGCCAGCCCCAAGTCTATACGCTGCAGCATGAAGTCTGTACATTGCCCAAGTCTATACGCTGCAGCACAAAGTCTGTACATTGGCCAGCCCAAAGTCTGTACGTTGGCCGACTCAAAGTCTATACATTCTTCATTGGCTACAGACCAAAGTCTATACGTTGCAGCTCGAAGTCTATACATTATTCATTGGCTGCAGGTCAAAGTCTACACGTCGCAGCTCGAAGTCTATGCATTGGAGCTCAAAGTCCATACATTGGCCAGCCCAAAGTCTGTACGTTGGCCAGCTCCAAGTCTCCACATTGCAGTTCGAAGTCTATACGTTGGAGCTCAAAGTCCACACATTGGCCAGCCCAAGGTCTGTACATTGTCTATTGGAGTCTATACATTGGCCGGCTCAAAGTCTGTACATTCGCCATTAAAGTCTATACATTGGCCGGCTCAAAGTATGTACATTGTCCAGCTCAAAGTCTATACATTGCAGTTCAGAGTCTGTACATCGTCCCTTAGCTGCAGTTCAAAGTCTATACGTTGGTAACCCCAAAGTCTACACGTTGCAGCTCAAAGTCTATACGTTGCAGCATGAAGTCTGTACATCGGCCACAAAGTCTATACACTGCAGCACAAAGTATGTACGTTGTAACATGAAGTCTGTACATTCTTCAGCCTATTCAACTCAAAGTCTGTACGTTGCCCATGCAATCAACATACGAAGTCTATACACTGCTTGTTGCTGCGTTTGTGCATCCATCTGCCAAGTCTGTACACAGGATCGTATTGAGACGGTGGATGAGGGTGTACCGGCGAAGGGAGAGAGACGATGGGGGGGAGTGTGCCGCTGAAGGGTGTGTCCCTGGGGCAATTAGGGGTGTACCGCTGAGGGTTCAAGGGGCATGCCGGGGAAGGCTTTGAAGCGTACCACTGAAGGTGGGGAGGAGTGTGCCGCTAAAGGGTGTGTCCCTGGGGCAATTATGGGTGTACCGCTGAGGGTTCAAGGGGCGTGCCGGGGAAGGCTTTGAAGCGTGCCGCTGAAGGCCGGGAGGAGTGTGCCGGCGAAGGTATTGGATGAGTATGCCATGGAAGATGACTGGGGTGCACCGTTGGAGGGCCAATCAGGGCGTGATGGTGGAGATTCAATCAGTCTTCAATTCTTTATTTTAAGGCTTTTCTTTTCTTCTTATTTTAACTTTTATGCAGTTTTATATAAACCTCTCCCTTGTTTCGTTCTGTTCGGCCTTTCTGCCATAAGTCGGAAGTTCGGCCTGTCGTGGCGTTGATCGGGTCGGTTCTTACCATGGTACTGGCAGTGACTTGATTAGTTGGAGGGCTTCATCATTAATTATTCTGTTCGTTCGTTGCCTCCTTTTGCCTTATTTAACATGTTGTTATTTTCTGACAAAAATTCGGCAGCATCTCCCCTTGACCCGGGGCGTAAGGGAGATAAAGGGAACGCGCCCACATGGAGTGGCGGAACCCGATAACTGGAGGTGGGCGCCCGAGGGCAACAACACCTTTATAGAACCTCGGAAGACACGAAGGAAGAAACAATGGGCTGAAGGCCCCTTGGGTTAGACAAGGTGGACTGGGGCTCAGAAAAGGTGTGCCGCTGAGGGCCTGAAAGGTGTGGCATTGTGGGCCAATAGGGAGTGTGTCGGCCAAGGACCAACAGGGTGTGCCGCTGAGGGCCAACAGGGTGTGCTGCTGAGGGCTAAAAAGGGTGTACAGGCCAAGGGCCAACGGGGTGTGCCGTCGAGGGCCAAAAGGTGTGCCGGCCAAGGGCTGGAATGTTGCGTCGCTGGGAGATAGAAGGGGAGCTAAGTGTGTGGGCTGGGAGGCTCGCAGATTATTCAGGAAAATAAGGGGAGTTCAAGGCCAAGGGTGGGCCACTGGTAGCTGGGTGTTCGGAGAGAGAGAACAAGGGTCTCCCTCTCTCCTCCAGCCGGTGGGCATAATGGATGACCATGGAGGGGAGTGAAGAGCCCACGAGGCCAAAACTCATAGGGGAGGAATCACATTGCTACGGAGACTCCAAAAACACCGGAACAAAGAGAGAATGAACAACACACCATGCACTGTGAAGGCGGGAGTAAACCAACAGAAATAGCAGGAAAGACCCAAGAAGGGTGATTTTTCATTCATGGAAAGCAAAGGGCCGAGGCCCTACATATACATTGACGGACACACCCGAGCTAAGGCTACGGGCAAGAAAGAAAACCCAAGAGCAAAAGAAAGGGAAGAGGAAAATAAAGAAAACCACGGAAGGGAAGGTGTTGGGGGCTGAAGTGGGGACGACCGTCCACCCTCCTTCACCCACAGCTCCCCCTTAGTACACTCAACTCTCCTCCTCTCTTACTCTCTCTTCTTCCCGGTGGCCGTCGAAGGAGATTCACGCCGGAACGCCTCTTCTTCTCTTCTCTCGTCTCCTCTCCCTCTTCTCTCTATGTGTCTGTCTCTTGGTCTAAGTCTCCCCTCCTCTGTGTCGAAAAATGGGAGTCTTTTATACTCCCAGCAGCGGGAGCTTTGAGCGCGGCCGTCGAAGGCGGGAAGTAGCCCGTGATCATGGGGGTTTGACCTCCTCTGTCTTGGCTGTCAGTGGAGTAGCCTGCGTGGCCCAACGATCGGCTGACACCTCGGACGGCTCACTGCACGCCAAGGATATGTAGGGCATGGGCACCATGTCGTTTACCGTTGAAAATGCCTTACGCTGTGCCGTTGGCGGGCTGCACAAGCGTGTCGCAGGAGAGCCAAAAAGGCGTGCCGCTGGAGCCTCCTGAAGGCATACCGCTGAAGCCCATTTGGGCGTGCCGCTGAAGGCCCATTTGGGCGTGCCGCTGAAGGCCCTGAGGGCATGCCGCTGAAGCCCTTGGGGCGTGCCGCTGAAGCCCTTGGGGCATGCCGCTGAGGGCCTATTGGGCGTGCCGCTGAAGGCCTATTGGGCGTGTTTCTGACCCCGTTCTGAGCCCGTTATGGACACGAGTCGTGGCCTATTTGGCTCTTCTCGGGGCTCACGGATTGTGGGCCTTTTGTGCTTGGTTTCTCTTCAATGTCGTGACTCTGGAGACGGCTTCACAGCAGTATGCGTATTTGGGGAGCCCGGGCGATCAGTCTTTCCGGGGCTTCTTCACTCGGCGCCGTTGTTGACGCGAGGTCGGGCGTGATATTTGGGTGTGCAATTTTCGGTGTCCACAAAAGGTAAGCAAAGAAAGGCAATCATACGCCCAAAACTCCTGAGCAAGAACCGCTTCACCCTTCTGGTGGAGAGGGATCTCGCGCACAAGCTCTCTCCTTCCTACTATTGCTCCCACCATAGCTCCACTGACTTAAGCATCGGAGGGTTTGCCCCAGGGATTCCCCCTGGGCCCTCTGATCCGTTTCCCTATCTTGTAGTTCACGATCTGGTGATCCTCAGCCCGTTCAGGACTAGCGCGAGATCACGCCTCTTCATCTGGCGCCGTCTGTGGGAAACACACGAAAAGCTAGTATGGTGCGAAGGAGCTCAGGGAGGAGGTCCGCCGGTGACAGGGGTAAGGCCGTGGTAGGGGCGGGGGATGGCCCTTCTACGGCCTCACAGAACCCTCCCTCCAACGCTAGCGTCCCCGCCGACGGACCGCCACCCCCTCCTGCGGCGGTAGGGCTACCCCCCAACGGTGGCGCCGAAGCCTTCCAAGCCCGCAACGCGAAACTGGATATCCTTGTGGAACTCATGAAGAACCAGGCGGCTAGGGATGGAAGGTTCTGCGCTCTATCAGGGAGCCCTCCCCGTGAAAATACGTCCCAGTACACCGCCGGAGGTCGCTTCACTCTCCGCGGCCAACAGCTCATCCACAACAGGATTGGAGGACCCTCGCAGGCTCCTCCTCCGGAGCAAGAGGCTTCCTCCATGCCAAGAAGGGGAAAACTGGGGGCGTGGCGTCCAAACACGGGAGCTGACATTCCCGGAGATCGCCAAGACGCTCCCCCCAGCCCCACGGCACGACAGCAACCGGAACTATCCCTCCGGCTGCGAGATTTTGAGAGACGCTTCGCAGAACAGGAGCGCGCCCTCCGTGCCCTGCAGAAAACCACTTTCTCGGAGGACGAGGATAAATCCCCGTTCTCCGAGTACATCTTGAAGGCAGAGGTATCTCCCAGAACCTCTATTCCTACATTCAAGCTCTACGACGGCCAAGTCGACCTGGCCGATCATTACGACAGCTTCGACGCTCTGATGACCCTACACGGAGTGTCCGACGCCATCAAGTGCCGAGCCTTCGTGACCACCCTGGTCCAAGGCGCTCAAGCATGGTTCCGGGCCCTCGCCCCCGGGTCCATCCGAGACTTCAAGCAATTTGGGCGAGTCTTCAAAGAGAGTTTCGTCGGAAGTGCCCCCCCAAGGTCGGTAGCGGGGCTCCTGGCCCTCAAACGGGCGCAAGGGGAAAGACTCTGGGCTTATATTCACCGATTCAAATCGGAAGCCCTGAGAATCCCCCGCCTAGACGTGGCCTCAGCGACTGACTGGGGGCACCCGGGAAGAGAATCTCCGCCGCAAACTTGTCCTCCACCCTCCCTCGACCCTTGCCGAGCTAGTGACTCTGGCAATGCGCCACGTCGAGTGCGAAGAAGTGCTCTGCGCTTGTCGAGACACAACCGGCTCGGGTCGGGAGGGGGACAAGAAGCGGGCTTTCGAGCCAAATTCAAGCTCGGGAAAGAAGCGAGACCGTGATGGGGAGCGCAAGCGGAAGTACGAGCATTACACCCCACTAGCTACCACAGTCTATGAGATTTATGAAGACATCAAAGACTTGGGACTCCTCCGCCAGCCCGAGCCGATGAGGTCGAAGAACCGCAATCGCGATAGGCATTGCTTGTTCCACATCGATCACGGGCACCACACCGGTGACTGCCACCAGCTCCAGGATGAGATCGAGCGCCTCATCCGTCAGGGGCACCTGGCTCGGTTCACAGCCGAGCGCAAGGAAGATCGAGGCGCCGCAGAGGAGATCGACAACGCCCCCCGAGGGGTCCACATCAACGTCATCTCCGGAGGGACAGCATCAAGAGGCGACAGTGGCCGAGGAAGGATGCGTCATGCCGAGCGGGCGAGCCGAGCCATAGAGCCCCCCAAGGCCCCGCCGAGTGAGCCCCAGGTCATAGTCTTCTCCGACCGAGATCTGGAAGGGCTGAGCACCCCGCATGACGACACCCTCGTAATCTCGGCCACAATAAACCATTGTAACGTAGATAGGATTCTAGTTGACAATGGGAGTGCCCCTGATGTATTATCTTATGACTGTTTCCTTAAGATGGGGGAAGATCCATCCAAGCTCCGCCCGGTCCGAACCCCCCTCTGCTAGTTTAATGGCCTGGCCACTTACCCCGAGGGAGCCCTAAGCCTGCCGGTTACCCTCGGCACCCCACCCAGAACCGTTACGGTCATGGTGGACTTCATAGTGATTAAAGATATGATAGCGTACAACGCCATCTTCGGCCGGGGAATCCTCAGCCGAATAAAGGCCGTACCGTCTACCTATCACCAAAAAATGAAGTTTCCCACCAAAAATGGGTTGGGGGAAGTCCGAGGTAACCAGGACGTGGCCAGAAGGAGCTACAATATCTCGGTGGAAGCCACAAGGCCGGATGGGAAAGATAAGGGTCCCCGGGGAGTCGAGGATAAAACCGCAACCACCAAGCCTGGTGGCGAATTACTGACGGTTTTCCTAAACGATGACCCGACCCTAGGAGTAAGGATCGGAGCCGACCTACCGCCCAAGGTTCAGCATCAATATAAAGAATTCATTTCTGAGTACATCTGAGTCTTCGCTTGGTCCGATGATCAACTACCTGGAATACCAGAGGAGACCGTGATGCACAAGCTCAACCTCGACCCAGCCGTGAAGCCCGTACAGCAGCGCAGAAGGAAGCATGCACCAGAGAAACAGACGATCATCAAGGCGCAACTTTTTAGACCGGTCCTGTACCTGACGTGGTTAGCCAACATCGTCCTGGTACCTAAAGCTTCGGTCAAATGGTGGATGTGCGTGGACTTCACCGATCTGAATAAGGCCACTCCTAAGGACTGTTATCCGTTACCGAGCATCGACCAATTGGTTGACTCAACCTCGGGCAACGAGATACTCAGCTTCCTGGATGCCTATTCAGGTTATCATCAGATCAGAATGGATCCAGAAGATATCGAGAAGACCGCCTTCATCACCGACTACGGCGTATACTGCTACACCTGGATGCCTTTCGGGTTGAAGAACGCTGGAGCTACATATCAAAGGCTGGTCAATCACATGTTCGAGGAGCAGTTAGGTCTGAACATCGAGGCTTACATTGAAGACATGCTCGTCAAGACCCCCAAGGCCCAAGATCACTTCACCGACCTCGCCGAAACCTTCGGCACCCTCCTGAAGTACAACATGAAGCTCAATCCTGCCAAGTGCGCCTTCGGAGTAAGATATGGGAAGTTCTTAGGTTTCCTAGTCACTCAACACGAGATCGAAGCCAACCCCGACAAGGTCCAGGCCATCCAGAACATGCGCCTGCCCACTTGCGTCAAGGACGTTCAGCGCCTAATTGGGCGTGTCGCCGCTCTCAGCCGCTTCCTGTCCCGTGCGGCCGAATGATGCTTGCCCTTCTTCAAACTGTTGAGGGGGCCCAAATTGGCATCTGCTACGTTCGCATGGGATGAGGAATGCCAGAGAGCGTTCGCCGAGCTAAAGGAGTTCCTGGCCTCGCCCCCGATGCTCTCCAAGCCCGTTCCGGGCGAAGTCTTGCTGCCCTATCTCTCGGCAACACCATCCACAGTCAGCTCAGTCCTGGTCAGAAAGGACTCGGGAATCGAGAGGCCGGTCTACTACACCAGCAAGGTGCTCAACGAGGCTGAAAGGAGGTACCCCGCAACCGAGAAACTCGTGCTAGCGTTGGTTACCTCCGCCAAGCGCCTCTGACCCTATTTCCAAGGGCACCCCATCACCGTGCAAACCAGCAAACCATTGACGAGGATTCTAGCCCACCCCGAAGCTTCACGGCGACTCGTCAAATCGGCAATAATGCTTGGGGCCTACGATATCTCGTACCACCCGTGCTTGGCTATGAAAGGCCAAGCGCTCACCGATTTCATCGCCGAGAGCACCATCCCGACTGAAGAGAGATCTCCGTCCGCGCCCGGGCCGACCTGCGAACTGTTCATCGACGGATCTTCCAACTCGGTCGGTAGTGGTGCAGGGATCCTCCTGAGGTCCCCCGAAGGAGTAGAACTATAGTACGCCTTCAAATTCAGCTTTCAGGCGTCCAACAACGCTTCCGAGTACATGGCCCTTATCTCGGGAGCTCGCATGGCTCGACGGTTGGGGGCTGAGCGAGTCAAAATCCACACCGACTCCCAGCTGGTCGCTAGCCAAGTCAACAGCGAATACGAAGCTCGGGAGGCCCCAGTGGTCAAATACGTCCAGCTGGTCAGAGACCTGGCCCAACAGTTTGAGGGATTCGAGGTAGTCCGAATAGCTCGGGTGGAAAACTCCCGAGCGGACGCCCTCTCTCGATTAGCCTCCTCTCTCGACCCTGAAGGTACCCGATCAGTCCTCCTTGAAGAGCTAGAGCGCCCGAGCATTGACTCGGAGCTCCTGGCCGTTAACTTGGCCCTTCCAAGAGACTGGCGCTCCCCCTACCTGTCTTGGCTCCAGGACTCCCGAGAGCCCTCCGACCCTCGGGAGGCACGCCGAATGAAGTATCAAGCCCGACGCTTCATCATCCTCGACGACACTCTCTACCGGAGGTCCTTCTCTGGTCCCCTCCTGAAGTGTCTCAGCCCCGACGAGGCCAACCGAGCCATCCAAGAGACTCATGAAGGCCTGTGCGGAGCGCATTCAGGAGGAAGGTCTCTAGCCAAGGTCCTGCTACGACAGGGGTACTGGTGGCCAACATTGCAGCGCAACTGCACGGCTCACGTACAGCAGTGCGACCGATGCCAGCGATTCGACAACTTGGTCCATCAGTCGGCTACGGAGCTCATCACCCTTACCGAGCCCTATCCCTTCGCTCGGTGGGGGATCGACATTCTCGGGCCGTTCCCTATGTCTCAGTCCCAAAAGAAGTTCATCATCGTCGCCATCGACTACTTCACCAAATGGATCAAAGCCGAAGCCACGGCGAGAATCACCGAGACAGTCGTCTGGAGTTTCGTATGGAAGTCGATCATTTGTCGCTTCGGCATCCCCCGGGTGATAGTGAGCGGCAACGGTCGGCAATTCGATTCTTGTTATTTTCGAGACAGATGCGCCGACCTAAACATTCGTAACCACTTCACTTCGGTCGCCCACCCTCAGGCCAACGGGCTGGTCAAAAATGCCAATAAGACTATCTTAAAAGGCATAAAGACCAGACTTGACAAGGCCAAGGGTAGCTGGCTCGAGGAACTACCCAGCGTACTTTGATCACACCGAACGACTCCCAGAACGGCAACCGGTGAAAGTCCTTTCCAACTGGTGTATGGCACTGAGGCCGTCATTCCGTTAGAGGTTGCCAACCCATCTCTCCGAGTCATCCGCTACTCGCCCGAGGCAAACGAACAAAAGTTACTCAAGAACCTCGACCTGGCTGATGAACTCTGAGAGATCGCCAGTATCCGAGCTACGGAGTACCAACGCCGCCTCAAGCGATACTACAACGCCAAAGTCCGAAACATGCACTTTCAACCGGGAGACTTCGTCCTCAGGAAAGCCGAAGCCTCTCGACCACTAGAGGCGGCGGGCAAGCTATCCCCTAACTGGGAAGGCCCCTATCGAGTGGTCGAGACGCTCGGGAAAGGTGCGTACAGGCTAGCTACAACGGAAGGGGAACCCATCCCTCAGATGTGGAACGCAGCCGCACTACGCAAATTCTACTTTTAAAGTTGTGCAAACAATTTGAGGGAAATAAAACTCTCTTCTTTTCATTCAATTGTTGGAACATCAGAAAGGCAAAAGCCAGTACATTGCATAGCAAAAAGCAAAAAATCCATCTAGCACCACGCCAAGAGGCCATCGCTCGGCCGACTCGGTCTTGATCTCCTGGCGTCCAGTCACTGACTCGGCCTCCCGCAGAAACTGGCTCGGTCAAAGGGCGATCGACCCAGTTGGCTCAGGTGGCCCGTGACAAAGGTGACAGAGGGATTAAAAAGAAGGAAGGCTACCTTCCAAGTTGAACTTGGAAGAGGAAGAGGGAACGAATGCGCAGGGAAGCCCCCCCAACCTGCCAACTCTTTGGAGCACACGGAGAGTGCAGGCACCCTCCGAAGAGTGAAAGAAAGGAAGAGCAGAAGAGGCAAAAAGATGCTGCTAGAAAGAAAAAGAAACCAGTAGAGCTGGATGAGGAGGCAGGGGAAGGCCCAGAGGGGATGGGCATCACGGATGCCCCCATCCGTCCTCCATCTCGCCCCCCTGGAAGCGTCGCCGCAACTGATAAAGGGTAAACGTCGTGCCTCCACACGTCGAACCCTCTCCAGATCCGCGCGATGACCATTGGACCCATTTCAACCCCGCACGACGACCATCAGACCTGCTCAATTGCCCAAGGCAGCAAGAACTCTCTGCTCCTCCATCACCGGTAGCGTCGTCTTCCGAAGGATCCTCCATGCTCTGAATGCAACGGCACAGCACAACGTGGAGAAGGGGCGAGGAAAGACTGTTAGCAAAAATCCTAAGCGATGGAGAGGAAGGGACGCCCTTCGGTATTTTTATAAGGCTAAGGGAGGCTACTTGTCTTAAATGACTCCCCCCTCGAAAACACGCCAAAGGATTTTTCCTCTCTGAACGGTCACCTCAAATCCCTCATTTTCCGCCTCTGCGGGATACACGAAGCGGCCTGGCATTCAAAGCGTGAGAAAATGGAAGGAAACCCTGTCAGGAATCCATCCAACCAGCGTGTGAAAACCACGCAGGATGTATCGGCACTTTCCAACTACTACCGATACGCTAACCAAATTACGACAAGGAACGCAAGAAGCAAGTAAGTCATTTATTGCCTCACAAAAAGAAAATCTTTCTTGTTTTCTCCGAAAAGGAAAAGAGACAAATAGAGAAAGAGGCAAAACAAGGCAAAATACATCAGGCCTCGGGCCCACTTTGAAGCTCGGGAATGGCAGGTGTGGGTATTTCACCCCCGGCACCCTCGGTGACGGCCGACCCAGGCACTGACCTCGCCTGTGCGAGAACTACCTCGATCGCGAGCCCTCCCAAGGTAGCCGGAGTTGGTGACCCCGTCGGAGGAGAGCCCTCTAGATCTTCCCCGCCCGACGCAGAAGAGCTAGAAGCTGACTCCTCCGAGTCATAGCACTGACCCGAGGGGAAATCGATCCCAGAGTCTTGCTCGTCGGCGTAATCCACTGCCCGGTGATAACCCTGCTTGAACCCCTTGCGGGCGCCTCGACGAAGCGCTATCTCATAGTATGGAAGGGCAGCTTCCTGAAGGTCGGCTCGGTAGGCCACTGAGCTCCTGTACTGCTCGATCGCCTCCGCCCCGACCTGCCCCATCCTTTCAGCAAGTTCGGCCGACTTCCGCTCCGCATCGGACGCTCACTCCTCTACCTCCGCCATCCGTCTCTCTGCCTCGATCGACTTCCGCTCGGCCCCGGCCGCCCGCTCCCTGAGCTCAATCGACTTCCGCTCGGCCTCGGCCGCCCGCTCCTCGAGCTCGATCGACTTCTGTTTGGCCTCGACCCATCGTTTCTCCACCTCAGCTCGGTCCGCCTCGGCCTCCGAACAACGGCGCTCCGCTGCCTCCGCCCGGTCCAGCAACTCAGCGCGCTCAGCCTCCCAATGGCCGTCTAGCTCGAGATGGTGAAGGCGCTCCTCCTCAAGGAGTTTGTTTTTCCTCTTGAGCGACTCCCGAGCCTTGGCCAGCTGCTCGGTCAACGCTCCGGCTTCCAACCGGCTCGACCGCGCCAAATCCCTGATCGCGGAGAACTCCCGTTGAAGCCCCTCGTGCTCCTCATTGAGTCGGGCTAGCTTCCTCTTCCACCCTCCAAGAGTCCAGGCGAGATTCGACCGCTCTGACTCCGTCCGGGCGTAGGTCTCCGCCATGGTGGCCCCCATCTGGGCCATGATCAAGCCGCCCTCCATGATGACGTCGAGTACCCCGGAAGGAGAATGGCGCCTATCTCCTCCTCTCATCCTCGCGGACACATCACGGCAGAGCTTGTACATATTGCTCGAGATACCGAGCCTCTCCACGGCCTCCGGCATGGACACCCGATCGGCCCCTGCACCGCACCGGAAGGCCCGGACCGAGCTGCTGAAATGGTCGCCCCGGGTGCCACCGATGTTTGGGGTTGCGACGCCTCCGTAGGTGAACCCCCAACCTCGACCGACGCAGCAAGCCCGGTCGTCCCGGGTGCCACCGATGTTTGGGGTTGCGACGCCTCCGTAGGAGAACCCCCAACCTCGACCGACGCAGCAAACCCGATCGCTCCGGGCGCCACCGATGTTTGGGATTGCGACGCCCTCGCAGGCGAAACCCCAACCTCAACTGTCTCGGCCCGCGTTTCACTGCCGAGACATTGCCAACCTCGACCGGCCCCCCAGTCTCGGCCTCGTCTACTTCAGCTCCGGCCCCCTCTGTTCCCACCGAGGGGAGAGCCGACCCACCGTCACCACCCTCTGAGGGGCCCTTGGTCTCCTCGGCCCCCTCTCGCTCGGTGGATGGGGGAGCCGGCCCAGTAGGGTCGGTCCCATCTTGCCCCTGAGAGGGGAGCGCCGCCGAGCTAGAGTCGCCCCCGGCAGTGGCGAGAAGGCCGGCCTTCTTGGCCCGCTTCCTGGCCTTCGCGGCTTCCCGCAACTTTCACTCCATGGGATCCTTGCGCTTTGCACCGCCCGATCGTGAAGTTCCCTCGGATGCCGCCCCCTTGCCCTTATCCTGGGCTTGGGAGCGACCCACAGGAGTGTCAGGCTCATCGGCCGCCGAGTCATCTCCAAGATCCACTACCAGAAAAAGCGGGATTTCAGACGGCCAATATCCGTCTGAAATCCGTCTGAAAAGCCGTCACAAACCACGTTTGTGACGGATTTACGACAGATTTCAGACTGAAATCGACCGTATGAAATTCTTAGTCACAAATTTGTGACAGTTTATGTTTCCGTCGGAAATTACGTCTGAAAATAAGATAGAATTTAATCAGTCACAAAGTCCATCTGAATTTCATACGAGATAATTCCATCTGAAATTTGAAATTTTCAGTCTGAATTTTACGATGGATATATTTTCCGTTTGAAATTCCGTCTGAAATTTCAGACGGATATTACGACGGAATATAGTTACCGTCTGAAATGAAGCCCAACTCTTAGTCTCAAATCATGTTACCGTATGAAAACTCGTCCGAAATCCGTCGCTATTTCAAACGGAAATTACGACGGCTATAATAACCGTTTGAAATTCAACTCAACTCCTGTCCGAAATGTGGTTTGAAATCCGTCTATATTCCAAACGAATTTTACGACGGCTGACAGACGGACAATATTCGTCGCAAATCCCGTCTGAAAATCCGTCTGAAATCTACGTTTTTTTTATAAATCTTAAATTATTTTACAAAACCTGTTTAATCATACATAAACATCAAGAAATTCTACATGTTGAAAAAAAATATTGGGAACCTGCTAATCAAATAAACACCACCGAAAAATAAAATTCTGATCAAATAAATACAAAAAAAAAGACATTAACCCTGTTGATCCGTCTGAATATCATCAAATATCAAGAAATATCCGGTACATCATCCATATCCTCATCGTCCGTATCCTCACTGCCCTGCTCATCTCCTCTGTCGCCGCCCGCAGAAGGATCCCCCTACATTAAAAAAATTATAACATTCATTCATAGATAAAAAAATTAGTGCGAAGAAATTTGCATAAATTGAAAGCAAACATATCAAATTGATAACTGCATATTTTATAAATCAACTACTAGCCTGAAACAGTATTTAAACTAAGTGTATTTTAGAAATGAACTTTGATTCCGTCAGTTCTGACAAGTCACTTTCATCTCCCCGGTCGTGTTGGAACGATCGGCACGGCCATCTGACCGGTATTTCAAGTTTTAGACCCCCGGACCCGACCTGGCGGTTCATTTAAACTATGTGTATTTTAAAATCGAACTTTGAGCGCCGAGCTCAAACCGGACATCCGATTTGGATTCCGTCAGTTCTGACAAGTCACTTTCATCTCCTCGGTCGTGTTGGAATGATCGACACGGGCATCCGGCCGGTATTTCAAGTTTTAGACCCCCGGCCGCGACCTGACAGTTCATTTAAAGTAAGTGTATTTTAGAAATGAACTTTGAGCGCCGATCTCAAATCGGGCATCCGATTTGGATTCCGTCAGTTCTGACAAGTCACTTTCATCTCCTCGGTCGTGTTGGAACGATCGGCACGGCCATCCGGCCGGAGTTTCAAGTTTTAGACCCCCGGCCGCGACCTGGCAGTTCATTTGAACTAAGTGTATTTTAGAAATTAACTTTGAGCGCCAAGCTCAAACCGGGCATTCGATTTGGATTCCGTCTATTCTGACAAGTCACTTTCATCTCCCCGGTCGTGTTGGAACGATCGGCACAGCCATCCGGCCGGTGTTTCAAGTTTTAGACCCCCGGCCGCGACCTAGTAGTTCATTTAAACTAAGTGTATTTTAGAAATGAATTTTGAGCGCCGAGCTCAAACCGGGCATCCGATTTGGATTCCGTCAGTTCTGACAAGTCACTTTCATCTCCCCGATCGTGTTGGAATGATCGGCATGGGCATCCAGCCGGTATTTCAAGTTTTAGATCCCCGGCCCCGACCTGGCAATTCATTTGAACCAAGTGTATTTTAGAAATGAACTTTGAGCACCGAGCTCAAACCGGGCATCCGATTTGGATTCCGTCAGTTCTGACAAGTCACTTTCATCTCCCCGGTCGTGTTGGAATGATCGGCAAGGCCATCCGGCCAGTATTTTAACTTTTAGACCCCCGGCCCCGACCTGGCAGTTCATTTGAACTAAGTGTATTTTAGAAATGAACTTTGAGCGCCGAGCTCAAACGGGCATCCGATTTGGATTCCGTCAGTTCTGACAAGTCACTTTCACCTCCCCGGTTGTGTTGGAATGATCGGCACAGCCATCCGACCGGTATTTCAAGTTTTAGACCCCCGGCCGCGACCAGGTAGTTCATTTAAACTAAGTGTATTTTAGAAATGAACTTTGAGCGCCGAGCTCAAACCGGGCATCCGATTTGGATTCCGTTAGTTCTGACAAGTCACTTTCATCTCTTTGGTCATGTTGGAATGATCGGCACGGGCATCCGGCTGGTATTTCAAGTTTTAGACCCCCGGCCCCGACCTGGCAGTTCATTTGAACCAAGTGTATTTTAGAAATGAACTTTGAGCGCCGAGCTCAAACCGGGCATCCGATTTGGATTCCGTCAGTTCTGACAAGTCACTTTCATCTCCCCGGTTGTGTTGGAACAATCGGCACGGCCATCCGGCTGGAGTTTCAAGTTTTAGACCCCCGGCTGCGACCTGGTAGTTCATTTAAACTAAGTGTATTTTAGAAATGAACTTTGAGCGTCGAGCTCAAACCGGGCATCCGATTTGGATTACGTCAGTTCTGACAAGTCACTTTCATCTCCCTAGTCGTGTTGGAATGATCGGCACGACCATCCGGCTGGTGTTTCAAGCTTTAGACCCCCGGCCGCGACCTGGTAGTTCATTTAAACTAAGTGTATTTTAGAAATGAACTTTGAGCGCCGAGCTCAAACCGGACATCCGATTTGGATTCCGTCAGTTCTGACAAGTCACTTTCATCTCTCCGGTCGTGTTGGAATGATCGGCATGGCCATCCGGCTGGAGTTTCAAGTTTTAGACCCCCGGCCGCGACCTGGCAGTTCATTTGAACTAAGTGTATTTTAGAAATGAACTTTGAGCGCCGAGCTCAAGCCGGGCATCCGATTTAGATTCCGTCAGTTCTGACAAGTCACTTTCATCTCCCCAGTCGTGTTGGAATGATCGGCATGGCCATCCGGCCGGTATTTCAAGTTTTAGACCCCCGGCCCCGACCTGGCAGTTCATTTGAACTAAGTGTATTTTAGAAATGAACTTTGAGCGCCGAGCTCAAACCGGCCATCCGATTTGGATTCTGTCAGTTCTGACAAGTCACTTTCATCTCCCCGGTCGTGTTGGAATGATCGGCACGGCCATCCGATCGGTATTTCAAGTTTTAGACCCCCGGACCCGACCTGGCTGTTCATTTAAACTATGTGTATTTTAAAATCAAACTTTGAGCGTCGAGCACAAATCGGACATCCGATTTGGATTCCGTCAGTTTTGACAAGTCACTTTCATCTCCCTAGTCGTGTTGGAATGATCGGCACGGCCATCCGGCCGGAGTTTCAAGTTTTAGACCCCCGGCCGCAACCTGGCAGTTCATTTGAACTAAGTGTATTTTAGAAATGAACTTTGAGCGCCGAGCTCAAACCGAGCATCCGATTTGGATTCCGTCAGTTCTGACAAGTTACTTTCATCTCCCCGGTCATGTTGGAATGATCAGCATGGCCATCCGGCCGGTATTTCAAGTTTTAGACCCCCGGCCCCGACCTGGCAGTTCATTTGAACTAAGTGTATTTTAGAAATGAACTTTGAGCGCCGAGCTCAAACCGGGCATCCGATTTGGATTATGTCAGTTCTGACAAGTCACTTTCATCTCCCCGGTCGTGTTGGAATGATCGACACGGCCATCCGGTCGGAGTTTCAAGTTTTAGAGCCCCGGCCGTGACCTGGCAGTTCATTTGAACTAAGTGTATTTTAGAAATGAACTTTGAGCGCCGAGCTCAAACCGGGCATCCGATTTGGATTCTGTCAGTTTTGACAAGTCACTTTCATCTCCCCGATCGTGTTGGAATGATCGACATGGCCATCCGGCCGGTATTTCAAGTTTTAGACCCCCGGCCACGACCTGGCAGTTCATTTGAACTAAGTGTATTTTAGAAATGAACTTTGAGCGCCGAGCTCAAACCGGGCATCCGATTTGGATTCTGTCAGTTCTGACAAGTCACTTTCATCTCCCCGGTCCTGTTGGAATGATCGGCACGGCCATCCGACCGGTATTTCATGTTTTAGACCCCCGGCCCCGACCTGGCAGTTCATTTAAACTATGTGTATTTTAGAAATGAACTTTGAGCGCCGAGCTCAAACCGGACATCCGATTTGGATTCCGTCAGTTCTGACAAGTCACTTTCATCTCCCCGGTCATGTTGGAATGATCGGCACAGCCATCCGACCGGTATTTCAAGTTTTAGACCCCCAGACCCGACCTGGTAGTTCATTTAAACTATGTGTATTTTAAAATCGAACTTTGAGCGCCGAGCTCAAACCGGACATCCGATTTGGATTCCGTCAGTTCTGACAAGTCACTTTCATCTCCCCAGTCGTGTTGGAACAATCGGCACTGCCATCCGACCGGTATTTCAAGTTTTAGACCCCCGGACCCGACCTGGCAGTTCATTTAAACTATGTGTATTTTAAAATCGAACTTTGAGCGCCGAGCTCAAACCGGACATCCGATTTGGATTCCGTCAGTTCTGATAAGTCACTTTCATCTCCCCGGTCGTGTTGGAATGATCGGCATGGGCATCCGGCTGGTATTTCAAGATTTAGACCCCCGGCTGCGACCTGGCAGTTCATTTAAACTATGTGTATTTTAGAAATGAACTTTGAGCGCCGAGCTCAAACCGGGCATCCGATTTGGATTCCGTCAGTTCTGACAAGTCACTTTCATCTCCCCGGTCGTGTTGGAATGATCAGCACGGCCATCCGGCCGGAGTTTCAAGTTTTAGAGCCCCGGCCGTGACCTGGCAGTTCATTTGAACTAAGTGTATTTTAGAAATGAACTTTGAGCGCCGAGCTCAAACCGGGCATCCGATTTTGATTCCGTCAGTTCTGACAAGTCACTTTCATCTCCCCGGTCATGTTGGAATGATCGGCACGGCCATCCAGCCGGTGTTTCAAGTTTTAGACCCCCGGCCGCGACCTGGTAGTTCATTTAAACTAAGTGTATTTTAGAAATGAACTTTGAGCGCCGAGCTCAAATCGGGCTTCCGATTTGGATTCCGTCAGTTCTGAGAAGTAACTTTCATCTAACCGGTCGTGTTGGAACGATCGGCATGGGCATCCGGCCGATATTTCAAGTTTAAGACGCCCGGCCGCGACCTGGCAGTTTATTTGAACTAAGTGTATTTTAGAAATGAACTTTGAGCGCCGAGCTCAAACCGGGCATCTGATTTGGATTCCGTCAGTTCTGACAAGTCACTTTCATCTCCCCGGTCGTGTTGGAATGATCGGCACGGGCATCCGGCCGGTATTTCAAGTTTTAGACCCTCGGCCGCGACCTGGCAGTTCATTTGAACTAAGTGTATTTTAGAAATAAACTTTGAGCGCTGAGCTCAAACCGGGCATCCGATTTGGATTCCGTCAGTTCTGACAAGTCACTTTCATCTCCCCGGTCGTGTTGGAACAATCGGCACGGGCATCTGGCCGGTATTTCAAGTTTTAGACCCCCGGCCCCGACCTGGCAGTTCATTTGAACTAAGTGTATTTTAGAAATGAACTTTGAGCGCCGAGCTCAAACCGGGCATCCGATTTGGATTCTGTCAGTTCTGACAAGTCACTTTCATCTCCCCGGTCGTGTTGGAATGATCGGTATGGCCATCCGACCGGTATTTCAAGTTTTAGACCCCCGGACCCGACCTGGTAGTTCATTTAAACTATGTGTATTTTAAAATCAAACTTTGAGCGCCGAGCTCAAACCGGACATCCGATTTGGATTCCGTCAGTTCTGACAAGTCACTTTCATCTCCCCGGTCGTGTTGGAATGATTGGCATGGCCATCCGGCTGGAGTTTCAAGTTTTAGAGTACCGACCGCGACCTGGCAGTTCATTTGAACTAAGTGTATTTTAGAAATGAACTTTGAGCGCCGAGCTCAAACCGGGCATCCGATTTGGATTCCGTCAGTTCTGACAAGTCACTTTCATCTCCCCGGTCGTGTTGGAACGATCGGCATGGGCATCCGGCCGGTATTTTAGGTTTTAGACCCCCGGCCGTGACCTGGTAGTTCATTTGAACTAAGTGTATTTTAGAAATAAACTTTGAGCGCCGAGCTCAAACCGGGCATCCGATTTGGATTCCGTCAGTTCTGACAAGTCACTTTCATCTCTCTGGTCCTGTTGGAAAGATCGGCACGGGCATCCGGCCGGTATTTCAAGTTTTAGACCCCCGGCCGCGACCTGGCAGTTCATTTGAACTAAGTGTATTTTAGAAATGAACTTTGAGCGCCGAGCTCAAACCGGGCATCCGATTTGGATTCCGTCAGTTCTGACAAGTCACTTTCATCTCCCCGGTCGTGTTGGAACGATCGGTATGGCCATCCGACCGATATTTCATGTTTTAGACCCCCGGACCCGACCTGGCAGTTCATTTAAACTATGTGTATTTTAAAATCGAACTTTGAGCGCCGAGCTCAAACCGGACATCCGATTTGGATTCCGTCAGTTCTGACAAGTCACTTTCATCTCCCCGGTCGTGTTGGAATGATCGGCACGGCCATCCGGCCGGAGTTTCATGTTTTAGAGCCCCGGCCGCGACCTGGCAGTTCATTTGAACTAAGTTTATTTTAGAAATGAACTTTGAGCGCCGAGCTCAAACCGGGCATCCGATTTGGATTCTGTCAGTTCTGACAAGTCACTTTCATCTCCCCGGTCGTGTTGGAATGATCGGCATGGCCATCCGGCCGGTATTTCAAGTTTTAGACCCCCGGCCACGACCTGGCAGTTCATTTGAACTAAGTGTATTTTAGAAATGAACTTTGAGCGCCGAGCTCAAACCGGGCATCCGATTTAGATTCTGTCAGTTCTGACAAGTCACTTTCATCTCCCCGGTCGTGTTGGAATGATCGGCACGGCCATCCGACCGGTATTTCAAGTTTTAGACCCCCGTCCCCGACCTGGCAGTTCATTTAAACTAAGTGTATTTTAGAAATGAACTTTGAGCGCCGAGCTCAAACCGGACATCCGATTTGGATTCCGTCAGTTCTGACAAGTCACTTTCATCTCCCCTGTCATGTTGGAATGATCGGCACAGCCATCCGGCTGGAGTTTCAAGTTTTAGAGTCCCGACCGCGACCTGGCAGTTCATTTGAACTAAGTGTATTTTAGAAATGAACTTTGTGCGCCGAGCTCAAACCGGGCATCCGATTTGGATTCCGTCAGTTCTGACAAGTCACTTTTATCTCCCCGGTCGTGTTGGAACGATCGGCATGGGCATCCGGCTGGTATTTTAGGTTTTAGACCCCCGGCCGTGACCTGGTAGTTCATTTGAACTAAGTGTATTTTAGAAATAAACTTTGAGCGCCGAGCTCAAACCGGGCATCCGATTTGGATTCCGTCAGTTCTGACAAGTCACTTTCATCTCTCTGGTCCTGTTGGAATGATCGGCACGGGCATCCGGCCGGTATTTCAAGTTTTAGACCCCCGGCCGCGACCTGGCAGTTCATTTGAACGAAGTGTATTTTAGAAATGAACTTTGAGCGCCGAGCTCAAACCGGGCATCCGATTTGGATTCCGTCAGTTCTGACAAGTCACTTTCATCTCCCCGGTCGTGTTGGAATGATCGGCACGGCCATCCGGCCGGTATTTCAAGTTTTAGACCCCCGGCCCCGACCTGGCAGTTCATTTGAACTAAGTGTATTTTAGAAATGAACTTTGAGCGCCGAGCTCAAACCGGGCATCCGATTTGGATTCCGTCAGTTCTGACAAGTCACTTTCATCTCCCCGGTCGTGTTGGAATGATCGGCACGGCCATCCGACCGGTATTTCAAGTTTTAGACCCCCGGCCCCGACCTGGCAGTTCATTTAAACTAAGTGTATTTTAGAAATGAACTTTGAGCGCCGAGCTCAAACCGGACATCCGATTTGGATTCCGTCAGTTCTGACAAGTCACTTTCATCTCCCCGGTCATGTTGGAAGAATCGGCACGGCCATCTGACCGGTATTTCAAGTTTTAGACCCCCAGACCCGACCTGGCAGTTCATTTAAACTATGTGTATTTTAAAATCGAACTTTAAGCGCCGAGCTCAAACCGGGCATCCGATTTGGATTCCGTCAGTTCTGACAAGTCACTTTCATCTCCCCGGTCGTGTTGGAATGATCGGCATGGGCATCCGGCCGGTATTTCAAGTTTTAGACCCCCGGCCGCGACCTGGCAGTTCATTTAAACTAAGTGTATTTTAGAAATGAACTTTGAGCGCCGAGCTCAAACCGGGCATCCGATTTGGATTCCGTCAGTTCTGACAAGTCACTTTCATCTCCCCGGTCGTGTTGGAATGATCATCATGGCCATCCGGCCGGAGTTTCAAGTTTTAGAGCCCCGGCCGCGACCTGGCAGTTCATTTGAACTAAGTGTATTTTAGAAATGAACTTTGAGCGCCGAGCTCAAACCGGGCATCCGATTTTGATTCCGTCAGTTCTGACAAGTCACTTTCATCTCCCCGGTCGTGTTGGAATGATCGGCACGGCCATCCGGCCGGTGTTTCAAGTTTTAGACCCCCGGCCGCGACCTGGTAGTTCATTTAAACTAAGTGTATTTTAGAAATGAACTTTGAGCGCCGAGCTCAAACCGGGCATCAGATTTGGATTCCGTCAGTTCTGAGAAGTCACTTTCATCTCACCGATCATTTTGGAATGATCGACATGGGCATTCGGCCGATATTTCAAGTTTAAGACCCCCGGCCGTGACCTGGCAGTTTATTTGAACTAAGTGTATTTTAGAAATGAACTTTGAGCGCCGAGCTCAAACCGGGCATCCGATTTGGATTCCGTCAGTTCTGACAAGTCACTTTCATCTCCCCGGTCGTGTTGGAATGATCGGCACGGGCATCCGGCCGGTATTTCAAGTTTTAGACCCCCGGCCGTGACCTGGTAGTTCATTTGAACTAAATGTATTTTAGAAATAAACTTTGAGCGCCGAGCTCAAACCGGGCATCCGATTTGGATTCCGTCATTTCTGACATGTCACTTTCATCTCCCCGGTCGTGTTGGAACAATCGGCACGGGCATACGGCCGGTATTTCAAGTTTTAGACCCCCGGCCCCGACCTGGCAGTTCATTTGAACTAAGTGTATTTTAGAAATGAACTTTGAGCGCCGAGCTCAAACCGGGCATCGGATTTGGATTCTGTCAGTTCTGACAAGTCACTTTCATCTCCTCGGTCATGTTGGAACGATCGGTATGGCCATCCGACCGGTATTTCATGTTTTAGACCCCCTGACCCGACCTGGCAGTTCATTTAAACTATGTGTATTTTAAAATCGGACTTTGAGCGCCGAGCTCAAACCGGACATCCGATTTGGATTCCGTCAGTTCTGACAAGTCACTTTCATCTCCCCGGTCGTGTTGGAATGATCGGCACGGCCATCCGGCCGGAGTTTCAAGTTTTAGAGCCCCGGCCGCGACCTGGCAGTTCATTTGAACTAAGTGTATTTTAGAAATGAACTTTGAGCGCCGAGCTCAAACCGGGCATCCGATTTGGATTCTGTCAGTTTTGACAAGTCACTTTCATCTCCCCGATCGTGTTGGAATGATCGGCATGGCCATCCGGCCGGTATTTCAAGTTTTAGACCCCCGGCCACGACCTGGCAGTTCATTTGAATTAAGTGTATTTTAGAAATGAACTTTGAACGCCGAGCTCAAACCGGGCATCCGATTTGGATTCTGTCAGTTCTGACAAGTCACTTTCATCTCCCCGGTCCTGTTGGAATGATCGGCACGGCCATCCGACCGGTATTTCATGTTTTAGACCCCCGGACCCGACCTGGCAGTTCATTTAAACTATGTGTATTTTAAAATCGAACTTTGAGCGCCGAGCTCAAACCGGACATCCGATTTGGATTCCGTCAGTTCTGACAAGTCACTTTCATCTCCCTGGTCATGTTGGAATGATCGGCACAGCCATCAGACCAGTATTTCAAGTTTTAGACCCCCGGACCCGACCTGGCAGTTCATTTAAGCTATGTGTATTTTAAAATCAAACTTTGTGCGCCGAGCTCAAACCGGACATCCGATTTGGATTCCGTCAGTTCTGACAAGTCACTTTCATCTCCCCGGTCGTGTTGGAATGATCGGCATGGGCATCCAGCCGGTATTTCAAGTTTTAGACCCCCGGCCGCGACCTGGCAGTTCATTTAAACTAAGTGTATTTTAGAAATGAACTTTGAGCGCCGAGCTCAAACCGGGCATCCGATTTGGATTTCGTCAGTTCTGACAAGTCACTTTCATCTCCCCGGTCGTGTTGGAATGATTGGCACAGCCATCCGGCTGGAGTTTCAAGTTTTAGACCCCCGGCCGCGACCTGGCAGTTCATTTGAACTAAGTGTATTTTAGAAATGAACTTTGAGCGCTGAGCTCAAACCGGGCATCCGATTTAGGTTCCGTCAGTTCTGACAAGTCACTCTCATCTCCCCGGTCGTGTTGGAATGATCGGCATGGCCATCCGACTGGTGTTTCAAGTTTTAGACCCCCGGCCGCGACCCGGTAGTTCATTTAAACTAAGTGTATTTTAGAAATGAACTTTGAGCGCCGAGCTCAAACCGGGCATCCGATTTGGATTCCGTCAGTTCTGAAAAGTCACTTTCATCTCCCCGGTCGTGTTGGAACGATCGGCACGGGCATCCGACCGGTATTTCAAGTTTAAGACCCCCGGCCGCGACCTGGCAGTTTATTTGAACTAAGTGTATTTTAGAAATGAACTTTGAGGGTCGAGCTCAAACCGGGCATCCGATTTGGATTCCGTTAGTTCTGACAAGTCACTTTCATCTCCCCGGTCGTGTTGGAATGATCGGCACGGGCATCCGGCCGATATTTCAAGTTTTAGACCCCCGGCCGTGACCTGGCAGTTCATTTGAACTAAGTGTATTTTAGAAATGAACTTTGAGCGCCGAGCTCAAACCGGGCATCCGATTTGGATTCCGTCAGTTCTAACAAGTCACTTTCATCTCCCCGGTCGTGTTGGAACGATCGGCACGGCCATCCAGCCAGTATTTCAAGTTTTAGACCCCCGGCCGCGACCTGGCAGTTCATTTGAACGAAGTGTATTTTAGAAATGAACTTTGAGCGCCGAGCTCAAACCGGGCATCTGATTTGGATTCCGTCAGTTCTGACAAGTCACTTTCATCTCCCCGGTCGTGTTGGAATGATCGGCGCGGGCATCCGGCCGGTATTTCAAGTTTTAGACCCCCGGACCCCGGATTTTCTCAATTCTTCTAAAGTAAATGAGTTTTAAAATTAATAATGAACATAATTGAGTAATTCCATCAAAATAAAAACATAGTAAACACTCACCTGTGCGGCCTGTGCTGTGGTGGTGGTGGATTGCTGAGGGACCATTCCGCTCTGGGAGAGGAGGCCACTGATTGCCTGTAAGAATACTGACACTTGGCTAGAGATCTCTTGCTGGAAATGCTGCTGCATATCAGAAATCTGCGATCGGACCATGTCCATCATGTCGCTGGCAGAAGCGCTGGGGGCAACGGAAGGTATAGTGAAGGCACTGCCACTGGATGAAGTATAGCCAGAACTCGCACACGCTGATGTCACCGCGCTTGCGTCTAGGCTCTCCCCAAAACCATATAGTCGGCCTTTCTTTGGTACGCCATCTGCTGCCACCCACTCCACCGGATCGAACTCCGGCTGCTGCGTGTCTCCATCCCCGTACTTCTCTGTCACTGCTTTGCTATATGTTTCCTACAAATTGAATAAAATAACTAGTCAATTTCATATGAATTACATGCCGATTTAAATGAACGGTACAAGTTACATATGTAGATAAACTTACCGCTACTGACTTAGCTGTGTCACTCACAAAATCATTAGTCCCCTTCTTTTTGTGTGTTCTGTCGAACACCTCGAGGAACGACAGATGTCGATTAAGCTCCACAGCCTGTTATACAATTCATAGTAAAAAAAAGTCAAATATTGGGATAAATTGTAAGAAGATAAATTGGTATATTACTTACCAATTTTTGTTTATGAGCCGCATAAGAGATGGACCCACTCATATGCAAATTTGAACCTAGTTTTGACGCCCTGTTTGCTTTGGCTTTTTCAGACTTTTCTATCCACTTGGGGTCGGCAAAATGGTCACAAGATATCTCCCAATCCTCCTGCCTCATCCATAGAGGGCGATGCGCCTTCCACAATTGTCGGTCTTCACTCCCCCCACTCAATTTTTTAGCGTGTGCTCGGGCCTCATGTATTTTCCTCTTGTAACTTGAGAGCATAGTAGACTCCCAGGCACGACGACATCTCGCCGCGTCATGTCCACATGTGAATTGAAAAGACCGCTGTAAATCAATTGCTTTTCACACTTAGTATAAAGTTGTAAATTGACTTTGGGAAATACTTGAATTAAATGACGTAATTACTTACTAAGAACATGTTGTACAATGAATCGCGGACGGACATCGGAAAATCTTTGAAAGTGGAAGCTGCCCCGGGCACATGTGCCAACATGAGTTCGGTGGAATGATGGACAGCGCTGTGGGGTTCAAATTTCATACTGCAATTGCAATTGTCAAAATATTCATATTAGACAGTTGAGGGCTAATTAATGTAATATAACCTTATAGATTTACCCGGATACCCAACACGGGCGACGTCTATCATGGGTCGTGACTCCCTTGTGACAACTGCCGGCATCGTCAAGGGGCTGACTGGTGGGGGTGGGCCCTGTAGAAGTGGGAGGTGGTGGGAGGGCACTGAGACCTGCAAGAATTTATTGTCATGTGGAGTGATACATATACTGTGAACATATAATTAAAATATACATACCTGCAGCGGGAGGTGGTGGGGGTGGCGTTTCACAAAAGGTGGGAGGCCACTGAGACCTGCAAGAATTTATTGTCATGTGGAGTGATACATATACTGCGAACATATAATTAAAATATACATACCTGCAGCGGGAGGTGGTGGAGGTGGCGTATTCACAACAGGTGGGAGGCCACTGAGACCTGCAAGAATTTATTATCATGTGGAGTGATACATATACTGCGAACATATAATTAAAATATACATACCTGCAGCGGGAGGTGGTGGGGGTGGCGTATGCACAACAGGTGGGAGGCCACTGAGACCTGCAAGAAGTAATTTTCACAAGTAGAACAAATATTGAAGAATTTAAATTAAAATATACATACATGATCCTCGAGGTGGGAGGCCACTGAGACCTGTAAGAATTTATTGTCATGTGGAGTGATACATATACTGCGAACATATAATTAAAATATACATACCTGCAGCGGGAGGTGATGGGGGTGGCGTCTGCACAAGAGATAGGAGGCCACTGAGACCTGCAAGAATTTATTGTCATGTGGAGTGATACATATACTGCGAACATATAATTAAAATATACATACCTGCAGCGGGAGGTGGTGGGGGTGGCGTATGCACAACAGGTGGGAGGCCACTGAGACCTGCAAGACGTAATTTTCATAAGTAGAACAAATATTGAAAAATTTAAATTAAAATATACATACATGATCCTCGAGGTGGGAGGCCACTAAGACCTGTAAGAATTTATTGTCATGTGGAGTGATACAAATATTACGAACATATAATTAAAATATACATACCTGCAGCGGGAGGTGGTGGGAGTGGCGTATGCACAATAGGTGGGAGGCCACTGAGACCTGCAAGAATTTATTTTCATAAGTAGAACAAATGTTGAAGAATTTAAATTAAAATATACATACCTGTAGCGGGAGGTGGTGACGTATGTACAAGTGGTGGTGAGCCGACACTTGCACCTATAAATAAATTCTTTTAAGTTTGTAAATAATTAAAATATTTATATAGCTAACTTATTGATCAAATATACCTGTGTCTGAAGAAGATGGTAGCGAGGAGGGAGTAGCGCCCCTCTCACTACTAGATCTCCTCCCACCCCTAGTACGACCTCCTTGCACCATTTCCTTATTAATAACAAAATAATTAATACATATTAATCCACAATTATATAAGGCTAGACAAATGTTATTTAAAATTATGCTTAAAAGTAAGAATCTTCTTACTAAATTATCAAAACATGCCTCCCTCATGTTGATATATCTAGCTCAACTTCATCATCTTCGTCATCCATAGTAGTCTCATGAGATTCAAAATCTTCGTCTTCATCTGATTCTTCCTCCCCTCTAACATCAACATTTAGCTTCGTCGGATCGACTTCTTCCACTCCATCTCGCGTACGTAATGACAGTGGCTCATCAGATTCGTCCAGATTAAACCTAGAGGAACCGACAACGCCAACTTCGTCTGATTGATAATATTCAGCACGAGCAACCTCTAAGACATCTCCACTCATAGTTAACTCATAAGTGGGAAAGAGTTTTGAATTAACCCTGCAAACTGCCCACCAATCTCTATTCTTGGATGATGGATAGATTGAATAGTACACTTGCTGGGCTTGTGCGGCTAAAATGAACGGTTCATAGGTCTTAAGTTTAGACCTATGCTTGACATTGACAATCCCATAATTTGTATCATGTAGAACAGAATTAGGATCAAACCATTGACACTTAAATATGTATACATGATTGTCTTGTCCCAAATACTGAAGTTCTAAGACTTCTTCAAGAATACCATAGAAGTCCAATTCCATTTCATTGTATAAACTTCCCTTCACACATACGCCGCTGTTCATCGTAGACTTATTTCGCCCATAATCCCTTGTATGAAATTTGTATCCATTCACAATATATCCCGGATAGGCACGTGTCTGGTTCGAGGGGCCATAACTTATCTATTGTACTCTTTGATCAGTAATGAGACCTTGTTCAACCTATATTCAAATTAGAGTAGTTAAAATAATAACAATTACCTCAACATACGTAAATACAAACATATATATTCAGAGTTCACACTAACTCGGTTTCTTAGCCATTTGGAAAAAAACTTCTCGCGTTCTTTTTCAATCTCCACATCCTGGATATTTAGACATTTTCAGCTAATTCTGAATCAAATTGTCTACAATATAAATGTAGCACCCCGTATAAAAAATGATTAAATTTTTTTAATAAAACCAATGTATAGACTTTGTGAAGTCAATGTTGTATAGACTTTGAGAAAGCCAATGTATAGACTTTGAGGAAGCCAATGTATAGACTTTGAGGATGTATAGACTTTGAGGAAGCCAATGTATAGACTTTGTGAAGTCAATGTTGTATAGACTTTAAGGAAGCCAATGTATAGACTTTGAGGAAGTCAATGTATAGACTTTGAGGAAGCCAATGTATAGACTTTGAGGATGTATAGACTTTGAGGAAGCCAATGTATAGACTTTGTGAAGTCAATGTTGTATAGACTTTGAGGAAGCCAATGTATAGACTTTGAGGATGTATAGACTTTGAGGAAGCCAATGTATAGACTTTGAGGAAGCCAATGTATAGACTTTAAGGAAGTATAGACTTTGAGGAAGCCAATGTATAGACTTTGAGGAAGCCAATGTATAGACTTTGTGAAGTCAATGTTGTATAGACTTTGAGGAAGCCAGTGTATAGACTTTGAGGAAGCCAATGTATAGACTTTGGGGATGTATAGACTTTAAGGAAGCCAATGTATAGACTTTGAGGAAGTCAATGTATAGACTTTGAGGAAGCCAATGTATAGACTTTGAGGAAGTATAGACTTTGAGGAAGCCAATGTATAGACTTTGAGGATGTATAGACTTTGAGGAAGCCAATGTATAGACTTTGTGAAGTCAATGTTGTATAGACTTTGAGTATAAACTTTGTGAAGTCAATGTTGTATAGACTTTGAGGATGTATAGACTTATGGAGTTGCTGGAAATGTGAATTAAGAACTTACTCAACATAAGGTTCAATCTCGAGGTAATTCAAAAGAATATATATCTCAGCGGCGTGCAACTCTCTATCTTCGAGGGTGTGAGTCAAGCAACGTCCGAACGCACGTCCAGGATGTTTAAATATGGAGAGCCGATCGGAAGATTCATCCACTCCCCCATCATCATTACGTGGAGGTCGAGAACGACGAGTTTGAATCTCTGGCTCAAAGTACATAGAACAGAAGTTCGAAATTTCTTCAAGAATGTATGCCTCAGCAATCGAACCCTCCACCTGTGCCTTGTTGCGAACTTTCATTTTTAATTCATGCATGCACCTACAACAACAAGTCAGATGGCAACGATATGTAGCGGCTATGGACGACTTATAAGTTAACAAAAATTGTCACATACCTCTCAAATGGATACATCCATCGAAATTGTACTGGCCCTCCGACGATAGCCTCATATGGCAAATGAACGACCAGGTGCTCCATCGAATCAAAGAATGCCGGAGGAAATATCTTCTCTAGCTTGCAAATGGTTGTGACAACTTCTTGTTCGATAGTTTGTACATCCCGAAGTCTGAGTTCAGATGCACATAAAATCTTGAAAAATTGACTCATCTCAGCTAGTGCTCCCCATATCCGCTTTGGCAACAAATCACGAAATGCAATGGGCAGTAGCCTCTCCATGAACACATGACAGTCGTGACTTTTCATACCATATATTTTCCCCTCATTAACATTCACACAACGGGCTATGTTGGATGCATATCCATCTGGGAATCTCAGCTGTTTCAACCACTAGCATACTTCCTTGATCTGTGTATCATGAAGCACATAAGTTACTTTAGGCTGCACAGTTTTGCCATTTACGTTTTGTAGTTCCAATTCTGGACGTCTACAAAGCATCTTTAAATCCATACGTGCTTTGACGTTGTCCTTTGTTTTCCCTTTAACATTCATGATCGTATTGAACACATTATCAAAAAAATTCTTCTCGGTATGCATGACATCCAGATTGTGTCGTACAAGAAGAGTTGACCAATAAGGTAATTCCCAAAAAATGCTTTTCTTGACCCAGTTGTGATCCTTTCCAAAATTAGGGAGTTGCCGTGTGCTACCAGACAATTGAACTACATCTGGTAAATTGTGCACCCGTGACGCCATATGTAGACCCGACACCCGTTGCAAGTCAGTTTCATCCATTTCAACAGTATTTTTTTTAAACGAGTATTTTTGCCTTCGAAAAGGATGGTCACTTGGTAGAAACCGCCGATGGCAATCACACCAGCAACTTTTCCCCCCATGTTTCAATACAAATGATTTGGTATCTTCCATACAGTAAGGACATGCTAGCCTCCCATGTGTGCTCCAACCAGATAGCATTCCATATGCAGGGAAGTCACTTATTGTCCACATCAGTGCAGCCTTCATAATAAAATTTTGCTTCCTATATGCATCATAAGTAACAACTCCATCAGTCCATAAAAATTTGAGCTCATCAATCAACGGCCTGAGATATATGTCCAAATTTTTTCCGGGACTTTTTGGACCAGGAATTACTAGGGACAAAAATAGATTTTCTCGCTTCATGCACATGTGCGGCAGAAGGTTGTACGGTGTCATGAACACTGGCCAACAAGAATAAGCTGCCACTGAACCACCGAATGGATTAAAGCCATCTGTGCATAAACCCAATCGAACATTACGTGACTCCCTTGAAAAGGCAAGATGAGTACGACTAAAGTGAGTCCAAGCTTCACCATCGGCAGGATGACTGATTATATCATCGGCACGACGTACTCTTTCGGTGTGCCATGTCATATGTCGAGCCGTCTTTGAGGACATATACAGTCGCTGCAGCCTAGGCACAAGAGGGAAGTATCGCAACGCCTTGTAAGGTACATCTTTTGCCTTTGAATTGACCCCCCCCCCCTTAGGTTTGAATCTGTCATGGCCATAAATGGAACATGATATCTTATCTGCATCATATTTGTAATATAACATACAATGATTCGGACATGCATCTATTTTCACATATCCAAGTCCTAAGTCATTGACCATCTTTTTTGCACGGTAAAAAGTTTCTGGCAACTTCTCGTCTCGAGGCAACATACTCTTGATCAAGAGGAGGAGACGGTCAAAACAAGTCTCACTGATGTGAAATTCAGATTTCAAGTTCAACAACTGTGACACTACAGACAATCGAGTGTGCTTTTCACAACCATCCCACAGCTGCTCATCAGCATCCCTAAGTAGTTCATAAAATCTCCCGGCTGTCTTATTCGGCGCTTCATCGTGAATATTAAAACTAGGACCAGCAGCATCTACAACCATATCCACGTACCCACTTGTGCCTACAATATTGTCGGGCTCATACCTCAAGAATTTCTCACCATGACACGTCCAATTCGTATAACCATCCACGAACCCTTTCGTGTACAAATGATGTTGCACATCCCATGTTGAACACCACCTCAAGTTTCTACAACTTGAACAAGGGCATCGAATGTGACCGCTGCGATCTATTGCTGCATTTGGATTCCCAAATGCAAATTGAATGAAACTCTCAACCCCAAGCTTAAAGTCATCTGACACCACCCGGTCAACTATTCTACGATACATCCATGAACGATCTGTCGACATTTTACCTGCACCCAATAAATGACAATACACATCCTAACTTTCAAATCATTACTCATAATATTACACCCGACCCTTTCCTCACATCGTTCATCATAGACCATTTGTAGTTGGAAGAGGAATATTGATTAGATTATCACTTTTTAACCCATCCATGAAGGTTTGATCGCACAATCACTTACTATATGTGCTGCACGATTTGCTAAAAATTTCGGCATCATCTCCCCACACTTCTCCGATATACCAAATATATTTATTGATTTTGAAATTTTCTTAAACACTTACAAGTAAGTGGTTAAGAAAACACTCAAAATCAATAATGGTATATCAGAGAAGAGTGAGGAGACGCAACCGAAATTCTCAACAAACCATACAAACACATATAGTAAATGACTGCCTAAGTGCGATCAAACATTCACAGGGTGTCCAAACGGGACAATTCAAGACTTTGAGGTAGATATATACATTCTCATAAACAAATGAGAACATACACATCAATCCCAAAGTCGTGAACGGGAAGGCACATTGACACGGTTTTAACGCGCTCTCCTGAGGTGCGTGTAATGTTAGGTCGCACCCACACACCTCAGCTCACAGGGAATACCCCATGCATTTATATAACATAAAATTAAATAACAATGTAATTATCATTATGCACATATCAAATTAGATAACACCCAAATTTCAAAAATTTTCAAATGAAGAACATCGAAGCTAAACAATCTACATTTTTGAGTCAAATTAACATCAAATTTCTATTAAAATCAGATTTAAAAATATATTTACATGCAATTAAAAATAACTGCCAAAAGAGTTACTGTGGTGCACAGCCCTCGGTACCTCCCCACCCACCTCTTTGCCCCCACCGTCCACTCGACATTCAAAGCTTCTCCCTTGCTCATCCATGCTCCTTTATTACCTCCCTTAAGAACCCCCCATTGGTTGGGCATTCATATCGCCCACCCATAAGATGAGTGTCTTATTGGTGCATGCACGACTGGGGATCTCAACCAACCATGCTAGAAGGCGATGCAGCAAAACATTATTGGTGCAGTAAAGGGATCTCCTACAAGCCAATGGAGATCTACGTCCATTGTTGATAAATGTAGAAGCTTTACTTAATCCGAGGCATAAAAGTGATGCTCGACCATGTTTAGGAAATATAACCCTTGAGTCTCATCAATTAACCAGGGAAAATTATCAGGTTTTGTGATATGGCGGCACCACGTGTATTGGCTATCTCCCCCTTCAAATGTGAGGGCACGTTTGGTATCGGAATAAGTTTTGAGAAAAATAGACGTAAGTCATTCTGTATTAATTTACCCTTATTCTTATTCTTAAGTACGATTGGTGTACGAGATGTAAACTTACCTTTGATGTAGTTTTTACTCTGCCTTTCTTTCTGATCAGAGGCCCTCAAACCCATGTGCTGGGCCGAGCCCCTGTAGAACAGGTAAAATGTTCGACGCAGTCTAGAAGTCTAGAGCCCATATGTCTACGCCGCTGTTAACGACTCCCCAAGTCAAAGGTATCAGGTCAACCGCATTAATGTGGCACCTTTTTTATTGTCAGGTGCATTGCATACAGAGGGAAAATAGCATTTAAATAATACAAATTTTGAATAAAAATATTATCGTTTGATTGTAACTAGGTCAGTATTTGAACTTTAAATATAGTGTCATTTTCGACTTTCTATACTTATTAACCTCATAAATTTCAAAATGTCTAGAAACAACCTCTTGGTAGTGGTGCGGGAATGCTTTTGAAGTGGGAGGAATGCAATAATTTGATGTTGTTGCCAAATGCCCAGTCCAAGATACAGAAGATCTGGAGGCTGCCTCATGTCACATCTTCATGTCACATCAAGTTGGGTGACAGGTGGATCGTAATGTAGGTCGCAATTAAGCTTTAACTTGTAAGCTTCAAGCTTAATTGACGTCAAATACCATCGGCGTCATCAAGACACTTTGTTTTTACCCAGAAAGTATGATTAATCTTTTTTAATAATAGATGGTGACCCATTTTTATCACCCACTTGGAACCTCAAACACTTGATTTCTAGCTTCAGATTTTTAAGGAAAGATTTCCTTTTATTTTCTATAAATTCAACAATAATAGCGATAACGTTTCTTTTCTGTACGGAACATGCCATGTCGATTGGATGTCGAAGGAACTCAGGTGCTGAGGTAAAGTGAGATGAATGATCATTCTAATCACGAAAATTTTCAACTAATTTCATTTTACGAGTTGTTTGTTTCATCATAAAGTACTGTGAAATACCACACCTGTATGACACAAAAGATACAGTATTTTAGGATATTTTTCGTCAAACCAAACAACCCCTTCGTAAAACCCTCACCAAACGGTAAAAAATGGGATGTTTATCTATATCTCATCGGCCAACAGAGTGCGCAATTAAAGAGGTCGTCCACGCGCCTCTCCGGGGTGAAACAGCCACCTGGGTTGGACCCTCCCCTTACAGAAGGCAAGTGCCAAGAAATGGAGCGGTAATAAGAAAGTGGAAAGGCCAAACCAGCCCAGAGAATTAGGATCCGATGTACACATATCATAGACATGCACTGTTAATGGCATCACAAACACAGGCACGCCACCCTAACTGAGAGGAACCTTCCATTCTGGACAACCTGGCAACAGAGACCCCAAGGGCCACCCTTGTCGGCAGTTGGCGTACTTGCCATTACTGGCCACATGATCCAGTGGCCCCTGCCCAAGGAGAAGAGTCCGGAAAGCTTCCCCCCCTACCACACACACACACACACACACACACACAAACACAAGACATCTGAACAAAGGCAGAATCTTTTAGGAGCAAAATGAGGAGAGAACACAAACACAAGACTGCCACGGGAACCCCCCTCCCCTCCCTTGCCCTCCCCAACCGACCCCCCCGTTCCCTTGCTGCCGGCCACCACAGGAACCCCCTCCCCTTCCAAAACACCCGTCCCCTCACCGCCGGCCCCCCTCCCCTTCCCAAACCCCCATCCCCTCACCCCCAGCCGCCACGGGAACCCCCATCCCCTTCCCAAGTCCCTCCCCAACCGACCCCCCCGTCCCCTCGCCACCAGCCACCGCCACGGGAATGACGCCCCTCCTCTCCCCTTCCCCATCGACACCCCTCCCACACCCCCAGCGAGAACAAATGCAGGTTAAAAAAAAGACAGAGGGTGAGGGGGGACATACCGGCGGCGATCGTCTGAGCTTCGGCGAGGAAGGTGGGCACGGCTGCGAGCTACCACGAATGGCGGTGGGCACGATAGCGAGGACGTCGACGTTGAGGACGGCGAGGATGGCGACGGCGGCTTCTGACGGCTTTGCGGCTCCGGCGGCGACGACCGGAAGCAGAGGGCAGAGGAGAAGGAGAGAGTGAGAGGGAGAGTGGGGGGGTGGAAATGGGGTCGGGTGGAAGGGGTGGGAGGGAGGGGCCGACGGTGGCGGGAAAGGTGGAATTTTGAGACGAAAATTCGGACGAAACTAATTTTCGTCTGAAATTTCAGACGGATTACTTCCGTCTGAATATCCGTCCTAAATTTATGACGGATATAAAGACGGAATATATTCCATCTATAATTATAGATGGATCTTCAGAGCGAGTATAGTCTGTCTTTAATAGAGATGGAATTTGTGACAGAATCCAATCCGTCACAAATACAGACGGATATTAAGACGGAAAATATCCGTATGAAATATCTGTATGAAATCTCGCTTTTTTTGGTAGTGATCGACGACCTCAGCAGCCTCCTCCAGAGACTCCCGCCTGATGTCTACAACAGAGAAGAAGGCATGGTCCAGAAAAGAGAGATGATTCCCACCCCTGAAGAAAAGTCTGAGTGGTGGTACCTGATGGTTTCAGCCGCGTAAGGAGGCACCGTTTGACATTCTCCGGCGTCACCAATTCCTCGGTCGACTGGCGATTCCTCAGCAGACGAGCGGCATTTTTCTCCACGTGAGGAGGGAACTCCTCCTGCCGGGGAGGAATGTTCGGATGAAAGTTGGGCATCACCAGGCACCTCCAGGTTTCATCCACCGCCTCTGCCTTCACCCAGAAGAATTGGGTCTTCCACCCTTTGTGCGAGGAATCCTTCGCCGCCAGCGGAATACAACTCCTGTTCCTCCACGCCTGAATGAAGTAAAAGCCCTTCCTTGCCAACGGATGCGCTTTCAACTCAAAGAAATAATGAAAGAGGTCCAAGGAAGGAAGAATCCCATGCTGGCGGCAGAGGATTTGAAAAGCGGAAAGAAGAAGGTATGAGTTGGCAACCAACTGAATAGGCGCCAACTGGAAAAAATTGAGGAGTTGAAGGACGAATGGTTCGAAGGGGAGGCGAAACCCGCTCTTCCAAGCTAGAAGAAAAGTGCAGATATGACCCGTGCGGTCATCCAGGCTCGTCTCATACGGGGCAGTGGCGATAAAGCTGTATCTGAGAGGCAAGCGAAACCGGTGCTCCAGCTTCTTCACCTCGGCTTCCCCCAGCTCGCTGCGATTCGGGACCGGCGCCCTTACCTCCAACTCCTCGCCCGAACGTTGGCCCGCCATGGAACTCAAGGAGGAACTGAAAGCAGAGCTCTCGAGAGAACCCGAAGACTCCGGGGGAGAAGGAAGCTGCCGGACTACCTCTGCGGTTATGCGCACCAACTCCTCAAACGCCGCCGCAAGGTTATGCTCCTCCGTCGTGACTTCACGGCGCATCAAGGAGCCCCGAAAGCAGAGGAATGAAGAAAAGCCAAAAACCCTAGAGAGTCTGGGATGACAAACAGCGCCCAACGCCTATAAACCCTCACGGGAGGCGGCGCGTCGTTCCGACCTCCGAGAAAAAAGGGGCCCCTTCATTTCAAATTCGTCAAGATCACTATAATTACGGGCCCAGGTGACCATGACATGTGGCTACTTAACACCGTCAGATCTCCACCCACCTGAGCCACGCCGGTCCGACGCCCTCATAAACTACTCAACCGAGTCTCCTTTGGCTCGGGAGTAGGAGGGGGACAAGTGGAGAGGGGGATTTCTGCAGCCCATTCAAAGAGCAGCCTAACTAGGCCCGGCAGGGCCCAATGAGGCCAAGCTCACCCAAGTGACAGCCCACAGGGCCCACTTAGGGAAGAAAGCCCAATAAACAGCGCTCGAGGAAACAACCCTCCTAGGCGGCCTCAAGGCTCGAAGGGCCCGAGCATCGGTCAGGTCACGAGAAAGGCCCGCGCCCGAGCCATCTCTCCGCCCGGGAGAAGGAGGCGTAGGCTAGCCTATCTGACCCATCTTTTACCGAGCTAAGCCTATCGCCCGGATAGGGTTGGCCCCTCTGAGCTCAGAACGACTGACGAATGCTTATCTTTGCAGCCGTTAAGAGTCCGCAGTAGGCAAGAATTCAGGAAGGCAAAGGACTTCTTCTTCCCCACGATGATAACGCTCCCACGATAAGGCCATAAAAGCCCACGATGAGGACGTAACCCCCACCTGAAACCCCTCGGCTGGCAGGACTCCAAGAGACGGCGTACTATTTAAACCAGGGATACCCTCCGGCTAAAGGTAAGCGAAGAAAGGCAATCATACACCCAAAACTTCTGAGCAAGAACCACTTCACCCTTCTGGTGGAAAGGGATCTCGTGCACAAGCTCTCTCCTTCCTACTATTGCTCCCACCATATCTCCACTGACTTAAGCATCGGAGGGTTTGCCCCACGGATTCCCCCTGGGCCCTCTGATCCGTTTCCCTGTCTTGCAGTTCACGATCTGGTGATCCTCAGCCCGCTCAGGACCAGCGTGAGATCACGCCTCTTCACCTGTAGCTGGAGAAATGGTCTAAGCTGAGACCGCTAGAGAGATAAGACGGCCTATTTCTAGGCCGCTTTTAAGCCAGAAACGGCCGAACAGTAGACCGCCAAGGTGACCAGAGAGCAGAAAATAGCAGAAAATTAAACGGAAAATCTGAGGAAAACACAAGGGCAACTGGGTCAAATCAACAGCAACATGTCAAACAGAATCTCAACACGATTGGCACTAGATGTCCCACAGTGATCGCCAAAAAATGGGTTGTGGATGATTTTTTTGATGTGAATGATGATGTGATGGATATGAATATAATGGTATGGGAGATATATGAAGATGTGTGAGCAAGTAAATAACCTAACTCAAACCATCACAAAAATCAGAAGCATGAACATGTCATCAATGTTCATGAGGGAAAAAATAAAAACACACGCCGGGGCGTGGAGCAAAGGAATAAAATGAAAACACACACCGTAGGTGTGGAGCAAATAAAGCAAAGAAAAGAGCAAGCAAGATGACAATGATGAACAATACCCAACTAAAGAAGTGTGATCGCCACCAAGGTAATTAAACTAGCGAAGCTGACCTAAATACCTTGGAAAGAGGAGGATGAAACACCCGCCCACGGGAGATGAAATTTGGAACTCTGCAAGCCACAAACGGTCTAATAAACAGCCGCTAACGAACAAGAGACGGCCTTACGATAAGCTGCCACAGATCTGAAAATGGTCCTAAATGCAACCGCCAGAGCGCACGGAACAGCAAGTGGGGACTTGGATCTCCACCTCTCTTGGCCGGCCAGAAGAGTTGGGCCTCATGCTGGGAACCCTATAGACCTGCAAAAGAGTGTAGAAGCACAGAAAAACAACCCAAATTAGCCCTATGACAAGTGTAGTAACTACAATGCAATTAAACTAAAGTGCATGCAAAAGGAAGGGTGAATACCTGGGAGGTTTGGTTTTTTAGCCCCTATGGGGCGTGGAAAAGATGGGAGATGTTTAAAAATGATGCAAAGATGCTAGGAACGTGAAGGAGAAAAGGGAAGATGCTTGTGAATGCTATGAAGAGGGGAAGAAACTAAAGAAGAAAACAACACTATTAAACCCTTGAAACTTAATACTCCCTGGACTTGAAGGCTAATGGACGTAGACAGCACTTCTCCGTGATGGGTACTCGCTCCATAATGCGGTAGCACCTCGACGTAATCTCCAGAAATCTACTCTTCAAACCATGAACTCAAGGGTTATCTTTATAGACCCTCAAACCCTAGGTTCGGGTCGGAGAGATTCCAGTGAAAAAATAGGATGAAACTTAGCAAACTCTTGAAGATAACACTCCCAAGAGTCCATAGAAACAAACGGGAACTTCTAAGGATCACTATCGAGAGAGAAATCATCAAATCAAAACTCTACTTCGGCCACGGTGTAATAGAGGAAGATCAGTAAATCAGGACTCTCTGTGATGCGGGACGGACCATGGACTCGACTCCGAATGGACATGCGATCCTCGGACTCTAAACAAACTCGTGATTGCTCCTTAACGAGGGAAGCGTCGGATGTGCGCGGTTGAGAAACCGGCAAGAGCTAGGGTGGTCGGCTCTCTCTCGTGCCCGGATCGGGTCACGGGACGGTCACTCTCTCTCTCGCAGCAACGATGATACAACAATATATATCGAGATAATGGCCCTACAACATGCTCTCTAGCAGCGGCATATAAAGCATATATGAAATAAAGCAAAATGCCAAGTGTAGGAGTGAACACGATACCTCCACGCGCTCGGCGTGGGGAAGACGGACCCAGCCGAAACTCCTACTCCCGGAACAATAATACACGATTATTACAGCAATGGACTACTGCCCACTCCACGCAGGGAGGTAAAGGGCTACACAAGTGGGTCCGGGAGGACCAATTTCGGGTTGACGGGCAGCTTATCGCGTAGCTTCGGCAGCACACGTTCTCGCGACCGTGGGGCCCACGTGCTGGTTGGAGGGGCCGTGCGGGACCGGGTGACACCGCTGTAGTGGGGACGCTTGGGGAAGCGCTCCCCGGGATGGCGGCACGCTGGTTCGCCGGCCGGAGACTGGGCGGCTCCGATCGGCACCGGTCGGAAAAGCTTCCCACTAATCTACACTTGCTGTTTTCAGACGCGCGACCCGGCGAGATCGGCCGGTGCGACCAATCCCGATGTCGGATCAGGGAACAGGAGCTATCTTTGGAAAGCTCTCTTGAAATCCTGCAATCTAGGCCCAGAGGGATCGACTGGATCTGCACGGATCTAGACTTTGCTGAATTTTGAAGTTTCTATTGTACAGTACCCGAACTCTCAGATCAGTAGGTGAGTTATCTGAGAACTACCATTGACCGCGAGGTAGACGTCCGATTCAGCTCCTGAGCTCTTCACCAAAGTTGTAGAGGCTTGAACAAGGAAAACGGAAATAATTCGTGTGGATGGATTGGTGGAGGCTACGATTTATTATGAATTTTGGACTGACTGGTGGTCGGATATGGAAACAGACTGATAGAACAGTAGATGGTTCGGAAAGGGAATTTCTGAAAATATGAAATGAGCTTTCAAAATTCCACAAAAAAGTGGTGGTAGAGAGAAAGGTAGACAGAACTCCGAGTAAAATTGGGGGCTCCAAGAAAAATCAAAACAAGGTCAGGATATAGGAAACTCAGGGTTGCTGTCACTGTAGATAGAATCCTGGCAGATCTGGGATGACCTGAAGACTAAAAATGGAAAAATAGCAAAAGGAGGAATTTTGGCTTGATTTTTTTTTTGAAGATAGGGGTTCGAGAGGGGAACCACGCCTGAAAATTTCAGATCCAGAGGAGGTGGGAGTTTGGAGTAAGAATTCGGGGAAGATACTTCTGTCCTGGTTGGACAGAATACCGAAGACGATGGCGGTAGAGCGACGGCGGCACGACGGCGGCGATCACCGGAGATGAACCAGAAGGTAGAGGGGAGGGGATAGAAGGTAGATCCACTCTAGAATTGGGGTTGAGAAGGGAAGAACACCAGGAGAGAGGGGAGGGGCGCAAGAAGCTCTTGGGCATTCAACAAATTTTCTATCATTCATTAATTTTCAAATGTAAAATACAAGTATTTATATGCTACTCTTCAAATCTAATCTCCACCATTGGATCTAGGGATGGGGAAGGGATGGTCTAGATTAAATGTGATCAACACACACACAAAAATAAACTAATGCAAGTGGAATGGGGTGCCCCCTTGACTAGGTGAAAGGGTTGAATGGGTAGGTAGCCTACTTTGGAAAATTTTAACCACTTGTCTCCCATGTGGTCAATTGGCATTCCAACCTTCTAGATGGCCACCTAGGATGGTTGATCAGCCCCACAAGGATGACATGGACCAATGGGAAAGGGGTGAGGGCCCCCTAGCTAGACCTACTACATATTTACACAAAAACCCACACAATCCAAGGGAATGACGCATTGGCTTACAAAGCCTTACAATTGCGCATATGCTTTCCTATGGATATAAAAATAAACTAAAGGACATAAATGTAAAATAAAATGTACATGCTCGGTGTCGATTCCCATCAACTCTCCCCGGGTGGGAGGAACTCGACCCCGTCGAGTAAGGGGTGCGGCTGCTCGAGTACTCCGGCGGATCCGTCACCTTGCCAAGTAACGCGGATATGCTCCACTCCAAGTGCCTATCACCTGCTCATTCCATATATACTCGATATGCACAAGCTGCTATGGGATAGAGGTGGACACTCCAAGTGGGGCACTCTCAAAAGGGGAGGTGGCGGCTTGAAGACTCACTAGGAATCACCGCTGAGTCCCTGTAGGTGACTAGATCCGGGTGTAGATATAGAACCGATCCCATACTCATCGAGTGAGTCTGCTCGCTTCACACTCATAAGGGACTGACATCGATGAGCTTGCACACGACACATGCAGATAGACATACCACACAAATAATCGACTCAAAACACACCACACAAACAAGCCACACAAAGAAAACATATTGACTCATATACGACCCTAGACAAACCTAATGTTAGTCCGACCTACGCATAGGCGATGGTGGACCAGGACACTCGAATATGTGCCATGCATACACTAGATGTACTCGATGGTTGGAGGAAAGTGGGGCTTCTAGATATCCTACTTTGTACCACTCATGCATTGATGATATATGGGATTTGGGTGGGGAAGGGCTAGGAGAGTCGGATGTGGGTGTATCATGGACGGGCTTGGTGGGTATGGAGGACCCGGCCCGTAGGAAAGGGGTATGACAGTGGACTTCCCCGACAAGGTAGAATGGAAGTGATGGATCACTAGGCCCACTAGAGAAGGGGTCGAATGGGTCCAAGAATGTGTGACCCTTTGATTTCTCCATTACATAGTCCCATGGGTGAAATTCATGAAGGTGATGATCACCTCCATCTATCGTGGTAGATGGGACCGTGCATAAGAGATATGACTCCTCCATTGGAAGAAAAGTAACAAAGTCGGGCTCATCCGGTAGCAGGAGAAGTAGAAGAACCTCCGTGGTGACACAACCCACGGTGTATACGGAGGTAATGGACCCTAAGGCGGGGTGGGTGAAGCTACGACTCGTGGGTTGGTCGAAGCCTCGGGCCAAAAGATGCGTCAACTTCCATTGTGAATCTAATCCCATGACAATATCGTCCAACGTGTCAACATGGTGACTAGATCGAAATGTGGTATGGAATAAGTTGACCGGCACTAAAGGTAAGGTGGGGTCCATGGATGGGAAGGGATGTGGGACCAAGCCATCCTTGAGCCAAATAAGAAGCGGCTCGGCTATGAAAAGCGTACCCGTTAGAAACACGGGTGGCTCGGGCTTGGGTGGCTCCAAATGAGAGGGTTCCGAAGCAAGTTCGGAAAGAAAGGGTGGTGAGCATGGGTCCGTAGGTGGAGCGGACTGATACGAGTGGACGGGTGGTGACACGGAGATGGTCGGCCGAAGGATGTCGTGGAAGATGAACTTGCCGGGTAGGTGAGGTGGATATAAGGTGCAGGTCCTCCTATCCCGGTCAAAGATCGCTCTCCTCTCTTCCAACCAAGGTCGCCCTAACATAATGTATGGGCCTTTTAGCGCACCAAGGTTGCACCAGGTACCATCGTAGTAAAGAGTGGAGCCAATCATCCTTTCAAACTCGACAAAAGCAAAATCTCCATCGCGGATAATCTTACCCGCCTTGGAGAGGGACTCCACGATATCAAGAGAAACCCAATTATCTGAATCCTTATGAGCGAAATGGAGTCTCGTTGTGGACCCATTGGGTGGAGTAGCTTTAGTAAGGAGATGAGTGAAAGCTAATGGTCGGGCCATGAAGGCATTGGATTGGGCCACAAAGGATGTCCATTCGGACGCAAAGTCTTGGGGAACGGCCATCGGGGTGGCGGGTAGTGGACATGCAGGCACATGGACTAATGCAAACACAACTAATGCACCTAGACTTAACCAAAACTCGTTACGTGGCGGAGATAACCGAGCCGAAGATCACTCTCACAAGTGTGCGGCCTTCCCGATAGGCATAGCCTAACGTTCGGACAACACCTTTTGATATACCGAGTAAAGGGATGTAAATGCAACTCAAAAGACACTTTAAAAAAAAAAATAATGATGACCCTAAACACGACTTAGACAATGACTAATGACTAGACGTAAATGACACTCTTTTTTTTTGACACCCTAGACTCAAACTCGCTCTGATACCAAATTGATGTAGGACGAGACCACGGACACGACTCCGAATGGATATGCGATCCTCGGACTCTAAACAAGCTCGTGATTGCCCCTTAACGAGGGAAGCGTCGGACGTGCGCGGTTGAGAAACCGGCAAGAGCTAGGGTGGTCGGCTCTCTCTCGTGCCCGGATCGGGTCATAGGACGGTCACTCTCTCTCTCGCAGCAGCGATGATACAACAATATATATCGAGCTAACGGCCCTACAACAAGCTCTCTAACAGCGGCATATAAAGCATATATGAAATAAAGCAAAATGCCAAGTGTAGGAGCGAACACGATACCTCCACGCGCTCGGCGTGGGGAAGACGGACCCGGCCGAAACTCGTACTCCCGGAACAATAATACACGATTATTACAGCAATGGACTACTGCCCACTCTACGCAGGGACGTAAAGGGATACACAAGTGGGTCCGGGAGGACAGATTTCGGGTTGACGGGCGGCTTCTCGCGTAGCTTTGGCAGCACACGTACTCGCGACCGTGGGGCCCATGTGCAGGTCGGAGGGGCCGTGTGGGATCGGGTGACACCGCTGTAGTGGGGATGCTTGGGGAAGCGCTCCCCGGGATGGCGACAGGCTGGTTCACCGGCCGGAGACTGGGCGGCTCCGATCGGCACCGGTCGGAAAAGCTTCCCACGGATCTGCACTTGCTATTTTCAGACGCGCGACCCGGCGAGATCGGCCGGTGAGACCAATCCTGATGTCGGATCGGGACACAGGAGCTATCGTTGGATAGCTCTCTTGAAATCCTTCAATCTAGGCCTAGAGGGATCAACTGGATCTGCTCGGATCTGGACTTTGATGAATTTTGAAGTTTCTATTGTACAGTACCCGAACTCTCAGATCAGTAGGTGAGTTGTCTGAGAACTACCGTTGACCGCGTGGTAGACGTCCGATTCAGCTCCTGATCTCTTCACCAAAGTTGTATAGGTTTGAACAAGGAAAACGGAAATAATTTTTGTAGAAGGATTGGTGGAGGTTACGATTTATTATGGATTTTGGACTGACTGGTGGTTGGATCTAGAAACAGGTTGATAGAACTGTAGATGGTTCGGAAAGGGAATTTCTAAAAATATGAAATGAGCTTTCAAAATTCCACAAAAACTTGGTGGTAGAGAGGAAGGTAGATAGAACTCCCAGTAAAATTAGGGGCTCCAAGAAAAATCAAAACAAGGTCCGGATATGGGAAACTCAGGGTTGCTGTCACTGTAGATAGAATCCTGGCAGATCTGGGATGACCTGAAGACCGAAAATGGAAAAATAGAAAAAGGAGGAATTTTGACTTGAATGTTTTTGTGAAGATAGGGGTTCGAGAGGGGAACCACGCCTGAAAATTTTAGCTCCAGAGGAGGTGGGAGTTGGGAGCAGGAATTCGGGGAAGATGCTTCTGTCCTGGTTGGACAGAATACCGAAGACGATGGCGGTGGAGCGACGGCGGCACGACGGCGGCGGCGGCGATCACCGGGGATGAACCAGAAGGTAGAGGGGAGGGGATAGAAGGTAGATCCACTCTAGAATTGGGGTTGAGAAGGGAAGAACACCAGGAGAGAGGGGAGGGGCGCAAGAAGCTCTTGGGCATTCAATAAATTTTCTATCATTTATTAATTTTCAAATGGAAAATACAAGTATTTATATGCTACTCTTCAAATCCAATCTCCACCATTGGATCTAGGGATGGGGAAGGGATGGTCTAGATTAAATGTGATCAACACACACAAAAAAAATAAACTAATGCAAGTGGAATGGGGCGCCCCCTTGACTAGGTGAAAGGGTTGAATGGGTAGGTAGCCTATCTTGGAAAATTTTAACCACTTGTCTCCCATGTGGTCAATTGGCATTCCAACCTTCTAGATGGCCACCTAGGATGGTTGACCAACCCCACAAGGATGACATGGACCAATGGGAAAGGGGTGAGGGCCCCCTAGCTGGACCTACTACATATTTGCACAAAAACCCACACAATCCAAGGGAATGACGCATTGGCTTACAAAGCCTTACAATTGCGTATATGCTTTCCCATGGATATAAAAATAAACTAAAGGACATAAATGCAAAATAAAATGTACATGCTCGGTGTCGATTCCCATCACTCTGGCACCATAAACAGTCTTACGATAAACCACCACTTGAAATTAACGGTCCATGTATAGACCGCCACCCTCAAATGTTCACCAAAAGATAAGACCAACAGACGAAGACTTCGTGAACAGGACTCTGGAACTGGAAAATGGTCTAAGGTAAAACCGCCATAATGCCTCTAACGGCCATACGATAAACCGCCAGAGCTCAATGGATAAGAAAGGATAAGGTTGAAAGAAAGACGTTGGCTCTGGACTCTAGCGTCATCAATCGGTCTTATGATAAACTGCCAAACATCATCAAACGCCCATATGATAGACCGCTAGAGACAGTGGCATGGCAAAACAAATAAAAGGCCTACTAAGCTTCAACCCACGGAAAAACAAATGAGGAGCGAGACCCAATCAAGGAGAATGACCCATGAAATAAGCCCCAAAGCTGACCAAGATGGCTCAATAAACGGCGTATAACTCGGAGCATCATAAAGATAAATAAGGAGATGACCCAACTCATTGGTCATAAAACGGGTGTCAACAGCCAGGATCTTGCTGCGACAAGGCTACTGGTGGCCCACTCTCCAACGCGACTGCTCGACCTATGTACAAAGGTGCGACCGATGCCAACGTTTTGATCATCTGGTCCATCAGCCTGCCTCAGAGCTCGTCACCCTTACTGAGACATACCCTTTTGCTCGGTGGGGGATCGACATCCTGGGGCCATTTCCCACGGCCCAAGCCTAGAAGAAGTTCATCATTGTCGCCATCGATTATTTTACCAAATGGATGGAAGCCGAAGCCACCACTAGGATTACCGAGTCAATCGTATGGAGCTTCGTTTGGAAATCGATCATCTGTCATTTTGGTATCCCTCGAGTGATTGTGAGCGATAATGGTCGGCAATTTGATTCTCATTACTTTAGGAACAAATGTGCCGACCTTCACATTCACAACCACTTCACTTCGGTAGCCCACCCTCAAGCTAACAGACTGGTCAAAAATGCCAACAAAACTATATTAAAAGGCATTAAGGCCAGGCATGGTAAGGCCAAGGGTAGCTGGGTCGAGGAATTGCCAAGCGTACTATGGTCGCACCGAATTACTCCCAGAACCGCCACCGTAGAGACTCCTTTCCAGTTGGTGTACGGCACGGACATCATGATTCCTTTGGAAGTCAGCAGTCCATCTCTCACTCCATATTACAACGCCAAAGTCCGAGATAGACATTTCCATCTAGGAGAATTCATCATGAGAAAAGTCGAAGCATGTCGACCATTGGAGGCGGCGGGGAAGCTGGCCCCTAATTGGGAAGGCCCCTACCGAGTGGTCGAGACGCTCGGGAAGGGGGCATATCAATTGTCTACCAAGGAAGGAATGCCTATCCCCCGGACATGGAATGCAACAACATTACGAAAGTTCTATTTTTGAGCTTTTCACAGACATGTAAGTAACAAATGGTGATAATTTTCATTCCATTAATTCTTCTTCATACATCAGATAGGCCACAGCCAATATAGTGCGTATCAAAAGCAAAAATACTACATCCACTGGTACTACAACACGAGCTGACTACTCAGCGTGGACATGGCTAGCACCCCCAGGCTGAGCCACTGACTCTACCCAGTGTAGAAACTGGCCTGGATATCAGGGTAGCTGACCTTGTTCGCTCGGGAAACTCAGAAAAAAGGTATCAGAGGAAGAAAAGGAACGAATACAAGTGAAGGCCTCCTCTGCCAACTCATTAGAAGGAGGCCGGAAGCCGAACAGAGAGCAAGCACCTCCAAGTGGTGCGAGCAAGGATAAAGGCATCCTCCAAAGAGTGAAAGAAGATGGGAGAAGCTGGCGGAAGAGCATAAGAGGGAGAAAGAACCCCCCCTCGAAGAGGTGAGAAGGGCGGCGGGGATGGAAGAGGAGGGAGAAGCGGGCAAAGGTGAGGAAGGAGCAGGATGAGGCCGCCGGGCCGAATGCCCTATTTCCTCGAGCCTCCTTCTGCTTCTACCTTCCTTGTAAGATAGTGGCAGTAGTCCAGCGGTCAGGAACGGGTGCACTGCTACGCACTGTCCCTTCTTGCACGTCGCCTGCCCATCGCTGCCCCTTCTTCCACGCCAGAGTAGCAGGAACACCTTTGGCGGCCGCTAGGGTTATCATCATTCGAATTGCCCTCCATGTTTCACTGACAACTCCTGATGTGACACAACCTCGGACTTAAGCAAGCATTCACAAATAGCATTCAAATGGGACTTAATGGGCCACCGCTCTCCCGTCACACTCTATACCCGGAGTGACTTGGCGATGCCAAGTGTGAAGTATGGGAATGGGCCCTTGCTGGTAGAGGGCCAGCAAGGCCAAGGTTTGACTCCCAAAGGTTGGATGCCCAATTCAATTGGGGCCGACAAAGTGCGCAAAGGCACCGGTTTCACACTACCCCACGGGCGGTCACTCTAAGTCATGGACTTGAGGACCGGGCGCTCCGTCACAAATTCAGCGGCGCATGAAGCAAATATTGAAAGAGCAACACTATTGAGCAAGGATGAGACACTTACTCGACCGGTTTGAAGAAACCGGTCCCTGTCGGAGACGAGGGCGAGCGGGGAGGCGGTGGTTCCCCACACGCCGCGGCGGTGTCGCTTGACCTGCCCAAAGAAGTACAAAACTACACCTCATGCAGGAGGGGGATCTTAGGGTGGGGGTTAAAGTGTTACAACCAAAACTACCAGCGGGGAGGGGAGAAAAGCTCTCGATTACTAAGTGGCGTCCGGTGCGATATCAGCCTTGTTCTGGCCTGCAGGATAGGGTGATGAGGTTGAGGTTGCCACGGACTCGTCCGGACTCCGAATTGAGTGAAACCACCTCCTATAGCTTCCTGACTTGAAGGGGATGACTGTAGAATTTTTGGGGATGCTCTGTTGGTCGGTGGTGACAGTTCCAGCAGCAGGAAGGAGATCGCTCTGTCTGGCCGCAGGCTGATCTGGACTGGAACAGCAACTTGCAGAGGTCACTGTGCGCTCTCCCGGTCTCTGATCAGCACGAAACCAGCGGCGACGTCTTCCTGGTCAAAGTAGCTTTCAGTAGAAAGTGACGGGGCAGCGTTCCGATGTCGATGGCGAGCGAGGCACCCGGAACAGTACTCACTGGTCGAAGCAGACTGTCGAAGCAGGACTGGACAGAAGGGGAGAGAAAAAATGATAACTCTACCCCCTGTGGCCGAATGCAGCGCCGCTTCCTGATCTTGAAAGAGGACTGGATGGGGAAGAACTTTGTTGAAGGAACTTGGGCCTGATTCAGCCTGAGTAAACCATGAGACGGCAGTCTCCTAGGTTCTGGTTCTGGATGAAGGCCTTCTTGTGTGATGGTGGGAGATTGGCTCTATCTGGCAGCTCCGACCTCGGATCGTGTTGCTTCCACCTCGCTTGCGAAGTAGACTGGTAGGCCTTTCCAGAAAAGTAGGCCACGCCTTCAGGAACCCCAGGAGGAAGCCGTAGTCAATGCTGCAACTAAGGGCTGATCTGCAGGTCTGCACAGCTCCAACCTAAAAATGAAATGAGAGGGAGAGGTGGCTTCTTTGGTGGAGGGAAGTGGTAGGGGCGACCTAAGGGTGAGTGGGGGCTCTAGTGGGGTGGAGAAAAGAGCTAATGTTGATGGGGAATGAGGGGGAGAAAGGCTGGAAGCAAGGGCTAGCAGGTGGAGGAGGAAGATGAGGGTGTGAGAGAGGGAAATGGGGAGTGAAGGGGGCGAACTTGGCAGGGGGAGGGTAATGGATGGGGGTGGCCAAACAAGTGGAGGGAATGGGTTTCAAATTTTGAAATGGTCTTGGAATGTGGAGGGTTGTATGGGAACTAGGGGGATTGCCTTGGAAGGGAGGAGATTGTGTTGGGAGTGGGGGAGATTCCCTCTTGGAATATGGGGTAGAGTAATGGTGGCTTGGGGAAGTGGAGGGGCAATGAATGAGGTGGGTGGTGGTTGGGAGTTGAAAGGGGGAGGGAGGAGAGAGAGAAGGGGGCAAACCCCTTAGTGGGAGGAGAGAGAAGAGAGAGTGGAGGGGGGGGTGTGGGAATCACTCCCTAGGGTATCTCACCCTAACTTAGTGAAATCTCTCCAAATTGAACAAAATTGTAGGCTTAACTCAAAAGGATTCATTCATTCATTAACTTCAAATGAGGGGGAGTGGGGTCCTATTTATAGGCAACCCACTCTTTACAATAAGTCCCTGACAAAATAATCAACTACAAATAACCAAGGGGGGGTGGGGGCGCCAATGGGCCTAGCGCAACAAATTGGGCCCAATAGCCTCATTAGACAGCATGATGCTACAAAAACATAGGAAAATAAGTGCTAGACGTAGGAAAATGACTCCAATAAAATGAAAATACATCAAAATGACACAAAGGAAAGCTACAAAATGGATAAGGGGCCTTAATAGAGTGAGGCTCAAACTCAACCAGCTCCTGAATGTGAAGAAGTGGACCCGAGCCAAAGGGAATCGTGGGTGATGCCTCCATCAAATCCCCTGGGCCGCGAAGAGCTCGACTCCGTCGAGTAAGGATCCATCCGGCTAAGGTACCGCTCGAGGAGGTCCGGATCCAATCGCTGGAGGTCCTCCCGACTCACCCATGAGTCTTCCGACGGAGGCCGATCCTTCCACCTGACGAGATAGCGCTCATATACCTTGCTCCGGGTGGTAGTGACCTGCTCATCCAATATTCGTTCAATGCGATCGCACTGAGCTCTCTTGGCTAGTGGACTCTCCTCACGGGTGGGTACTCTCTCAAAGGAAGAAGTAGGCTCAATCTCCTCACTAGGTCCCACCGTGGGGCCCTTGTATGGCACTAAGTCGGCGACATTGAATGTAGGACTTACCCCATAATCCTCAGGGAGATTTAACTCATAAGCATTTGCACCAATGCGCCTCAAGACCTGGAAGGGCCTAGTCCCACGTGGCCTCAACTTGGAGTTGGCTCTTGGGGAGAGCCTCTCCGTCCTTACCATCACAAAGTCACCCACTTGGAACTCTAAGTGACGCTGGTGAGAGTCGGCCAACTTTTTATAAGCCTCATTTTTCATGCTAATGTGCTTGCGAATTTTCTCATGCAATTCCCTAATATGTTGTGCAAAAGACTCGGCAGAAATGGACACTCTAGCATGCTGGGGAAGGGGAATGAGGTCGGATGGCTTTCTTGGTTTGTACCCATGCACGGCTTCAAATGGACTCATCCCTATTGACTTATTGATGGAATTGTTGTATGCAAACTCAGCCTGTGGTAAGATGAGATCCCAATTTCCTGGCCGATCCTCAACAAGACTCCTAAGGAGGTTCCCTAGACTCCGGTTGACCACTTCAGTTTGGCCATCCGTTTGGGGGTGGTAGGCAGTGGAGAATTTGAGGAGGGTACCCATCATGTGCCAAAGAGTCTTCCAAAAATAGCTAGTGAATTTGACATCCCTATCGGAGACTATGGTCTTGGGCAGCCCATGGAGGCGGACTACCTCATCAAAGAATAATCGGGCTACATGGGAGGTATCGGATGTTTTGGAGCATGGGATGAAGTGGGCCATTTTGGAAAATCTATCAACCACCACATAGATGGAGTCATGCTTCCTAGAGGTCTTGGGTAAGCCTATCACAAAGTCCATGCTCAAATCTTGCCATGGTCGGTCGGGAATGGGAAGTGGGGTGTATAGGTCGGTGTTTTGCTTCACCTGCTTGGCCGAAGCACACGTGCGACATTGACCCACTATTTTGCCTACATCTCTCTTGAGGCTCGACCAATAAAATTGACCCTCAACTAAGGCAATAGTTTTGTGGACCCCAAAATGACCGGCTAACCCTCCGGCATGTAATTCCCAAACCAAGAAATCTCGAAGAGAGGTCCGGAGAATGCAAAGCCTTGGCCCCTTGAAGAGGAACTCATCCTCTAAAATAAATCCCTCATGCTCCTTGCTAGAATGAGTGGTCAAGTTGGCATAGATTTTCCCAAAGTCGGGGCAACCAGGGTACTCGTCCTTGACCTTATCAAAACCAATCACTTCCACTTGGATAGTGGATAACAAGGACATCTTCCTACTAAGGGCATCCGCGGCCTTATTCTCACTCCCGGCCTTGTGTTTGATGACAAAGGTGTAGGATTGGATGAACTCAACCCATCGGGCATGTCGGGCATTCAACTTTTGTTGGGAATTGAGGTATTTGAGGGCCTCATGGTCGGAAAAGATGACAATCTCTTTGGGAAGCAAGTAATGTCTCCAGTGTCGGAGGGATTGGACCACGGCATAGAACTCCTTGTCATAGGTGGAGTATCTAATCCTAGCATCACATAGCTTCTCACTAAAGTAGGTGACCGGGTGTCCCTCTTGACTAAGAATCCCTCCTATCCCTATCCCGGATGCATCACAAGTGACCTCAAAAACTTTGGAGAAATCGGGAAGGCATAGGACCGGGGCTTGGGTCAACTTTTCCTTAAACTCAAGGAAGGCTTTAGAGGCGGCTTTGGTCCAAACAAAGGTTCCCTTCTTGAGACAATCAGTTATTGGGCCGGTGATAGTGCTAAACCCTCGAATGAATCTCCTATAGAATGTGGCCAACCCATGGAAACTCCTAACCTCATGAAGGGTGTGAGGCTCCAGCCAATCAAGAATAGCTTGGACCTTGTCGGGGTCATTGGAGACTCCTTTGGTTGACACCACAAATCCTAGGAAGGTGATGGAAGTGGTCATGAAATGACACTTTCCTAGGTTGGCAAATAGGCTTTCTTGCCGGAGGACGGTGCAAACTTTCCTAAGGTGGTCAAGGTGGGCCTCATGGGTTTGGCTATAGATGAGAATATCGTCAAAGTATACGACTAGAAAATTCCCAATGAAAGGCCTAAGTACCTCCGTCATAAGACGCATGAAAGTACTTGGGGTATTAGAAAGCCCAAATGGCATGACTAACCACTCAAAGAGACCATCCTTGGTCTTGAAGGCCGTTTTCCACTCATCCCCGGGCCTTACCCTAACTTGGTGGTAGCCACTCTTGAGATCTATCTTAGAGAAGATGGTGGCTCCGGCTAGCATATCCAACATGTCATCAAGCCTAGGGATGGGGAACCTATACTTGACGGTAATCTTGTTAATGGCCCGGCTATCCACACACATCCGCCATGATCCATCTTTCTTGGGGGTAAGGAGGGCCGGGACGGCACATGGACTCTTACTAATGCGGATGAAGCCCTTCCTAATGAGTTCCTCTATTTGCCTCCTAAGTTCGGCATGTTCCGTGGGATTGAGGCGATAATGAGGAAGGTTTGGAAGGGTGGCTCTCGGTACTAGATCGATTGCGTGTTGCACATCACGCATGGGAGGGAGTTGGTCCGGGAGCTCTTCCGGGAACACATCATGGAATTCTTCCAAAAGTTGTTGGATTTCTATGGGATGGGGGTTAGAAGGGGTAGGTTCCCCTAAGCATATGACTACCGCACACAATGGCACCCCTTGAGCAATTTCCTCTTCAAGCTCTTTCCTAGTGATGAGATGAAGACCTTTGGTCAACCCCGTGGTTCTACTTTGTTTTGGGGTTTGGATAAGGGCTTGGGTTGGAGGGGTGGAGTTCCCCGAGACTTGTGGAGTGGTGGGGTGTGATCCTTGAGGGAGAGGGCCCTTCTTGGGCATGGGTCGAGGTGGGGAGGGGTTAAGACGGATAGTCTTACCCTCATGCTCAAAGGTGCATATGTTGCTTCTCCCTAAAATGGTGGCATCCACATCATAGAGCCAAGGTCTTCCTAAAAGGATGCTACCCACTTCCATGGGTATGACGTCACACCATATTTGGCCATGGTAGGAAGAGAAAGTGAGAGGCACTAGACATTGGGTGTTGACTGGGATGGAGTTATTGTTGATCCATGAGACCCGGTATGGACTTGGGTGGGGAGTGAGAGTAAGCCCAAGGAGCTTGATGGTGTCGGGTGACACGGCATTAACACAACTACCACTATCCAAGATCACTTTCCTCACATGGTTCCCTATCTTGATAAAGGTGTGGAAGATTGAGGTCCGACGTCAATCCTCTTCTTGAGGTTGGGTGAGGATGCACCTAATGACTCCTAGATGGGAGTTGTTTGAAGGAGTGGAGTGATCTAGACCCGACTCTAGATATTGGGCTTCATACTCCTCTTCCCAATCTAGTGAGGCTTCATGTTCCTCAACGTCATTTTCTTGTTCCTTTTGGGGTTGAACTTCTTCCTCAATAAGCAAACTAGATAACCCCTTAGATGGACATTGTCCCGCAAAATGACCAAACCCTTGACACCTATAGCATTGTTGGTGCCCTCTTCCCGGGGTGGCTCCTACACTTGGTCCTTTGGGGTTGTCATCCTTCCGTGGGAGAGGATGACTAGGAGCGGGCTTGTTTGGAGTGATGGGTGGGGGAGGATTGTAGGACCTTAAAGGGGCATTCCCACATGGGCTAGGAGCTCTCATGGGAGTGGGTGGAATGGGACGTGGTCCCAAGTTTTTGGGATCGGTTGGTCGGAGAGTGATAAATCGGGAACTCCTAGAAAACCTTTCCACATCTCTAGCTACTTGGTAAGCTAGCTCAAGGTTGTCAACGTCTCTCATGAATAGTTCCCTCTTGATGTGGCTTTGAAGCCCATTCCTAAAGCGGGATAAGGTGACGTCCGGATCCTCATGGACTCCACACTTTAAAAGATAGGAGTCAAATTTTTCAATGTACTCTACCACGGTCTTCCCTTCTTGGGTGAGGCTTTGCCATTCATCTAGGAGCATTTGGTGGTAGGTTCGGGGGAGGTATTTGTTCCTAAGTTGGTTTTTCATATCCGCCCAAGTGTCAATAGGCTCTTCCCGCCTAACCCGTCTTAGACCCTCTTGGTTTAGCCAATAAGTTTTGGCCAACTTAGTGAGATGCATCTTAGCCAATCTAACTCTCCTTTGGTCGGACATGGGGTACCATTCAAAGTATTGGTCCATGGCGGTCTCCCATTCTAGGTAAACACTAGGTTCATGTGAACCATCAAAATTTGGGGCCTCTACCTTGATCATCCTTAAAAGGGGGTCATCCGGATCATCCCGTGGATGCCGGTCATGGTTTTGATGGGGGCGAGGCCTCTCATAGTCATAATAATGGTCATGGTCCATATCCTCCCTATAAAATTCAGCATGTGGGTGATGGGCTCTTGAGCCGTTGTTCCTTGGGTGGAACTCATCCCTATGAGGCTCTACATGTGGAGGGTGGACTCTTGGGCCTTGGTTCCTTTGGGGAAGACCATTCCTATGGAACTCACCATGTGGTGGAGGGGCTCTTGGCTCATTGATCCTTGGGTGAGGATCTTCCCTATGAGGCTCATCATGCGGAGGGGGAATTCTAGGCTCATTGTTCCTTGGGCGGAACTCTTGGTCTTCTAACCGAGCAATTCGGTTGGTAATGGACTCTAGTTGGGCAAGGATGGTTGTGAGGGCAGCATCTACCCTATCCATGTGGCCTTGGGGTTCCTCCCTAGGAACACCTTGGTTGAGTTGGTGAGGATTGGGATCCATTGGTGGAGCCGAAGACGATGAACCGGGTTGATAGCTAGCACCACTACGGGTGGACATGCAAGACAAAGGGCCAAAGTGGTTGGACACACTATGCAAAGGTCCTAGGACTTAGACTTGATAGAGACAAGTCAAGAACCTGGCTCTGATACCACTTGATGTGACACAACCTCGGACTTAAGCAAGCATTCATAAATAGCATTCAAATGAGCCTTAATGGGCCACCGCTCTCCCGTCGCACTCTATACCCGGAGTGACTTGGCGATGCCAAGTGTGAAGTATGGGAATGGGCCCTTGCTGGTAGAGGGCCAGCAAGGCCAAGGTTTGACTCCCAAAGGTTGGCTACCCAATTCAATTGGGGCCGACAAAGTGCGCAAAGGCACTGGTTTCACACTACCCCATGGTGGTCACTCTAAGTCATGGACTTGAGGACAGGGCGCTCCCTCACAAATTCAGCGGTGCATGAAGCAAATATTGAAAGAGCAACACTATTGAGCAAGGATGAGACACTTACTCGACCGATTTGAAGAAACCGGTCCCGGTCGGAGACGAGGGCGAGCGGGGAGGCGGTGGTTCCCCACACCCCGCGGCGGTGTCGCTTGACCTGCCCAAAGAAGTACAAAACTACACCTCACGCAGGAGGGGGATCTTGGGGTGGGGGTTAAAGTGTTACAACCAAAACTACCACCACGCAGGGTGGGGCCTTCAGCCGGCCAAGCGGGGAGGGGAGAAAAGCTCTCGATTACTAAGTGGCGTCCGGTGCGATATCAGCCTTGTTCTGGCCTGCAGGACAGGGTGATGAGGTTGAGGTTGCCACGGACTCGTCCGGACTCAGAATTGAGTGAAACCACCTCCTACAACTTCCTGACTTGAAGGGGATGACTATAGAATTTTTGGGGATGCTCTGTTGGTCGGTGATGATAGTTCCAGCAGTAGGAAGGAGATCACTCTGTCTGGCCGCAGGCTGATCTGGACTGGAACAGCAACTTGCAGAGGTCACTGTGCGCTCTCCCGGTCTCTGATCAGCACGAAACCAGTGGCGACGTCTTCGTGGTCGTAGTAGCTTTCAGCATAAAGTGACAGGGCAGCGTTCTGATGTCAATGGCGAGCGGGGCACCCAGAACAATACTCACTGGTTGAAGCAGACTGTCGAAGCAGGACTGGACAGAAGGGGAGAGAAAAAATGATAACTCTACCCCCCGGTGGCCGAATGCAGCTCCGCTTCCTGATCTTGAAAGAGGACTGAACGGGGAAGAACTTGGTTGAAGGAACTTGGGCCTGATTCAGCCTGAGTAAACCGTGAGATGGCAGTCTCCTAGGTTCTGGTTCTGGATGAAGGCCTTCTTGCGCGATGGTGGGAGATTGGTTTTATCTGGCAGCTCCGACCTCGGATCGTGTTTCTTCCACCTCGCTTGCGAAGTAGACTGGTAGGCCTTTCCAGAAAGGTAGGCCACGCCTTCATGAACCCCAGGAGGAAGCCGTAGTCGATGCTGCAACTAAGGGATGATCTGCAGGTCTGCACAGATCCAACCTGAAAATGAAATGAGAGGGAGAGGTGGCTTCTTTGGTGGAGGGAAGTGGTAGGGGCGACCTAAGGGTGAGTGGGGGCTCTAGTGGGGTGGAGAAAAGAGCTAATGTTGATGGGGAATGAGGGGGAGAAAGGCTGGAAGCAAGGGCTAGCAGGTGGAGGAGGAAGATGAGGGTGTGAGAGAGGGAAATGGGGAGTGAAGGGGGCGAACTTGGCAAGGGGGAGGGTAATGGATGGGGGCGGCCAAACAAGTGGAGGGAATGGGTTTCAAATTTTGAAATGGTCTTGGAATGTGTAGGGTTGTATGGGAACTAGGGGGATTGCCTTGGAAGGGAGGAGATTGTGTTGGGAGTGGGGGAGATTCCCTCTTGGAATATGGGGTAGAGTAATGGTGGCTTGGGGAAGTGGAGGGGCAATGAATGAGGTGGGTGGTGGTTGGGAGTTGAAAGGGGGAGGGAGGAGAGAGAGAAGGGGGCGAACCCCTTAGTGGGAGGAGAGAGAAGAGAGAGTGGAGGGGGGGGTGTGGGAATCACTCCCTAGGGTATCTCACCCTAACTTAGTGGAATCTCTCCAAATTGAACAAAATTGTAGGCTTAACTCAAAAGGATTCATTCATTCATTAACTTCAAATGAGGGGGAGTGGGGTCCTATTTATAGGCAACCCACTCTTTACAATAAGTCCCTGACAAAATAAGCAACTACAAATAACCAAGGGGGGGTGGGGGCGCCAATGGGCCTAGCCCAACGAATTGGGCCCAATAGTCTCATTAGACAGCATGATGATACAAAAACATAGGAAAATAAGTGCTAGACCTAGGGAAATGACTCCAATAAAATGAAAATACATCAAAATGACACAAAGGAAAGCTACAAAATGGATAAGGGGCCTTAATAGAGTGACGCCCAAACTCAACCAGCTTCTGAATGTGAAGAAGTGGACCCGAGCCAAAGGGAATCGTGGGTGATGCCTCCATCAACTCCCCAGCATAAAGATAGGCGCTTCGCGAGAAGGAAGAAAGAGGAAGAACTGCAAGAAAAGCCTTAAGCATTGAAGAGAGGTGGAGGCGCCCTTCGGGATCTTTTATAGGCCGAAAGGGGAACCCTCGCCTTAATTAATTTTCCCCGTGAAAAAATGCAAAAGGCTAGAACCCTTCCCCAGGGGCAGTTACTCCATTTCCCTCAATAACCCTTCCATAGGGATGCGTAAAATGGCAAGTCATTCGAAGCATGGAAATTCGGAAAGGCGCTAGTGCCGCGACAGTCGCCGCACGCAAGATACCCGCAAATAAAATCTCCGCCTTTTTAGCAACTACAGATATGGTGGTCAAATCATGCCAAAGGCGGTAAGAAATAGTCAACTATGTGCTAAATATTACTGTCATTACATATCAAAAGGGCCAACCTTACGTGGCAACAAAAAAAAAAGAGAAAATAGAAAAGAGCTGGCGTGTCGAACACGTTTTCCTCCTAGCCTATAGAAATAGGGGGACTCCGAGAAGCCCGCGGCCTTTCTTGATATTCGGCAGTTGGAGGATCCTCAACGCCAGGAGATCGACCCCCGGTACCCTCGGTGACAGCCGGTCCAGACACTGACCCCACTTGTGTGGGAACTACCTTGACCACGTGCCCTCTCGAGGTGACCGGAGTTGGCGATCCCTTCGCCGAGCTGCAGGCATCCTCACTCCCTCCTTCACTCGGTGTCAAAGAAGGAGAATCTATAGTATCCGTGTCCGATGCGTAACGTTGCCCGGAAGGAAAGACAAGCTTGTTGGTCACCTGTTGCTGGGCCTCAATGACCACTCGATGGTAACCTTGGGTGAATCCCTTTTGTAGCCCCCGATGGTAGTCTGGCTCGTAATACGAGAAGGTGGCCCTCTCGAGAGCTACGTGATAGCCCTCTGAGCTCCTATATCGTTCGATCGCCTCTGCCTCGGCTTGCTCAGCCTCCTTCTCAAGCTCGGCTATTCTTTGCTCGGCCTTAAGCAACATCCCCTCGGTCTCGGACAGCTTCGCCTCAGCCTCAGTCCGCGCAACCTCGGCTTCCTCCCGCACTCGCTCGGCCGCTCGGACCTGGTTGCTGAGCTCCTCCTGCTCGACCTTCCACAGCTCGGAGCGCTGACCTAAGATTGGCGCTCCTCTTCTAGAAGTTCCCCTTTCAGGTCGGCCAAATAGCGACCCTGGGCCAATGTGGACATCAAAAAAAATAATGATCATACGGCACGTACATCTCGGCACTCGAGATCAAGTCAAAGACGGAAGGGCCAAATAAACCCCATACTTCCTCCAAGAAGGACGAGCGCATACTGGGTGCTCCGCTATCCATCAAAGAAGCCCCTCAGGTAGAAGATACGGCCCAGGCTTCCCAGTCGGCGGTGCCGAAGACCGAATCAAAAGAAACGTGGGAATTCAAACACATGTTCGGCATGCGTCAGAAATCACTCAAAGTCTTGAACCGGGACTTGGAGGCTCACAACTAAAGCAACACGGAGGTCAGGCGTCCATCCGAATCACTGCTAAGCCAGGAAGAAATCTAATGGGCCTTCAACCGTCGAGGCTACACCTGTACGGCCATTAAATCGGCGCCCCCCTTGCAAGAGCTTTAAATCGGCCCGCCCCCCCTCCTGTGGCCATTAAACCGGCGCGCCCCATTCAATGGCTTGTAACCTGCGTGCCCCATTCATGCTATTAACCCGGCGCACACAACCCCGCTCCGGTTTAACCCCAAGGCATCCCATCCTACCTACGGTCCCCTATTTTTTGCAAATGGAATGTCGTTGCTTTCCCTGAAATGGTCAGGTCTCCTGTGCCCGACCAGTGTACAACCGCCTGAACCATTGAAGCTCCCTGGAATGGCAATCTTCGAGCTCCGCATCGGTCACCTGTCTCCACCGGTCGCCATCGGCCAATCCCTGAAGAGTACCATCCCTACTCTACCGCCCTACATGTCTGCAGGCCACTCGATTGCCTTCGGTTGGGGAGAAAGAGAAGACACATGTCACTGGCTTCAGGGGCTTCCTCCCAGCTTCACTGATATATATATGCAATGAACACCCCACTGGAAGCTCTCTCGGCTGGCTGTTGGATAGCTGGGCGGTTGGTCAGAGGTTGATAGCGAAAGGAGAAGGCCACCTGAAGAAAAAAAAGCTTCGTCTCTGTGTCGTAGAGATGAGGTGAAGAGAGGAGAGTGAGGGTGAGAGGTGACCGTGGGGGGAAAGAGCTTATGCTCTGTTCGCCCTTCCACCGGTGTATCTGCTTTCCCTTTTCCTGTTGTTTCTTTGGTTACGGGGTAGATCCCCTTGCTGTACTCTGTTTCCCCTTTTCTTCTTATGGATGAATAAAAGGAAAGCGTTTGCAACACATATTGTTATACTTCATCGATTTCTTCCCTCTCCCTACCTCTACATCACCCGGGGTCCTCGAAAGCTTGCCCTTCTGTGGCATGACCTTTGAGGTAACCCGTTTGAAGGGTGAACATTCATAGCCATTCATGGCGAACATCCGTCCCTGCGGAACTTCCACGAAATCATCACCCGTGAGATGCTGGAACTCTTGAAGGCTAGTCCTCGAGCCTCCGCACGCACTTATGGGTTAACGAAGGTCTCACTCCAAGTTTTGAGGTTCACCCCGGAGTAATCCGTTTGGTGTTCCTCTATTTTTCTCTGGCAAAGCCTCAGTCCGGGGGAGATGTTGCCCAATTTTTGCCAGAGCCAAGAACACTACTAATGAGGAGCAAGAACATGCAAGAACGAATAAATGAACTACTCCCTGAGGATAAGAACAACACATGTTGGAAGCCACTGAAACAAACTGAACCTCCCAGTTCCTGCACAAACCTCTCTAAACAAAACACTAGAACCCTCATGCTAATTCACCTGAACAAACAATTAAAATACTTAAACTTCCTCTCCACAAACTTAATCCACCAATTGGGTGAATAAACCAATCATCAAATCGACTTGCAGGTGAAGGAAAGAAAAAACAGAACCAATAAGGATGAAAGAAAACCTCACAGAAGCTATCCCGGCACGCCCCTAATCCGGCGCGGGCTAATCCGACGCGGTACCCCCCCTTGCGCCGATTTAGCTTCACACTCAAAATTCCCTTATTTTTCTTGGTGTATACCCGGCGTGCCCCTCTTCCATTGGCCATTAACCGGCGCGCCCCTCCATCTTCTTGACCATTAATCGACGCGCCCCTCCATCTTCTTGACCATTAACCGGCGTGCCCCATGGCACCACTTAAACCGGCGCGCCCAACCTTTGCACCTCCTATTCCGGCGCGCCCTCTTGGGCATCCTTAACCGGCGCGCCCTTCTCTCCCCTTGGCATTCCCTTGACTAACGCGCCTCTTGGCATCCCCTTAACCGGCGCACCCATTTGCTACGTTAAACCGGCGTGCCTCATAAAAGAAAACACAAATTAACTAAAATAGAAGAAAAGGTTTGAAACTAATGAATAAAACAAAAGAAGAGACCTAAACTAATAAAAATAAATGAAAGGAATATGAAGCCAATAATCAAAATATTACCCCTGTCATAATCAATTTTTTCTTCCGAGGGCACTGCCCCCTTGACCCCCGCCACCTGACCGGGCAGGTGGAACCCCGTGACCTGATTGCGCAGGTCGATCCGCGTGCGAGGGTGCACGTTGGCGAGTTCGGGCTTCACACTTAATGATTCACTTCCCCAGACTGTGCATGAAGAGCAAAGCAATGATGCCCCATGGCATCGGACGTGGACCTCGGGAACCCCGTTATGGCCATAGTTCGAAACCATCTCGGGCCAATAGTTCATCAAAACTGACCCACCTCTACCGGGATCCAATCCCGCATCCACATTAAACTTGCCGTACCTACGGCAGACATCCGTATGGCTTTGACGTTGTCTTCGATGCTTCAAATGCGGACTCTCATCCGAACAATGAATGGTCCGTTAGTGACCGACACATATACCAGGATCTAATCCCGCCCTTACATTAAACTTGCCTACTCATGGTAGACATTTGTACGGTTTGTCACCGTCTCTTACGCTACAAATGCGGACTTCCGTTTGAACAAGAAATGGTCCGCCAGTGACCGACATGCACGTATCTATGAGCATTTATGCCCCCATGCGGGTTTGTTTAAACGAGATTCGAGATTTCTGCTCTCGCTTTGTTACCCTGATTCTTTAGGCCATGATGCCCTTTTTCCCGACGATTAATCAAGGGTGTTCCCCTCTTTGAGGGGATGTAAATGACACTGTGACCTTTGTGGCACGGCGGGTTTTGGTCCTGACCCGAACTACACAATTGTCTGATTAGTCAGATTGAGCGCACAGTAAATCATCACTTTGTGACTAGCACGCCCATGCACTTAATAAACCCAATAAACAAATAAACAACGATCTTAATAAAAAGTGCATCCACAAGTCTGGCACGCCCGGTGGGACTAAAACCACCCTTTATCTCTTCGCCGGGATTAAGGGCCTTATGGCCCCTTCTTAAAGTACTAATTATTTGATCTTCAATTGTAGGGTTGCATTCTTGAGATCATGATGGTCATCGCCTGCGGACCGCTTGCTGTTGCCAGCCATGTCACCCTTGGCTACTTGGCCGTGCCGATGCAGTTTGGCAGCTTTCCGCCCATCGTCGGCTTCCCCAACTTCTTGGGGGTCGCATTCGTGGAACTCTTGGAGACCGAGGAAGTGGACTACGTCGCCGCTGCAACGACGACATCAGACAAGAACAAGGTGAAGGACTACTACGTCCACCAAGCTGCTCCTTATTCCTCCGTCAATCGGAAGCGCTCACCGGCTGCCAGGCGGGTAGCCAAGAAGAATGCCAACATGCTGCAAGGCCGGTTATCTACTTCCGGCAAGTCCGTCCTTATCGGTGGAGTCCGACTGTTCTTGAATGGCTGCCATGCCAGGATTACACCTGAGAGGGTGATCACCACAGTGCTAGTGCGCAACTCTTTTGAAGCATTGGCCCACTTCAAGACGGACCGGGCCGAGTCCAAGACAAGGGGTCGGTTGCTCCCAAAGCCAACCAAGCTCAAGCAGATCTGGGTGCCTAAGAGAGCCCATGCTGTCCCCGCCATCCGGGGAGAACTTCTGAGGGTCCGCCAAGCAGGACCAAAGGAAGATGCACATGCTGAGGTGACACCCCCAATTCATCCCTTGCCAGCATCGGCTACCCAGGCCCAGCCAAGGAAGATGTCCTACCACACCAAGCTGGGGGCAAGGATTCCTATCTTCGAGAAATTAGCTACTTTCCGAAGACCATCCACTAGAAATGCAAAGAAGAATGGAAGTCTCTAGGCATGCACCTGTAACACAGTCGGAACGGCCAGCCACTATGGGGCTCCGCTCCCTGATTATGATGAAGCCGCTAGGCTCGCTAAAGGGCTAGAACCCGCTATCGTAAGACAAAGGGTTGTGGTTACAGCGCAAGCCCATATTGAAACACCCGATGCGGATCTGATCACGGTGACTGTGAAAGTGGTCACTATTGGAAATGATGGTGAGGAACCAGCGCTTGCTTCAAATGCTCCGGCGAGAGAGCATGGTCATGCTCCCAGCTCCTCCATGCCTGATCAGGCCACTATGATGCTCACGATGCAAAGATACCAACAAGAAATTGAGATGCTGAGGAAACAACTCAGCGGCGTGAATCTACATGCTTCGGCATTAAGGCAGGTCGAGCTCACTCTCGAAGCCTTACAGAAAGGTGCTAATGAACATGGAGTTGCCCTTCCAACCATGGCTTCTCAACCGTCTCTTGATCATGCTGGGGGTACGGCCCTGACTCTACAGCCCACTCTCCCGTTGAAGGGGACGGCTACTACACCTCAACCAACGGTGCTGATGCCACCAATGACCCGACAAGCTCTATGCTGCCCGAGCCCGGTTGACCCGGCAGGGATACATGAAACAATGATATAGCAAATGATAGGAAAGAAGCTGGCAGATCGAGGTGGTGATGATTGTGCCTCATTTGATGCATACAAGGTGCCGTACCTGGTCCACCATGCTGCTAAAAGGCTACCTCTCGGCGTCACTAAGCCGCCAAAATTTGATAAATTCAATGGATAAGGATCGCCAAAGGAGCACATAGCCTATTACATCAACATGATGGGTGATTTGGCGACCGACGAGTCCTACTTATTAAAATACTTTGGGTTCTCACTGACGAGACTTACTTTCGAATGGTACTCTAACCTACCCGCTGGAGCAATCAATGATTGGTCGGATATGCATCACCAATTTCAAGAGCGGTTCCATATAGCCGAAAGAGAAATAACCATGGTTGAGCTCTATACCTCCAAGCAGAGACATGATGAGACCGCCTTGGACTACATCAAAAGATGGCGAAACCTTAGCATGATATGCAAGCGCCCACTACTCCAAGAGGATGCAGTTCAAATCTGCAAACAGAACTTGAGATCGGATATCCTCGAGAGGATGATCGAGAGTGATATTAAGAATTTCGACCGACTAAACAATGTGGTGGCCGAGATCGAGGCCTTCCTCTCCAGCTATCCTCACATTCTTACTCCTGCAAGCCAGAGGACCCGATTTATCGATAAGTGGTCGGAGCCAAAGGAAGCTTGCACGATTGATTTCAAGGGGTTTGAACCCCAGAAGAACAGAGGCAAAGGGCTTGTTAGCCCTCCCCTGGCTAAACCCAATGAACCATAAGAGGGACCGTCCTTGCGGACTAAAATGAAGAAGCTATATTCCTTTCCAAAGGAGAGGACCCGTGCCTTGTTTGAATGGGCCACCGAATACAACAAAGTCGCCCTCCCAGAGCCGAAGAGGCCGACGGATGCTAGCAGAAAAGATGATCCCCGCTTCTACCTGTATCATCAGATGATCGGTCACTCTATTAAAGATTACTATCCATTCAAAGATGCCATTGAACAGCTGATCCGGAGGGGGGAGCTCGAGATGGGCGACCATAAGGTAGACCTTCCACTTCCTCATGAGTTGCCCGATCTTAAAAGGGCGGTCAATATGGCGTCTTTGCACCCGCTACCACCAGAAGGGCTGAAGCCTACCGTAAAGAAGAATAGAAGGAGCAAGCTGAAGGTCAAAGAGAAGGGGGTTGCCCTTTCCTGCGATACATTATCTACCATGCCCGGCCCGAGCCAAGCCGCTAAGGAAAGAAATGAAGAACCATGTTGTCCACCGCCTGTCAGAGAGGCGCGCCATCATACTCCCTCTCCACGTGAGAACATGAGGGCAAGAACGCCAACTTTTGAAGCTTGGGAGGCTCCCGACAATGATGACGAGACGCTACTGGCCCCACCCAGAATCCACACGGAAGGCAGCACTTCTAGCTCCCCTCAACCTGACCCTGCCATGGTAGCAGAACTATATCAAAAGCTTTAGGAGACTGGAGTGCTAAGAAGGAAATTAAGCGGAATGGGTCTATACCTAGCTATACCTGGACAGGCCGGGTCACCTCCTGAAGTTTTGCAAAGCGGCGCTAGGCCCCGAATGAAACGTGATTATACAGGGGGCACTCCCTCTCAGCATCTTCATCACGTGCCTCCCACGCATCTCTCGGCTCCCCGAACATATCAGGGGGCATCTAGCACAACTCGTGCCATGTCATCCATGGCCACGCTTCCACAATTGATTGGCTCGAGCTGCGGCTTTTCGACTCCGCCAATAATGAGTAAGCCAAGAATGGAGCATGCAGCTAAACTAAAGCTAGCCGAAGAAGAGATCACCTAGGCAATGATGCACACGACCAAGCAGAGGAACGATGAATATGCCTCGGATTACATTCGACGGTGGAGGGACCTCAATGCGAGGTGCAGACACTCGAGCAACTATCAGGACACTCTCCAAATATGCCAGCACAACATGAAGACGTACCGCTTGCTGAGTGCAATTGGCGTCGAAATTAAATCCTTCGAACAACAGGATGATCTTGAGACGGATGTTGAAGACCTCTTGGCAAAACATTGCCCACCTACTGTTGTCCAGAATTGTGAACATAGGCCGACTGATGAGTCCCCAGCACAAATGGAGACAAATCCTGCTGACCTTGAGGCCTTTGGGCAACGATAGAAGAAATTGAAAGAGGCGGCTGGCCCTCCCTCCACTAAGCCCTTTGAGCGACACTTTTCACTGAGGGGAAAAATGATGAAACCTTATTCTTTTTCAAAGGACAAGACTCGGACTCTCTTTGAGTGGGCCCCAGAATATGGCAAAGTAATGCTCCCAGAGCCCAAGAGATCGAATGAGGCAGAAAGAAGAGATGACCATCAGTTTTGCCTATACCATCGAGGGCTGGGGCATTTTATTGAGGACTGCTATGTATTCAAAGAATTCATAGAAGGCCTGATTAACTCGGGTGAATTGCAGATGGGGAAGCATAAGGTGGAACCACCATGCCCTCACCAGATGCCGATCTTTAAGGCGGCGGCTAATAAGGCCCATCTGCATCGATTGGAGCAACACAAGCACTAAACGGTGCATTGGGCCCCATGCGCCCCCTTTACCATCTGTTCACATGACTTTTCATGAAGAGAATAAGCCACCCTGTGTAGGGATTTCCTTCGAGCAGCTTCTTCACTTATTCACCCCCGTCTTGGGGGCACCTTGAGTTGTAATGTCATTTGGGCGTCTACAGGCCCGGTTGAACCTATAAGGGCACTTGGGCAACCTACGAAATAGAAATACCATGATTTACTTAGGGCCCACTGGGTCTATAAATGTTTGGGGTGACAACCTACTGCGAGTGCTATCCGTCTGATAGCCGACTTGAATCCCTCATTCGCAAGGATCATTCACCATGCTTGATGCCAAAAAAATGAAGAGAAGAAATGAGGGCAAAAGAAAAAAAAAGGAAAAGAAAGGAAGAGAAAGATAAGAGCAAGAAGAAGAGAAGAAAAGAGCACAAAAGAAGAGAGAAAAGATGAATAGAAGTACAAAGAAGGGAGGTGTCACTGGTGTTCATCAACCCCCCCCCCTCTCAACGATCCTTCGGCTTTACAGCCTACTCTCAAGGCCCATTGGCATACACGGCCTGCTCTCTTGATGTCTCTTGGCTTCGATAGCCTGCTTTCCTGATTTCGGTCTTCATGACCCGCTTCCCAATCTTTGGCTTTATAGCATGCTTCCCAAACTTTGGCATTACAGCCTGCTTCCCAACTTCGGTTCTTCACGGCCCGCTTCCCAATTTTGGCTCTTGTAGCCTGCTTCCCAATTTCGGCTCTTTGCAGCCCGCTACTCAACTTCGGCTCTGGTGGCCTGCTTCCCAAATTTCAGCTTTCGCAGCCTACTTTCTTGATTTCAGTCTCCACGACCCGCTTCCTAATCTTTGGCTTTACAGCATGCTTCCCAGACTTTGGCTTTACAGCCTACTTCCCAACTTCGACTCTTCACGGCCCGCTTCCCAATTTTGGCTCTTGTAGCCCGCTTCCCAATTTTGGCTCTTTGCAGCCCGCTACTCAACTTCGGCTCTGGTAGCCTGCTTCCCAAATTTCGGCTTTTGCAGCCCACTTTCCTGATTTCGATCTCCACGACCCGCTTCCCAATCTGTGGCTTTACAGCCTCCTTCCCAGACTTTGGCTTTATAGCCTACTTCCCAACTTTGGCTCTTCACAGCCCACTTCCCAATTTTGGTTCTTGTAGCCTGCTTCCCAATTTCGGCTATTTGTAGTCTACTACTCAACTTTGGCTCTGGTAGCCTGCTTCCCAAATTTCAGCTTTCGCAGCCCATTTTCCTGATTTCGATCTCCACGACCCGCTTCCCAATCTTTGGCTTTACAGCCTGCTTCTCAAGCTTCAGACTTTACAGCCTGCTTCTCAATTTTGGCTCTTGTAGCCTGCTTCCCAACTTCGGCTCTTTGCAGCCCACTTCTCAATTTTGGCTTGTAGCCCGCTTCCCCAACATTCTGGCTTCTGTAGCCCACTTTCCTTTGGCCTTCGTGGCCTGCTTCCCATGTTTGGCTCTTGTAGTCTACTTCTCAATTTTGGCTCTTGTAGCCTGCTTCCCAACTTTGGCTCTTTACAGCCTGCTTCTCAACTTTGGCTCTTTATAGCCTGCTTCCCAACTTCAGCTTTTGCAGCCTGCTTCCCTGTTTTGGCTCTTGTAGCCTACTTCCCAATTCTGGCCTTTGTAGCTTGCTTTCCCCACTTTGACTCTCACGGCCCGCTTCCTGATTTTGGCTCTCGTAGCCCACTTTCCAATTTTTGGCCTTTGTAGCCTGCTTTCCCCACTTTGGCTCTCGCGGCCCGCTTCCCGATTTCGGCTCTCGTAATCCACTTTCCATGTTTTGGCCTTTGTAGCCTGCTTTCCTCACTTCGACTCTCGCGGCCCGCTTCCCGATTTCGGCTCTCGTAGCCCGCTTTCCAAATTTTGGCCTTTGTAGCCTGCTTTCCCCACTTCGGCTCTCACGGCCCGCTTCCCGATTTTGGTTCTTGTAGCCCGCTTTCCCAACTTCGGCTCTTTGTAGCCCGCTTCCCAACTTCGGATCCCTACAGCCTGCTTCACGAACCTCGGCTCTCGCAGCCTGCTTCCCAACTTTGGCTCTTTGTAGCCCACTTCCCAACTTCGGCTCCCAACAGCCTGCCTCATGAACATCGGCTCTGGCAGCCCGCTTCCCAATCTCATCTCTTGCATCCCACTTCCCGACATTCGGCTCTCGTAGCCCGCTTCCCCAATTTCGGCCTTCGCAGCCTGCTTCCCAACTTGTGCTTTCACAACCTGCTTCCCAAATTTTGACTCTTGTAGTCTGCTTCCCAGTTTCGGCTGGCGTAGCCTGCTTCCCCAATCTCGACCCTTGTAGCTCGCTTCTCAATTTTGACTCTTGTAGTCTGCTTCCCAGTTTCGACTCTTGCTGCCTGCTTCCCAACTTTGGCTCTTGTAGCCTTCTCCCCTTTGGCCTTTGTGGCCTGCTCCCCAATTTTGGCTCTCGCAGCCTGCTCCCCCAACCTTTGGCTTCGTAGCCTACTTCCCGACATCTTTTGGCCCTTATGGCCCGCTCCCCTAATGTCCCTTGGCTTCTATAGCCCGCTTCCCTAATGTCCTTTCTGTTGCATTCCTACGTTTTGATGATGTCTCACATTATAAATGAATCTATTTCTATCTCTAGATTAACTCATGCATCATGTTCAAAGTATGTACATCGCATAGCATGCACGAGCTCAAAGTCTGTACATCGCATAGCATGCACGCGTTCAAAGTCTGTACATCGCATAGCATGCACGCGCTCAAAGTCTGTACATCGCATAGGATGCACGCGTTCAAGTCTATACATTGCTGCATGAACGCAAGTCTATACACTCCTATCATTACCTACGTTCACTACTTTAGCACACGCACAAAGTTTGTACAGCCAGTGCATCCCTTGATCTCAAGTCTGTACATTGCATCGTTTGTACATGCATCATCTCTTGATTTAAAGTCTATACATCGTCTGCCTGCAACGATCAAGTCTGCACATTGTCTTAGCGTCTCACTTAGCGTCTTGTGCATGCATCGTCTCTCAAAGTCTGTACAGCATCATCGTCTCTACTTGTGCATGCATCGTCTCTTAAACTCTGTACAACGTTTTCCTAGAATGCATACACTAAGTCTATACATTGCCTTGCCTCTCCGTGCATATGCAAGTCTATACAGCCAGTGTCTATACGTTGCCTTACAGCATGCACGCACACAAAGTCTGCACATTCCTTTCTGTGATGTTTGTGCATCATTACAGCAAGTCTGTACGTCATTGTCATATGATTTCTCAATAGGCATTGCAAAGTCTGTACATGGCTCTGCGCATTGCATACAAAGTGTATACATTCCTCAAGGGCATGTCAGTGCATCCATATTCGCTGTGCATACTTTTCTATGTGCATGTGTGCATCTCTCTCAAACAAAGTCTATACAGCCCGTGTTCAGAGCATATCTGTGCATCGTTTGCACAGTACATCCAGAGTCTGTACACTCGTTGAAGGCATGACCAAGCATTCATATTCAAAGTCCATACATTCCTTTATGCATATGCATCCTTCAAGACAAAGTCTGTTCATGGCTCTGCGCATTATATACAAAGTCTGTACATTCGTAGATTAGTTCCAGCTCATCCCACATTCGCTTGGCCGTCCTATAGGCTGATATGCGGGCGTATTCGTCTGGGTGAACAGCACACTGGATGATGTTCAGGGCCGTCCAGTTAAGTGAAGATAACTTGACATGATCATCTGTCCACACGTCCTCGTTCGGTGGCAGGTCATACGGCCCTGTAGTGATTACCCTCCATAGCTTGTGGCTCTGTGCCCTGATGAACACCTCCATCCTATTTTTTCAGAAGAGATAATTATTACCATCAAAGAATGGAGGGCGACTAATGGATTGTCCCTCATCCATGAAACTTCGAGGACCAGTAGGATTACCCTTACCATTGGCCCACATGATGCCAACCTGCTCTGATACCAATTGATATGCGCAGCGTAGAGTGATATATAAGGGGGGGATGAATAGATCACTCCCAAAAATTAATAATTCAGCGGTAAATCACTTTCGACCCTTCGTGGTCTGCTTCCCTAATACTTTTACTACCACTACACTTATAGGTAATGACAGTATGCTATTACACAAAAAAAAGGAAAAAAAAGGGAAAAAAAGAAGAAGAATGCTTGATTGCCCTGCTTGCATGCTTGCTTATAATATAGAATAACGCACCTCCTTGGAATTTTCTAGGACCATCCTTCCTTGCTAAAAAAAAATCACCCCGATTCCGGATGCACGTGCGTCACGGCATACGCTCAAAGGGAACCCAATTCTGGCAAGTGCACACGTCAAGGGGAAGAGTCATGGCTAAATTACTAAGCCCAACTCACAAAATAAACCCGAGGCAACACTCCCACACTTCACATTTAATGTGTTCAATGGTCTTCAACCATAGGGATTGCCCGACTTTCTTTTTAGCACTCTATGGATGCTTGAATTCCTGCACTCACGTGAAAGGTAATCGTGAGGAAAGAGCTGCCTACCCCCACTTAAAAAATGATGTAAAAAAAAAGAAAAAAAATGTGAATCTGAGTAGCCAAGAATCCCCATTGAGACACATGAGGAGACTCGCGTGAAATGGTGAAGCAAATTTCAATAAGGATGAAGCCTAGTAGCCGGGAATCCCCATTGAGACACATGAGGAGACTCGCATCAAATGGTGAAATCCGTAATAGAATTATAATAAGGATGAATCCTAGTAGTCGGGAATCCCCACTGAAACAAATGAGGAGACTCGTGCCGAACGGTGAATTCCGCTATCCAAAAATAAACAGATGGGGACTATGCGAAGCTACCGAAATCGAGAGTCTGAAACCTATGTGTAGGCGCTAGAGTGATCCTCGAGTGTTGCTTGGAAAACCTGCATATCCCTATGTTTAAAGTATTTTGTTCACATGTTCGCTCCTCCGCGTCACAGAGAATTACCTCATGTGAAATGCGTGAATTTAAGCTATGCATGCAAGACATGCGATATCCTCTTGATGGGTGCACCACCCCTTAGTCGTGCCTCGTGGCCCGCACCGTGTTTACGAATTATGGGCGACGTCCCTATCCCATCCCCTATAGAGGGTGCTACCTTATGTATATTTATGTTATGCCTGCTGACAAATGCCTACATGCTTGAATAAAAAAATAATAATAAAAAATAAACTCAATTTCGGCTATCGCAGCCTGCTTTCCCAGTTCTGGCTCGTACAGCCCAATCTTGGCCCTCGTGGTCTACTTCTTGCCCTTGCGACTTGTTAATCTCCCAACATCGGCTTCTGTAGTCCGCTTTCTCAATTTGGGCTCTCATAGCCTGCTCCCCAATTTTGGCTCTTGTAGCCAGCTTCCCGATTGCGACTCTTGTAGTCCGCTTCCCCGATTTCAGCCTTCACGGTCTACTCCCGCAACACTGATTCTGGCCCTTGCGGTCCACTTTCCCGGGTTCAGATTTTGCACCCGGTACTCCTGGCACATTAAAGAACATCAAAAGATCCTTTCACTCTAAATCGGACCTTCCATCCGGCTAGAGAATGAAAAGATCCTTCCACTTTGGCTCGGGCCTTTCGCCCAGCCACAGAACAAAAAGATCCTTTCACTCTAGATTGGACCTTCTGTCTGGCTGGAGAATAAAAAGATTCCTTTCACTTTGGCTCGGACCTGCCATCCAGCCAAAGAATAAAAAGATTCTCACTACTCTAGAATGGATCCTTCCGTCCGGCTATAGAAAAAAAGGTTCCTTTCACTTTGGTTCGGTTCTGTCGCCTAGCTGAAGAACAAAAAGATTCTCTCCACTCTGGATCGGACCTTCCGTCCGGCCAGAGAACAAAAAGATCCTTCCACTTTGGCTCGGACCTACCGTCCAGCCGAAGAACAAAAAGATTCCCTCTACTCAAGATTGGACCTTCCATCCGACTGGAGAATAAATGATTCTTTCGGCTCTAGATCGGACCTGCCGTCAAGACCTTTTAAATGAATAAACCCTTCTCTCCGCCCACGTGGCTCGCCTTACGCAGCCTCGGCTGTCATAGCTCGCTTTCAAATAGCTTCGGCTCTCATAGCCTGCTATCCGATTTTGGCCCACGTGGCCAGGTTTCTCGACCTCAACCTTAGTCTGTGGACCCGCTCTCCTAATGACGAAAATGAATCTCTCAAACCGGCTGCACCCGCGTGCCCCGCTTGGCTCATCCTTTGCTCGCGTCACCCTCGGGTGGGGGGCATTTGGGGACATCAAAAAAAAATGATGATCATACGGGACATACGTCTCGGCACTCGACAGCAAGTCAAAGACGGAAGGGCCGAATAAACCCTATACTTCCTCCAAGCAGGACGAGCACGTACTGGGTGCTCCGCTACCCATCAAAGAAGCCCCTCGGGTAGAAGAGATGGCCCCGGCTTCCCAGTCAGTGGTGCCGAAGGCCGAATCAAAAGAAACGTGGGAATTCAAACACATGTTCGGCATGCACCAAAAATCAATCAAAGTCCTGAACCGGGACTTGGAACCTCACAACTAAAGCAACACAGAGGGCAGGCGTGCATCCGAATCACTACTAAGCCGGGAAGAAATCTAATGGGCCTTAAACTGTCGAGGCTATACCTGTACGGCCATTAAACCGGCGCCCCCCTTGCAAGAGCTTTAAACCGGCATGCCCCCCTCCTGTGGCCATTAAACCGGTGCGCCCCATTCAATGGCTTGTAACCTGCGCGCCCCATTCATGCTGTTAACCCGGCGCGCACAACCCTGCGCCGGTTTAACCCCAAGGCATCCCATCCTACCTATGGTCCCCTATTTTCTGCAAATGGAATGCCATTGCTTTCCCTGAAATGGTCAGGTCTCCTATGCCCGACCAATGTGCAACCGCCTGAACGACTGAAGCTCCCTGGAATGGCAATCTTCGAGCTCCGCACCGGTCGCCCGTCTCCACCGGTCGCCGTCGGCCAATCCCTGAAGAGCACCGTCCTTACACTACCGCCCTACATGTTTACAGGCCACTCGATTGCCTTCGGTTGGGGAGAAAGAGAAGACACTTGTCGCTGGCTTCAGGGGCTTCTTCCTCCCAGCTTCACTGATATATATATATGCAACGAACACCCCACTGGAAGCTCTCTCGGCTGGCTGCTGGATAGCTGGGCGGTTGGTCAGAGGTTGATAGTGAAAGGAGAAGGTCATTCGAAGAAAAAGAAAGCTTCGTCTCGATGTCGTAGAGGCGAGGTGAAGAGAGGAGAGTGAGGGTGGGAGGTTACCCTGGGGGGGAAGAGCTTATGCTCTATTCGCCCTTCCACCGGTGTATCTGCTTTCCCTTTTCTTGTTGCTTCTTTGGTTACGGGGTAGATCCTTTTGCTGTACTCCGTTTCCCCTTTTCTTATTATGGATGAATAAAAGGAAAGCGTTTGCAACACATATTGTTATACTTCATCGATTTCTTCCTCTCCCCACCTCTACATCACCCGGGGTCCTCGAAAGCTTGCCCTTCTGTGGCATGACCTTTGAGGGAACCCGTTTGAAGGGTGAACATTCATAGCCGTTCATGGCGAACATCCGTCCCTGTGAAACTTCCACGAAATCATCACCCGTGAGATGCTGGAACTCTTGAAGGGTAGTCCTCGAGCCTCCGCACGCACTTATGGGTTAACGGAGGTCTCACTCCGAGTTTTGAGGTTCACCCCAGAGTAATCCATTTGGTGTTCCTCTATTTTTCTCTGGCAAAGCCTCAGTCCGGGGGAGATGCTGCCCAATTTTTGCCAGAGCCAAGAACACTACTAACGAGGAACAAGAACATGCAAGAACGAACACTCGAACTACTCCTTGAGGATAAGAACAACACATGTTGGAAGCCACTAAAACAAACTGAACCTCCCAGTTCCTACACAAACCTCTCTAAACAAAACACTTGAACCCTCATGCTAATTCACCTTAACAAACAATTAAAATACTTAAACTTCCTCTCCACAAACTTAATCCACCAATTGGGTGAATAAACCAATCATCAAATCAACTTGTAGGTGAAGGAAAGAAGAAATAGAACCAAGAAGAATGAAAGAAAACCTCACAGAAGCTATCCCGACGCGCCCCTAATCCGGCGTGGGCTAATCCGGCGCGGTACCCCCCCCCCCCCCGCGTCGGTTTAGCTTCACACTCAAAATTCCCTTATTTTTCTTGGTGTATACCCGGCGCTCCCCTCCTCCATTGGCCATCAACCGGCGCGCCCCTCCATCTTCTTGACCATTAACCGGCACGCCCCATGGCCCCACTTAAACCGACGCGCCCAACCTTTGCACCTCCTATTTCGGCGTGCCCTCTTGGGCATCTTTAACCGGAGCGCCCTTCTCTACCCTTGGCATTGCCTTAACCGACGCGCCCCTTGGCATCCCCTTAACCGGCGCGCCCATTTGTTTCGTTAAACCGGCATGCCTCATAAAAGAAAACACAAATTAACTAAAATTGAAGAAAAGGTTTGAAACTAATGAATAAAACAAAAGAAGAGACCTAAACTAATAAAAATAAATGAAAGGAATATGAAGCCAACAATCAAAATATCACCCCTGTCATAATCAAAATTTTCTTCTGAGGGTGCTGCCCCCAGAAACCCCCGCAAGGGATGCTGCCCCCTTGATCCCCGCCACCTGACCGGGCAGGTGGAACCCCGCGACCTGACCGCGCTGGTCGATCCGCGTGCGAGGGTGCACGTTGGCGAGTTCGGGCTTCACACTTAACGATTCACTTCCCCAGACTGTGCGTGAAGAGAAAAGCAATGACGCCCCGTGGCATCGGACGTGGACCTCGGGAACCCCGTTATGGCCATAGTTCGAAACCATCTCGGGCCAATAGTTCGTCAAAACTAACCCACCTCTACCGGGATCCAATCCGGCACCCACATTAAACTTGTCGTACCTATGGCAGACATCCGTATGGCTTTGCCATTGTCTTCGATGCTTCAAATGCGGACTCTCATCCGAATAATGAATGGTCCGTTAGTGACCGACACATATACCGGGATCTAATCCTGCCCTTGCATTAAACTTGTCATACTCTTGGCAGACATTTGTACGGTTTGTCACCGTCTCTTACACTACAAATGCGGACTTCCGTCCGAACAAGAAATGGTCCGCTAGTGACCGACATGCACGTATCTATGAGCATTTACTCCCCCATGCGGGTTTGTTTAAATAGGATTCAAGATTTCTGCTCTCGCTTTGTTACCATGATTCTTTAGGCCATGAGGCCCTTATTCCCGGTGATTAATCAAGGGTGTTCCCCTCTTTGAGGGGATGTAAATGACGCCGTGACCTTTGTGGCACGGCGGGTTTTGGTCCCGACCCGAACTACACGATTGTATGATTAGTCAAATCGAGCGCACAGTAAATCATCACTTTGTGACTGGCACGCCCACGCACTTAATAAACCCAATAAACAAATAAACAACGATCTTAATAAAAAGTGCGTCCACAGCCAACTGATCGGCAAGTGCCCGAGCCTCCTCCTGGCTTGACTGAAATTGGGCTCGAAATGAAGTTGCCTCCCGCCGAGAGACCTCGAGCTCGGAAGTCAATTGATTGATCCTCCGATCAGACTCAGCATTGTTAGGGTGCTAGGCCCGGATACAGAGGGGGGGTGAATGTATCCCTCTATGAAAAGTGGCCAAATAAAAACTTGGATGCTAGAGATAGACACAGAATAGAACCAATTCGATTCAACTCAAATACAAACACTTGGAGCGTGCCTATCCAAGCATCTAGCGGAAGCAGATCAAGCAATTAAATCACTGCTCAATAGATTTTTAGGTGGTTCGGTCCTCCAGACCTACATCCACCCCTCACTCCCAACCGGAGTGAGGCTTCACTAGCAAACGCTAGAACCAAGCAGACTCAGTCTGCAAATAGTTGCTGCCACACAGCTTGACCAGGGGAACAGCCTCCCCTCTTCCTCCCAACCGGAGGGACACCCAAGTGACTCCCAGCCACTTGGAAACTAGAGGTCGCAGACCTCTCTTCCTCCAGACCAGGAGGGACCCGACCTCAGTCCAGAGGATCGGAAGTACAAAGGTAATCAGAAAACAAAGGAAAACAATAAACGAAAATAACACAGCAATCAGAAGGCTGTAAAGATGAAAACACAGATGTGGCTCTCAACGGAGCTGACTGGCCTGGATCTGATCCACGGTCCAGTAAGAACTAGTCTTTAGATGAAGCTTCTTCTTCCTCTTCTCTTCTCTCTCACTTTCTTTTTCTCTTAACCCTCACGAGCTCTCTAACTCTCTCTTACTCTACTTCTCCTTCTGCTCTTCTTCTCTTTCTTTTCTTCTTCTTTCGCAGGCTTGTTGACACCCGGAAAATGAACAAGGGTGAAAGCATAATTGAAAAGAAGATCTGACCAACAGCGAAAGACTAATGATGAAGCTTATCAACCTTTCACCCGGCTAAAGCCCTTGTCGGCCAAAGCTGATGCCCGGTGCCAATGTCACTCAGACGGCAGCACTGATAAAGCAGCAGTCACTCGACTAATGAGATCTTCCAGCCCTTTAAGAAGAGTTGTACTACTGCTTCGTCCAAGAAGTCACAGACGATATGCCAGGGTAAGTCAGATGTCGGCTTACTGACGGAAGTAATATGAGATAAAGATGAAGCCAGCACCGGCAGATGAAGATGGTAAAGGCTCCTGAGAAGATAGAGCAGAAGAAGAGTCGTCTCCACAGATTATGCACCCAGCTGAGGTCTTCCCAGACTAAAGCTGATATCCGAGCTCGTCGTCATTTGAGTGACGATATTGATAAGATGATACCCGGTTTTATCACCGTTCAGATGACAATCCTGATAAAACCCCTGTCTACGGACTGATAAAATCCCTGTCTACGGACTGATAAAACCCCTGTCTACGGACTGATGAAATCCCTATCTACGGACTGATGAAACCCCTGTCTACGGATTGATGAAACCCCTGTCTACGGACTGATGAAATCCATGTCTGCGGACTGATAAAACCCTATCTGCGAACTGACGAAAATAGCAATCACGATTTCGATACAAGATATTTCATAGATGATAGACCCTTTGGGGGTGATGATACACTTAAAGAAACCCCAAGTGGGCCTGTATGAAGGTGGCGCCGAAAGCCCGTGTCGAAGCCCAAATACTGGCGCCGAGAGACCAGATTCGAGCGCGCCGGGAAGCTTACCTCAAGCGCGCCGTGAAGGTGCCTGTCGAAAAGAAAAGAGGAAAAGGGTTATAAAACCCCCTCCCTTTGGAGAGAAGAGGTGGAGAAAAGAGGTGGAGAGAAGAGGAGAAAAAGCCAAGTCGGAGAGAAAAAGGGGATCGATAGAAAAAGGGGATCGATCGGAAGAAAGAAAAGGGGGAAAAAGATAGAGCAATAGAAAGATAGGGAAGGAGTCCTGTTCGGAGAGCAAGAGCCACCCCCCTTTCAACCAACAGAGAAGAGAAGAAGAAGGAAGGCTCCAGGTGGGCACTGGGGAGGGAGAGGAGTCAATGCTCCACCCTCCCCTCCTCCATGTTTTCTTTTCTTTGATGTAATATAGCGAGTCTTTTCTCGATTTATCAAATGTAGCCGGAGAGTTCCGGCCTTGATTTTTACCTTTCTGTCTTGCATTTCTCTTTCATGATCAGTGTAAGATTTTTTATGCAATGCAATGAAACATCGATATGGCCCGCCTGGGCACTGATTGATCAAGACATCCGATCTCTGTCTCTCTATGTGTATGGTCTTTGTCTGAAAGAAAGTATAGATTAGACTCTTCGAGTTTCAGAGCCGATCGTATGGGTCTGTTCTTCGAAGAGGGACGAGGATAGGACTCCTACCCCTATCTAATGGGTTACTGAGTTTTATTCTCTTCTTCCCTCTCCTATCTTAATGACTGATTCTCTGCATATAATCTGAGTTTTTCTGTCGAGCTCCTTTATGCGGTTTAGGGACCAAAGACATCAATCTCTTGGTTTCCTGGACTGTCTAGCTCTGATAAATGATGATCCGATCCCTGGGTCCTCCATTCTAAGTCTTGAATGCTTAGGGCCTGAAGTTTCTGCGTTGAGAGTCCCCCCTTCGTCGGTTTTCAATGTCACTGGGCTCGCCCGGAGGGGTCAGAGGACAGTCATCTCTTGACTCCCCCAGATGGCCTGCAACAAGCAGATAAAACCCTCCACAGGATCAGGTGATGGTCTGGTTTCTTTCATTGATTCCACCGTCCAATTCCCTTGGCACCCTTCTAATAGAAGCATCCATGAAATTCCCCTTTTGCACTTCTGGCCCGGCATCAATTCGAGCTTGAAATCCCCAAAAAAACATCTGAACAGAGCATCGTTATTAAGCTCTGAAACCCTGAAATACTGTAACAATTCCACCTTCTCGGCGTGCAAGTTTCCCCGCCGAAAACCCCTCTGCCGAGAAGTCTGTCCCCTTAGCTAAACGACAAACCAATCTGTTAGCTAAACACTTTCCACATGAGTCTCTGTGCAAGGCTCCCGGCGGCAGACTCCCGGCGCGGCCAGGAGCGCGCCGGGAAGCCCTCTGCCGAGAGCCCCTCCTCCTTGTCAGCCATTCACCCCCCCTTTTTTGCCAAACCTGATGCTGGCCCTTCCCGGCGCCACCTTCCCGGCGCGCCCAGGAGCCCGCCGGGAAGCTCCACGCCGAGGGCCTTCCTCCCTCTTTTGGACGGCTAAGCCCCTGGCCGAGACCCATTTTTTTGGCCGCCGAAAACCCCTGGCCGAGACCCCCTTTTTGGCCGCCGAAAGCCCCTGGCCGGGACCCCCCTTTTTGACCGGCTGAACCCCTGGCCGAGACCCTCTTTGGCCGCCGATTGAACCCAGGCCGAGACCCTTTTCCCTTGGCCGATTATGCCCCAGGCCGAGATCCCCTCTTTGGCCAATATTAAAGCCACGCTGAGATCCCTCCTTCAGTCAACGAAATCCACTCCGAGGCCCATCTTTGCACCATCTTTCTTCAAACTTCTTAATCTCCCCATACATCTGTTTAAGGGGATACTCACAGACCATCACTTGTGTCTTGATGAGATACAATAATGGGGAAGAGCTCCCCTACAGCTCTCGTCCCGAATCCAGATTTCACCGCTGCCTTATGAACCCAAAGAACCATGTCATTACATGTGTTCTGATGGGTTCCAAGGGAATATTGATCAATGATATGAAGGCAAGAGATGTCCCTGGGCCTGGTGCCCATCTTTGTTCGGTCGTTGTCCCGGCTCTCCGTGGATGACGACCTATCCTCCCTTGGCATAATCCAGGTTGAGGGAACATGCTGCCAAAATTTACATATACCCCACCAATTGAGTGTGGTACTCTCTTCTAACCCCGCTGGCCCACGGAGTTATGCCCTTGCGTGATCTCCGATGGTCCTCCGAAGGGGGATATTAATAAGACATCGCACTCGTACCGGGTGTGTTACATCAGGCCGGTCCCCATCCGGATTCCGGGTTATGTGTATATACCCGATCTTTTACGGATCCTACCCTGCCGCTACATGGGTGGTTTCCTAATCCCCACTTAGCATCATCCAAGATGGTGGGAATATGCCGTCGGGTTTCTCCCGTAATTAACAAACCCCTGCTCTGTTCAAATACATTTAACGTCTTGCAAATAGATGAATTTTGTCTCCTTTGAGCATACGGCTTTACCGCTGTCTTCCTCCTACCTCTAGCGTTTAATCAAGGGTTGTCTTCCTTAGGGAGGACGTAATTAACGTCATAGCGTTCAGGGTATGACGGACTTCTAGTCCAGACACGATCACTCACAATCGACTGACCATGTCAGAGCGAGCGCACAATAAGAATCGTCACCACTGTGACTGGCACGCCAATGAACCAATAAATCAATAAATAATAAATCAATCCAATAAATTAAATTAAATAAATAAATAAAGATATCATAAAAAAATCCGCGTCCACAAGTCTGGCACGCCCGGTGGGACAGGTCTCCCTTCATCTTTACGCTAAGGTAGGAGGCCCAGCGGGCCCCCCTCAAATTTCTGATTCCGTGTGTTTCCTTGTTTCCAGGAAACTACGATGACAACACAAATCGCGTCTGTATGCTTCGACAAGCAACCGGTGGACATGCACGTCCAGGAGGGGTACCTGGCGGTACCACTGGCGTTCGGTTCGTTTCCCCCAACTGTCGGGCTGCCCAACTGCTTGGGCGTTGTCTACACCGACCTTCTACAGGTCGATAACGAGGAGCAAGGCGCTGCTACAAACGCCCCAGTGGAGGCCGCTGATCGCAAGGATGGCTTACCGAAGAAAACGGCCCCCACGGCCGTCGCCTGCTACGTCCATCATGTACAGAAAAGGGACATGGTCCCCACTGCTGCCCAGAAGGGGAAGAAAACCAACCGGAGGAACCGGTCTACTGCTGTTGATTGTCGCCTTTCCAATTCCAGAAAGACGATAATGATGGGTGCTATTAGGGCGAACCTCGACGGTCGCCCCAGGGGAGTCCGGCCGGACAGAATCGTCCCGACCATCCCAACTGACAACAAGTTCTAGGTTTTGGCCGCTAGGAGGGCCAACTGGGAAGCTGCTGAAAAGAAGCCGCTGGCGCCCAAGCCAGCAAAATACAAACAGGTCTGGCGATCGAAGAGGATCCAAAGCTGGGCCCCAGCTGAAGACAGAGAGAACCTCACTGATATCACTGTTGCCCGCCTCAGAGCAGGGGGCAGAAGGGAGATGAAGAAAGATGAAAGAAATGCTACTGCTGCCTACCCCAGGACCCGGGGGAAGAGTGATGAGATTGGGGGTCAAGAAAGAAATATGATTGCTGTTCGTCCCATGATGAGGGGCGGAAGATATGAGACCAGGGAAAACTTCACCAACACCCATCCCATGGCCAGGGGCAAGAGATGGGAAGAGAAGATCTACAATGCTGCTGCCAACCGCTGCCAAGTTGGCAATATAAGAAGAAGTGAGCCAGTCACTATGGTTACTGCAAGAAGATCAGGAGCCTGTGCCAGACAGGCTGATATCTTCAAATATCCCAGGGCCGAACATCTGAATGCTCGGGTGACAAGACTGGCCTGGCAGCAAAAGGGCCAGGACAGACTGATGCTCCGACCTGAGCCGCAAAGGCGCGACCCAGAGGAGACTAAGCAGGTAGTCCAAGACTACTTCCACTACCTAGGGAGCTCTGCCCTAGGCCAGCAAAGACTATCCCGTGCCTTGGGCACCAGGGATGATGAAGAAGAAGAAACCTTCCAAGAAATGATGATCGAAGCCTCTTCCTCCGATTCGAATGACTATGAAGAAGGCCTCAGGGCCGGATATAATGAAGAAGACCTGTACGAGGAAGAAGCCAAAGAAAGAATATCGGTCTTTGACCGGCTCAGATGTCCTAGCCAAATAAAAAGAAAGGTCTACAGGCGGAAAGGAAAGATGCAAATCTTCGCCTGCAATATGGCTGGACTGGCCAGGGGGCAAGATATACTACCAACTCAGCCAGATGAATTGCTCAGGCTGACAACTAGACCTGGTCCTGTCACCAGAAGAGGCCAGGCAGCAAAAGATAAGATGAAAATTGATGATGAAGCCTGCAGGGTTACCACTATGACAGTTAATGTGGTAACAGCGGAAGATGGAGATAACCCCTTCGTTGATGATGCTGAAGGGACTTCTGAAGATATACAAATTCCATCAACCATGGATCCCATGATCCAGATGATGTTCAGAAGATACCAACAGGAGATCAATGCTCTCCGAAGACAGCTCAATGAGAGACAGGAAGCTACATCAGTCTCGAAGCAAGCGGAACCTACGGGGCAGACATCCAGCTCCACAGAAACAACTATCCTGGCTAATCCTCTCTTAGCTGATAAGGGCAAAGCACCAAGTCAACCTGTTCCACAGCAAACAATAGCTCAGCCCTCTGTGTCTCAGACGCAGCCTACCGCGCCCATCTTGTGCGCCACTGTGATGACAACTCCTCACAGCCAGCAACAAGCTCACTTCTTCCCAGAAGAGATAGATCCAGCTGTAGCCCACAAGCAGATGATTGAAAGAATTATGGAAATGAAGCTGTCAGAAAAGACTGGCGGTGATGCGGGTACTTATGATGTGTACAAGGTACCGTATCCTCCCCAGTATGCTGCCAAGAAACTACCTCCAGGCATCAGCAAGCCGCCAAAGTTTGAGAAATTCAATGGCCAGGGCTCCCCTAGGGAGCATATAGCCTACTATACTACAATCATGGGCGACCTAGCAGTCGATGAAGCCTATCTGCTCAAGTTCTTTGGCTCGTCCCTCACTGGGTTGGCCTTTGAATGGTATTCAAGCTTGTCAGCAGGATCAGTGGTTGATTGGCCCGATATGCAGAGAAAATTCCGCGACAGGTTTCATGTCACGGAGAGGGAAATCACAATAGCAGAACTGTATGCTACCAGGCAGAAACAGGATGAAACTGCACTGGAGTACATCAAAAGATGGAGAAATCTAGCCATGAGATGCAGAAGACCTCCTCATCAGGAGGATGCAGTGCAGATATGCAAGCAGAACCTCAGGAGGGAGGTACTAGAAAAAATGATCGGTGCAGATGTCAAAACATTTGACCGACTGAACAATATAGTGGCGGAGGTCGAGACGTTCTTGTCCAAATGTCCGACCGTCAATGCTCCCGCCGTGCCAAAAGGTAAATCCAATGATCGGCGGCCGTCACACTCTGAGGCCAACACCGTCGATTTTAGAACCTTTGAGCAACAAAAAGGGAAGAAAGGGGCAGATGAAGCTCCCCTGATGGCAGATACAGCAGAAAGAAGAGACAAAGTCTCTCTGAGGGACAGGATGAGAAGGGCTTACTCTTTTCCCAAGGATAAGACTGCAGCATTATTTAACTGGGCATATAAGTTCAATAAGGTAACATTGCCTGAACCGAAGAAGCCCGAAGATGCAGAAAAGAAAGATGATCCGATGTTCTGTCCCTTTCACCGGGTGTTGGGGCACGCAATTGAGGACTGTTATGTCTTCAAAGATATCATGGAAGGAATGGTCAAGAAGGGTGAACTGCAGCTGGGAGATTACTAGGTGAAGCCACCTCGGCCACATGAGCTTCCGCCCTAGAGGGTGGCCGCCAATATGATCTCAATCTATCAACAGCTGCCTAGGGAAGCCATTGAAGAATGCACCAGGCACACCTGTGAAGCCTGCTTCCTCACCCCATTGAGAGATCAGGAAGGATGGCAGACGGTACCCACAAAAAATAGAAAGAAGACTCCCGCAGTCAAAACCAACGGAGCAGTTATCCGGGGTGTCACCCCAAGGCCTGAGTCGCCTCCAATAAAGCCAATATGGCCTACAGTTGAGATCGGACCAGTCATCCAGATCCATACTCGCAACCGGAGGAGACAAACTCCCCTCCCTGCACATAAAGAAGAAAGTCCTGCAACCAGGCGTCTGCAGCAATATATTAATGAGCTTGATGAGTATGAGCAGAAAAAGCCGAAACACCTGTTGGTGAAAGACTGTATACTCTGGGAGCAGCTCGAAGAGTTGAAAATTGAAGAGCAGCCGGAGGCAGAACAAAGAAAAGATGAGACTGAGTCCTTCTGGGGGCAGGAACTAGCAAAGCCAACTTCCCAGAAAAAGAAGAGACGGCCTAAGGCCAAAAAGGGAAAGAAGGTCACGACAGTACAATGCAATACTCTGTCGGTACTCTTTTCTCTGCCCGGGGAGGATGATGAACAAGAAGCATCAGATGCCCCGCTAGAAGCCAATCATGCTGAGGCCTCTACCTCAGCCCATGCAACACGTTCTGGGAGAAAATGGGGGCGTCCGCCACCAGCTAACCATAATATTACGTTCAGAGGGGAGCAACCCTATCAGATCCCGAAACCAGAGGTGCGCGGTGTCCAGGTTCCTCCCCCTGCCAGCTTGTACCAAGGAAAAGATAAAGCAGAAGGAGCCCCTTCATTCCTGGAGTTCCTGTCCAGCTTAGAACACGAGCAACTGGCTCACACTGCTCCAGCTAAAAGCAATAAGTGCCAGCAGACGGTAGATAGAAAGCAGAAGCAGCATGAAGAAAATGAAGAAAATAGCCCTCTAGCAAAGCCAGGGGCAGTCATTACAAAAGAAGCCCTCCGGGAGACCGATGAAGAAAATTAAACTGGGACTGGGCAGCAAAGGCCACAGGCACCACATGAACCTCCAAGACACCGGTGGGCAGAGGAGATGAGGCTGTCTAATGTTCGGGTTGGCAGTCGAATCATGAAAATGTTGAAGAAGCTCCCCACCAGATTCTCCATCTGGGAGATACTCTCTCTGAGTGAAGAGGCCCGCCAAGCAATTGTGGATGCCCTGCGGTCGCCGGCACAATATGAAGCACTCTTAACGGAAGTGAATTCGGGGCCATCAGTCACATTCACAGAAGATGATATGCTGATCCCAAATGCCAGTCACAACAGACCGTTGTATATGAGGGGCTCCCTGAACTGTCAGTCGCTGAGCAGGATACTGATAGATCCCGGGGCTGCTGTAAATATTCTCCCGTATCGCATCTATCAGAAATACTACTTTGATCTGCAGCTTACCAAGGTCAGAGACATGAAGATTGCTGGGTTCAACCAGAAATGTGAAACACCTCTCGGGGTGGCTGATTTCAACCTCACATTGGGCGACCTCACTACCGTGGTACGATTCTATGTGATCGACTCCAACACCACGTATAAGGCCCTGTTGGGGAGACCGTGGCTGCATGAATATCAGATAGTGCCATCCACGCTACACCAATGCATAAAATACTGCCATGAAGGAAAGGAAGAAAGGGTGTTTGCAGACCTACATCCCTTTGAAGTGTTCGAATGCCATATGCTCGATGCCTCCTACTACACCGAGGTGTCACAAAAGGATGAAAAGAAAGAGGCTGTGATCAGCCAGAAGAAGCCGGCGACGAAGGCAAAAGCTTGGTCTCCACCGCCACCCAGGGGCTATGTTGAAAAGCATGAAGTACCTCACATCTCTTATGCTGATGATTTTGCTCGGATCACCCCTCCTAGCATCCATCCAGATAGCACTGATCAAGAAATGAAAGAAAGGTGCATACAGGTGAAGGTCCCACGAGGTTTAATCAAACCCGTCGCCAGCCTAGAATACCAAACAGTGCTGCCACTGAAGACTATGGAAATCCCTCGCTTCTGCGAGCCACCTACCATATTCTACACCGGGGAGGCAGTCGAAGAAGATGATCAAGACTGCATGGTCCCTGAAGAAGCCGCAAACCGGATGGTGCCGATTACAGGTCTGGAGTACACTACCCAGCAGGTTTCGCAGATGTTCTCCAAGATGCAAATGCCATCACTACAATCTGCAGCCCAGAAGAAAGCATTCAGGGAGCTATGGGATCCGCCTCGAGATAATAAGGAACTGAGGAAGATCACACAGCATCCGGGATTGGGTTATACCCTTCAAGAATATTATGAAGTCGAGGTGGATGTCATCTCTACCTTCTACCAGCATGGGGACTCCCCTGGGATAGGATATGATCAATATCCCTTTGAGGATGAAGAGATTATGTATCAAACCATAACAGACAATGAAGCCCAAGATGACCAGCCAAAAGCAGGGATGTCTGATAAAACTGAGAGGGGTCGGTGCTGGAAGGACCCGTCCTGCAAGAAGGATCTATTCCAGGCCGAAGCACAATTTGATACGGGAACCCCGGATGAAGACCAGATGGCCAAAGAACTGAGAGAATGCCTGGAATTTGAGCGCATTCTGGAAGAAGTCCGAGCTCTACAAAAAGATGACCTTTCAGGGGAGCCTGCAACAGAAAGATCCCTAAGAGCGGAAGATTCCACTTTTGAATTCTCTTCTGAACCAGTCTCGTCCTCGGGGCAGACTCAACAGAATCCGATGGTATCAGCCTTATATGATAAGCCGACATCCGATGATGAGCAGGATAACGATACAAAAGAACATGAAACTGAAGAGAATTATGTCCCGGGAGGCTTTATTGATTTGCAAGAAGCCCCACCCGAAGTTGAGGACGGAGGCCAGGCCACCGTCGATGAGCTGATAGAAGTGAATCTGGGGTCAGCAGATGAGCCAAGGCCGACATTCCTCAGTGCACTGCTAGAACCAGCTGCCAGAGAACAGTACATACAGTTTCTGAAAGAGTTCCGAGACTGCTTTGCATGGACATATGATGAGATGCCGGGACTGAGCTCTGATGTGGCACAGCACCGATTGGCGATAGACCCGGGGGCAAGCCCTGTAAAGCAGCCTTCAAGGAGAATGCGTCCCGAACTGATAAATCAGATCAACAAAGAAGTCGACAAGCTGATCAATGTGGGCTTTGTTGAAGAGAACCAATATACTACATGGTTGGCCAATATAGTGCCCGTGAAGAAGAAAAATGGGCAGATCAGAATATGTGTAGATTTCAGGGACCTGAATAAGGCTTGTCCAAAAGATGATTTCCCAGTGCCAATTACTGAAGTAATGATCGATGCAACCACTGGCCATGAAGCCCTGTCATTCATGGATGGGTCATCCGGATATAACCAGATCTGGATCGCTGAAGAAGACAGAGTGCACACTGCATTCCGCACTCCGAAGGGGATATTCCACTATAAAAGGATGCCGTTCGGCCTCAAGAATGCCGGCGCTACCTATCAAAGAGCTATGACAAAGATCTTTGATGATTTGCTCTTCAAGAAGGTAGAGTGCTACATCGATGACCTGGTGGTGAAAACCAGCAGAAAAGAAGACCATTTGCAGGATCTGAGAGTAGTGTTCCAGAGGTTGCGCAAATATGAGCTCAAAATGAATCCTATGAAATGTGCCTTCGGCGTGTCCAGTGGAAAATTCCTTGGGTTCATTGTCCATCATAGGGGCATTGAGATTGACCCATCCAAGATTAAAGCTATCCAGGAGCTCCCTCCACCAAGGAATCTCCACGAGCTGAGATCTCTATAAGGGCGTTTGGCCTACATCCGACGATTCATATCAAATCTGTCGGGGAGATGCCACCCTTTTCACAAGCTCATGATGAAAGATGTGCCGTTCCTCTGGGACGATGGCTGTCAGGAGGCCTTTGAGAAGCTGAAAGAATATCTCAAAACCCCTCCAGTGCTGGGGGCACCTATTAAGGGCAAACCCCTGATACTGTACATTGCAGCCACACACTGTTCCCTGGGGGCAATGCTAGCACAGATAAATGAAGAAGGCAAAGAGCAGGCTCTATACTACCTGAGTAGGAGGCTGATCAGAACAGAAGAAAGCTACAGCTATATAGAAAAGACATGCTTGGCACTAGTCTTTGCCGTTAAAAAGCTCCGGCACTACATGCTGTCACATGAAATCAGATTGATATCTACAGCAGATCCACTCAAATACATACTGACTCAACCAGTACTGAAAGGCCGGTTGGGAAAATGGGCAGTAATTCTGATGGAATTCGATATCACGTATATACCCCAGAGGGCAATAAAAGGACAGGCTGTGGCCGATTTCTTCGCAGAACATCCTGTGCCAGAGAATGATATGTTGGGGACTGAGTTACCCGATGATGAGACACTAGAAGCCTGCCAAGCTTAGTCAACTATGTGGAAGCTATTCTTTGATGGAGCATCTAGAACAGAGACGGACTCCGATGGAAAGACCAGAATACGGGCCGGAGCCAGTATTGTGCTGAAATCGCCGGAAGGGGAGGTTGTGCATACTTCCTGTTCTATAAACAAGTCCTGCACTAATAATGAAGCAGAGTATGAAGCTCTGATAATCGGACTGCATATAAGCCTCAACATGGGTATCCAGATGCTTCAGGTATTCGGGGATTCAATGTTGATAATAAAGCAAATCCAAGGTGAGTTCGAAGTGCGAAAGCCGGAGTTGAACCCCTACCACCAAAAAGCTGTGTGCCTCATGGCGAAATTCTATCATATTGAGCTCAAGCATGTGGGCCGTGCACATAATGCCCAGGCTGATGCATTGGCAAAACTAGCCAGCTCAATAGCAGTCCCACCGGATGAGACACTGAACATTGTTGTTATAAATCGGCGGCAAGTCCCCAGCATGCTAGAAGGTTGCCCCGAAGAAAATGAAGTCGCCACGATCAGTACAGAACAGGCATCCGATTGGAGACAACACCTGCTACAATGGTTTTTACACCAACAGCTGCTGCAGAAAAGAGAAGAAAAGATGAAACTCCTGCGAATCAAAGATTCTTATGAATTCAGGAATGGGACTCTGTTCCGAATAATGGCAGATGCACGCAAGAAGATTCTGCTCCGCTGCCTGTCCACTGAGGAAGCTTGGCAAGCAATGAAAGAAGTACATGCTGGGACAGCAGGTGCCCACCAGGCTGGCCCCAAGATGAAGATAGAAATCAAGAAGCTGGGCTACTATTGGCCCACTATGTTTGAGGACTGCTGCACATTTGCAAAGTCATGCCAGAAGTGTCAGGAGCATGCTGTTGTGCCTAGAAGGCCACCTACGATTCTGCACCCTACAGTCCCTAGCTGGCCGTTTGCACAATGGGGAACTGATGTATTCGGTCCACTACCGACTTCCTCGGCCGGGCATAAGTATATACTGGCCATAACAGATTACTTCTCCCGATGGCCAGAGGCTATAGCACTAAGAGAAGTCACTGGTGAGTTGGTCGCTAGATTCATCAAGCAAAACATCATCTTCCGGTTTGGGATCCCCGGCCGAATAATATCTGACAATGGGAGTCATTTCAGAAATCAGAAAATCTATCGGCTTGCCGAGAAATATAAGATCGAATGGAGGACTTCCACTCCTTACAATCCACAGGCAAATGGATTGGCAGAAGCTTTCAATAAGACTTTGTGCACCCTGCTGGCCAAAGTCGTTAGTGCCAGTAAGAAGGACTGGGAAGAAAAGATGTATGAAGCTCTGTGGGCGTACCGCACTGTCTTCAAAACACCTACAGGGTGCTCACCATACTCCTTGGTATACGGCTCAGAGGCAGTAGTCCCACTAGAGCTGGAAGTCCCGTCACTCAGAGTGGTAGTCCAATACGACCTAGCCCATGGCGAACAAACCAATGCAGAAAGAAGATTAGAAGAATTGGCTGAATTGGAAGGGAAGCGCCTCCAAGCTCAGAAGAATATCCAAATGTATCAGGTCCGCATGGCCACTGCATTTAACAAACTCGTAAAAGGATGAGAATTTAAGAAAGGTGACCTCGTCATGGTCAAGAAAAAAGAAGTCATGGCGTCCAACCCGAAGGGAAAGCTAAATCCCAATTGGGAGGGTCCATATGTGATACAAAGGGTCTACGAAGGAGGGGCCTACATAGTTGTTAATCATCGAGGGGAGATCCAATTCTCACCACTCAACGGTAAACACCTAAAGTTGTATCATGCTGCACAGCTGATATTCCCCGAGTAATCGGGCAAGAGATACCTTTTTCTTGGTCTAGCGGCACTACGCCCTAGCCGAGACACCCTTTCCTTGGCCTAGCGGCACTCCGCCCTAGCCGAGATACCCTCTCCTTGGCTTAGCGGCACTCCGCCCTAGTCAAGATACCCTTTCCTTAGCCTAGCGGCACTCCGCCCTAGCCGAGATACCCTTTCCTTGGCCTAGCGGCACTCCGCCCTAGTCAAGATACCTTTTCCTTGGCCTAGCGGCACTCCGCCCTAGCCGGGATATCTTTTTCTTGGTTTAGCGGCACTCCGCCCTAGCCGAGCTACCCTTCCTTGGTCTAGTGGCACTCCGCCCTAGCCGAGCTACCCTTCCTTGGTCTAGTGGCATTCCGCCCTAGCCGAGATACCCTTTCCCTGGCCTAGCGGCACTCCGCCCTAGTCAAGATACCTTTTCCTTGGCCTAATGACACTCCGCCCTAGCCAAGATATCCTTTCCTTGGTATAGTGACACTCCGTCCTAACCAGGCTACCACTTATCGTGATCTTGTGTCGTCACGGTCTGACACCCTCTAAACAGGAAGGGGGGGGATAGAAGAAAATAAAAAATATATATATAAAAAAATGGGGTTAAAAATAGAGATACCCCGCCAGTCTTGTTCGGACATTCTGAACAAGGGCAAAAATGCTAAAACCCAGCTGTGGTGAAAACCCGAAAGGGCACTGCAGGCAAAATCGGGTACCCCGCCATGCGAAAACCCGAAAGGGTGCACGGGCAAAAGCAAGAGGGGGCTGGCTCTGGTGAAAACCTGAAAGGGCACTTGGGTCGGTAATGTGGTAACCACGAAGAAACCCGCATATCTCTTTACGTCCCGCCGTGATGAAATCCATCCAGTTTAGACCTTACGTCTACCCTGATGAAATTTATGAAATCCTTGCATTGGTATAAACCCAATACCGATGATGAAACCCGTTGCTGATTGATTGGCGCATTGCTCGATCAGCGATGAAACCTGTCCAGTTTAGACCTTACGTCTATCCTGATCAAACCTATAGAAATCCTTGCATTGGTATAAACCCAGTACCGATGATGAAACCCGTTGCTGATTGATTGGCGCATTGCCCGATCAGCGATGAAACCTTTCCAGTTTAGACCTTACGTCTATCCTGATCAAACCTATAAAAATCCTTGCGTTGGTATAAACCTAATACCGATAATGAAACCCGTTGCTGATTGATTGGCGCATTGCCCGATCAGCGATGAAACCTGTCCAGTTTAGACCTTACGTCTATCCTGATCAAACCTATAAAAATCCTTGCATTGGTATAAACCCAATACCGATGATGAAATCCGTTGCTGATTGATTGGCGCATTGCCCGATCAGCGATGAAACCTGTCCAGTTTAGACCTTACGTCTATCCTGATGAGACCTATGAAACCCTTGCATTGATGTTAGCACCCACATCAATGATGACATATGCACAAACTGCGCCCATCAGTTATAGAATCAAAGTTTCAATAAAAAAAAAAAGAGAGAAAGGGAGAAGAAAAGAAGAGACAAAATGGGGATAAAAATAGAGATACCACGCCAGTCTTGTTCAGGCATTCTGAACGAGGGCAAAAATGGTTAAAACCCAGCTGTGGTGAAAACCCGAAAGGGCACTGCAGGCAAAATCGGGTACCCCGCCACGTGAAAATCTGAAAGGACGCGTGGGCAAAAGCAAGAGGGGGCTAGCTCTGGTGAAAACCCGAAAGGGCACTTGGGTCAGTAATATGGTAATTCAAAAAGTTCCGTGCCAGCCGGCACGATACCTTCATCTACCTTCATTGGTAAAACCTTCCGTCGGTCATATGGCTCCATGCCCCACCGATGATAAAGCCTTTCTGGGACAGACCTTACGTTTGCCCTGATAAAATCCACATACCCCCATTCGCATGTCCCACCAACAATGAAACCCATCACTGTTCTGATGAAACCTATACATTCTTGGCAAAGTCCCACCTGCGATAAACCCTACTCAGTTTAGACCTTTCGTCTATTCTGAGGAAACTTATAAATCCTTTTCGCATCGATATAAATCCAATATCGATGATGAAATCAACTGTTGATCGATTAGCACCTCGCCCGATCAATGATGAAACCCTACTCAGTTTAGACCTTTCGTCTATTCTGAGGAAACTTATAAATCTTTTTTGCATCGATATAAATCCAATATCGATGATGAAATCAGCTGTTGATCGATTGGCACCTCGCCCGATCAATGATGAAACCCTACTCAGTTTAGACCTTTCGTCTATTCTGAGGAAACTTATAAATCCTTTTTGCATCGATATAAATCCAATATCGATGATGAAATCAGCTGTTGATCGATTGGCACCTCGCCCGATCAATGATGAAACCCTACTCAGTTTAGACCTTTCGTCTATTCTGAGGAAACTTATAAATCTTTTTTGCATCGATATAAATCCAATATCGATGATGAAATCAACTGTTGATCGATTGGCACCTCGTCCGATCAATGATGAAACCCTACTCAGCTTAGACCTTTTGTCTATCCTGAGGAAACTTATAAATCCTTTTTGCATCGATATAAATCCAATATCGATGATGAAATCAACTGTTGATCGATTGGCACCTCGCCCGATCAATGATGAAACCCTACTCAGTGTAGACCTTTTGTCTATTCTGGGGAAACTTATGAACCCTTCTTGCATCGATATAAACCCAATATCGATGATGAAACCAGCTGTTGATCGACTGGCATTTCGCCCAATCAATGATAAAACCCTATTCAGTTCAGACCCTACGTCTGTCTTGATGAAAACCACATATCCTGTAATCATCCCACCTGCTATAACCTCTACCCAGTCTAGACTTTCCGTCTATTCTGATAAGGCCCTTTCTTTCACATTCCTGCAAATTGTCTCCCTCACAGCACATATTGCCAAGAGGGACGTTTGTCGCTACCAACAGAATCCGGTTTAAGCACCTCTTCGGATGCCGTCACGTGGTGGAGCGAGTTCCCCATCCTTTCTCTGAAGGGGTGGACGCTCTCCTGCCAGATACGAGCCATTCGCATGAGGGGTTGCTAAAACCACTACCCCACTTCCCTGAAGTGATAAAACCACATGGAAAAGAAGGCGAATACATATAAAGCAAAATTTTTCTTTTCATTAAGAAGTGAGTACATAAAGGGCCCCGAGGGGACATTGTATCACAAAAGAGCACCAAAAAAAAGAGAGAAGAAGAAAAGAAAAAGAAAATGATTCATGGCTGCCGGAAGATATCCTCGAATGCCAGAAGACCCACAGAAGGGGCGGCTCCTAGTTCATGAAGCCGAGCCTCCTCTTCCTGCAGTCGAACAGACTAGTCTCGAAAGGATGCCACCTGCCCCTCTAATAAAGCTGCTTCTTCCTCGAGCTGTGGTCGAGAAGTTGTTAGCTGTGGCAGCTCAGCTCGGAGATCAGACAGTTCAACTTCCAGGATAGTTATCCGGTCGCGCACAAAATGCTCCCGCTCCGCCAAAGACTACATTTGACGATGTCGCTCCTGAAGGATAGAGTTCATCTTTGCCAGCTCGGACTTGCACTCCATTCTTTGCAACTTCAAGGCTGCCAATCTGTCCGACATGATGTGTGTCAAGAAATCCCGGCGATGAACAAATTTTAACAACAAAAGAACCCGCTGGGCCCATATTTCTGTGGGACATCCCATCGCCTGTAAGCCGACGGTGAAGCGCCCGGCTATCTCCTTCAACTGTGAATAAGTTAGTCCAGGTTGGGACTCCACCAGTTGACGCAGCATGCCTAGATGTTGCCAGACAAAACTTTCAGGGGAAGTGAAGCCAGGGGAAGGAAGAGGAGCTACTTGAAAAGTTACTTCACTATCTATATCCGCCCATAGGGTGATATCCGACTACGAAGAAGAAGACGGCAGGTCTGCTGAAGCCACCAACTGAGCTCTGCCCGTAACCTCTGACGTGGCCGAGAGATCTTCCACCTCCATCTCCTCGGAGGCGGCCGTCGGAACACTCCCGGATGCAACTTCAGGCATCTCCTCCTCAGATTCTGAAAATACGGAAGCAGATTCCGTGGCCGTTATAAGCGATACTCCCAGTTCTGCAACAGATACCTCTCCTTCTTCCATTTCGGTGCCCAGCCCCTGCAATGTCAAGGCTGCGGGGGCCACGGTCTGAAGAGGCAAAGGTTCGCTCTCCATGACTGATACTATGGGAACTGTTGATTCTGGAGCGATGGTCATCACTGCAACTGGTATAAAGGCAGAACCCCTGGCTGGGTCCATTTCAGCTCTGAAATCCAAAGCCTTAATGAGAGCCGGGCCTTCCCCTGCATTCCGCAGGTCCAATGATGCTAAGTATGTGGAGGACTGCACCCTCACGGGCACAGGGCGAATTATCTCAAGAACGGCTGCCGAAGCAGGAACAATAGCCAGGGTGCCAGATAAAGTGGCTTCAACGGCTGCACTCGTAGCCGGGAGGGCAACAGGGGATTCCTGTGAACGAATCAATGTAGTTTCAAGCAGCAGATAAAGATGGGGAAAAGGAAACCATAAAGGGAAAAGACTCACTTCTAAAGTGATGCCAATATCCTCAAAAGACTGTAGGGAAGAAGAAAGCCCCGCTGATGAGACCACAAAAGGAGGAGTTATATCTGCCTCGGTATCCAGAGCGGCGAACTCTTCTGGTAATTCTTCTCCAGAAAATGGCACCAGCAGCTTGGGGGGTGTAAATGATAAAACAATGGCGGTACATACGGATGGGGCCTCTGGTTTGGAGGCACCCTCCGTGTCGCTCCCACTGAGATCTGTTTCTTCTCCACCTGCCTCAGAAGCGGCCGCAGAGCTACCGGAAGAGATTTCTACTCTGTCCATGGGCGGGGCCATCAATTCTAACATCTGCTTGGAGGAAGACTGGGTAACTATGCGCCTTCCGGGAGCGGGGCCCCATTTCGCCTGGGTCTTGTGACCCTCCCGCGGCTGAGTAATATCGCCAGCCGCTCCTGTAATCTCAGTCTCCTCCCCGGCCATCACTATAAGGAAAAGCCTGTGAGAGGGACGATGAAAAGTAGCTGAAATGAACAGAAAAAGATGAAAAGGGCATGCTTACCCTCCGCCTCACTAGTCGGCGTGGGAGAGGGCAACCTGGTCCCCACCTCGGAGGGCGCCGCGACTGGCTCTTGGGCTGTGCAAGAAGGAGTGGTCAGATTTAAACACTCCTCTGAAACCCAGCAAGATAGAATGAAGAATGCAATGGCAGAATATTGATGTTACCCTGAACTGATGCCTGAGCGGCCTCCCTCTGAGTTTCGAACTCATCAAATGAGGGAATGTCAGGGAGAGGGGTCCCGGTGTCCATCACTACCGAAGCCGATTGTTGAGCCTGAGCTTTCTTGGCCTTCCTGGCCTTCCCAACTGCAGCCTTGACTACAGAAGCCTTCCTCTTCTTGCCAGGAGGCAGGGGAGTAGTGGTCGGTGCTGCAGCAGGAACTTCAAAGTAAGTGGGCTTCTCGGCCTGCGCAATAATCTTCCTGTAGAGCCCCTGCCACTTTATGTCGGGCCGGTCTGTTAAGAACGGCAGAAAGATGATGGGATCAATAGATGCAAAATTTAGATGCTAAACAGAAAACACTGCAGTCAGAAAGGAAAAGATTATACCTGCTGGTCCATCATAAAATACAGAGAGCGGCCAGTACAGATAAGCCACTTCTTTGGAGCGGGAAGCAGCCTCCTTGATAAGCCAGCAAACATCGCCGAATATCTGGCATTTCTCCACTAAAGCTGCCAGGTCATTATGGCCATGAAAATCAAGGCAGCGAAACAAGTCAAGATGGTCCATGCCCCACCCATCGACATAATGAAATGATATAAACAGCGGCTTGTTCAAAATGCCAGCTATCAGGCTTTCTGCAGATAATCCATGCAAACTCAGCAGAATGAATAGCCAGGACGTTTGCTTATAGTACGTCTGAGTTCTATCTTCCCGGCGTACAAACGTCCTATACGGATGAAATTTATCAACTGGACCCCTCCAATGAGCTACTGCCGGGAGCGGCTCTTCAACAGGAAATTGATACTGTTGTGCCTCCAAGCGATCATCTCCTATATGGCACAGATGTTTCAGGGTCTTTACGAAACTGTCTTCGTTAATAGCGGCAAAGACAGGAGCGGGCGGCTCAGAATTCTTTTCCTTCAGAGCTCGATGCTGGGCCAGATAGTTCTCTGCCTCCCTCGGGTTCTGCGAATAAAGCTTCCTCAGATGGGCCTCGGGGATTTCAAACACCGGCCCAGGCTACTGTTTCAGGAAAGAACGCTCTGCTACATCCCAGAAAGCACCCCTGCCATCCCTGAAAAAGCCGGTCCGAATGTTCCACCATTTGATATATTCTGATGTTACCCGGGGGACACGGTTGGAGACGGTGGGCACCCTGAAGATTGCGTCGTCCTGACGATGATAGAAATCCCACCACAATCGGCCGTCGCCGACAATGGTGGACCCGTGCTTGGCCCTGCTATCCAGGGGAAATTGAGCAACTGATGTAGGGATGTGCTGGTCATAACCAAAGTTCCGCCCAAATCGGAACGGATAGTATGGCTCCAACAGAAGCAGGCCACCCTTTCTGTAAACCAAAGCACTAGGCCGAATTGCCATGGCCCATCTCACCAGCTCCGGTTCCAGGATTGGCCGAGCAGTGTTGACCCCTGAGACAGGGTGGATATATGTCTCTATCTCCTCCAACTTACACTCTCTTTGAGGATCAATCAAAGGAGCTGAACCTGCGGCCAAGCTCCAGAAATGTATGCTGCCAGGGGCGTCCACTGGTACTTTTATCAGTCGGCCCCTTATTTTAAATAGTTGATCATAAAAGGGACCAGGCTCAGCGCTGGCAAATTCAACCATCCTGGGTGACACTGTATCCGCCTGCAAGGTTCTCGGAGCAAATTCAGGGAATATACTGCAGACCCAGGCATTGAAGAAATGAAAAGGACCCACGGTCCTCAAAGAACGGGGAGTCCGATGCTTGTACAGGTCCCCCAAAGATTTATAGATCAAACACAGGGCCACTGGGCAGAGCGACAGCTTCATCCCCCAGGCCATCTGACAAGCTGGATATATGACCTCTGGCCGAATGACTGTCTCGTCCCCTTGTGGAAGAGCAAAAGTACACAGCCAGAATGTGAAATAAGCTGCACAGTGTGTGATGGGATCTACCCCTGCCGGGTTGGGACCACCTTTGCCCGCATGGTGCAATGAAGATGGCAGTGCCGATTTATAGCGGGGAGCTCTTATCTGCTTGCTCGCAACAGGACCCATGGAGGGGAAATCTGCATATTTCAGGGGACCGTCGAAGAAGTACTGGAGCCACTGCCCGATCCGGACCCTCAGTTTGCTACCTTTCTCTCGGGGATGATAGCCTTTGGAGGATCCTCTACTATATGCCAGACAAATGGAGCGATAGACCTTCATCAGATATCGGTAAGAGAAGCCAAGGGAATACTTGCCTTCCCCATCAGAGCTGTCTTTCTCGGAGTCTGCCAAGCAGACTTCTTCATACGGTTCACCGTCAATAGGCAGACCGGAGAGCCGTGATAAACTCCAGAGGTCTAGGGATGTCTCACCCTCTCCTGTATAAAAAGTGTTGAACAAAGGACAGAACACTTCAAACATCCCACAGCATAACCCCCTAGAGATGGGATATCTGAATCTGGAAGCAAAAACACTGTGGTATACTCCCGCTCTGATCAGCAGAGGGGCATATTCCGTCAGAACAAACTCGGTAAATTCTACTGCCCTTACTCAGAATAGATGGGAGTCAGTGATCTTGCAGTCTCCGAACCAACCAGCCGACAAATGGTACTTGAACTGAATGGCCGAACAATTTAGCACGAAGGGCTCTTCGCGATATCCCCACTTTATAGGTGCCAAGAACATACCATAGCACGAAGGGCTTCTCCCTATGAACTAGGCCGCCAGCATTGTCCCACCGAGCAGGTGTAAATTTCGGTGCCCGGGTCAGCATCTTTTTCTCCGGTTCTAGCTCCGATATTCCAAGGACTGCATCCCAGTCCCGCTTCTCCCCGGGAAGATATATAGCCTTGCTGCGATACACTGATTCCTTCAGGCTATCCCGCTCGGCAAGGATGGCAGCTTCAACTACGCGAGCTATCCGATAATCTCGCAAGCCACCCACTGTGAAGGTCCGGATGAACGGCATCAAGTGGTGATCCTTCGGGAAGTCTGGCCGGTAGTTATTATCCCGCCTGAAGCATGTCTCAGTCACCGTGGAGTATACCCGGGCCGTCGACACTGTGTCAGTTTCAGAATCAGACGATTCGTCAACTGAAGCTATTCTATCATATCCGAAATCCAAGCTGTGCACGTTCAACCAGTTTACTGTGGCCCGAGATATGTCTGGCTGGGCCGATGAACTAGCTCCAACAGCTCCGGAAGATGCAGCAGCAGAGCCAGAAGCCATTGCTATATCTGTAAACAAAAGGAGAAATGTGGATTAAAAGTCAGTCTTATAAGGATTGCAACATGAGATTCTATAAAAAAGTTTGGCAGCATCTCCCCTTATTCGGGATATGCCCAAAAGAATAGGGAGTCACCAACCAAGAGGGGGTGATCCCGGAAGCGAAGGGATTAAATCCCCAAAAGACGTCGTACCCGGGACGAAGAACTCGCGGCCACCGCCGAGAGGATGAAGACGGCTCGTGCCGAAGAGAAGAAATGGAGAAAAGCTGAAGAAAGAGAAAGACTGATGAAGAATGAGAAAAAAGCAAGCCATCGGCGCCCTAAATAGGGGCCCAGGCGACCAGGGTCTCTACTCGGTGAAATGTGCGCCGAGAACCTCCAGGCCGAGAGCCCCCGGCGGCCAGAAGGCGCGCCGAGAAGCCCCCAGGCCGAGGCCCTCTGCGGCCAGGGCGCGCCGAGAAGGTCCCCAGGCCGAGAACACCCCAGGCCGAGACCCCCCTACGCCAGGGCGCGCCGAGAAGGTCCAGGCTGAAAGCCCAGCCAACCAGGCCGCGCCGAGAGACCCCCCGCGCCGGGAGGTCCTGCAGGCCGAAAAGCCTCAAATGCTAAAAATAATGACAGAAAATATGAAGAGGAGAAACATCGGTGTGCAGAATACTGTTACAGCGAGATGATCAGGTCTGAGAACTGAATTGAAGACAAATTGAGGAAGATACCCTCGAATGGTGAAAGAGACCTGCAACCCCCGTGGCGCCTATTCTGCGCTTACGCCGCCCGCAGGTGGGGGGCATTTGTTGACACCCGGAAAATGAACAGGGGTGGAAGCATAAGTGAAAAGAAGATCTGACCAACAGCGAAAGACTAATGATGAAGCTTATCAACCTTTCACCCGGCTAAAGCCCTTGTCGGCCAAAGCTGATGCCCAGTGCCAATGTCACTCAGACGGCAGCACTGATAAAGCAGCAGTCACTCGACTAATGAGATCTTCCAGCCCTTTAAGAAGAGCTGTACTACTGCTTCGTCCAAGAAGTCACGGACGATATGTCAGGGTAAGTCAGATGTCGGCTTACTGACGGAAGTAATATGAGATAAAGATGAAGCCAGCACCGGCAGATGAAGATGGTAAAGGCTCCTGAGAAGATAGAGCAGAAGAAGAGTCGTCTCCACAGATTATGCATCCAGCTGAGGTCTTCCCAGACTAAAGCTGATATCCGAGCTCGTCATCATTTGAGTGACGATATTGATAAGATGATACCCGGTTTTGTCACCGTTCAGATGACAATCCTGATAAAACCCCTGTCTACGGACTGATAAAATCCCTGTCTACGGACTGATAAAACCCCTGTCTACGGACTGATGAAATCCCTGTCTACGGACTGATGAAACCCCTGTCTACGGATTGATGAAACCCCTGTCTACGGACTGATGAAATCCATGTCTGCGGACTGATAAAACCCTGTCTGCGAACTGACGAAAATAGCAATCACGATTTCGATACAAGATATTTCATAGATGATAGACCCTTTGGGGGTGATGATACACTTAAAGAAACCCCAAGTGGGCCTGTATGAAGGTGGCGCCGAAAGCCCGTGTCGAAGCCCAAATACTGGCGCCGAGAGACCAGATTCGAGCGCGCCGGGAAGCTTACCTCAAGCGCGCCGTGAAGGTGCCTGCCAAAAAGAAAAAAGGAAAAGGGTTATAAAACCCCCTCCCTTTGGAGAGAAGAGGTGGAGAAAAGAGGTGGAGAGAAGAGGAGAAAAAGCCAAGTCGGAGAGAAAAAGGGGATCGATAGAAAAAGGGGATCGATCGGAAGAAAGAAAAGGGGGGAAAAGATAGAGCAATAGAAAGATAGGGAGGGAGTCCTGTTCGGAGAGCAAGAGCCACCCCCCTTTCAACCAACAGAGAAGAGAAGAAGAAGGAAGGCTCCAGGTGGGCACTGGGGAGGGAGAGGAGTCAATGCTCCACCCTCCCCTCCTCCATGTTTTCTTTTCTTTGATGTAATATAGCGAGTCTTTTCTCGATTTATCAAATGTAGCCGGAGAGTTCCGGCCTTGATTTTTACCTTTCTGTCTTGCATTTCTCTTTCATGATCAGTGTAAGATTTTTTATGCAATGCAATGAAACATCGATATGGCCCGCCTGGGCACTGATTGATCAAGACATCCGATCTCTGTCTCTCTATGTGTATGGTCTTTGTCTGAAAGAAAGTATAGATTAGACTCTTCGAGTTTCAGAGCCGATCGTATGGGTCTGTTCTTCGAAGAGGGACGAGGATAGGACTCCTACCCCTATCTAATGGGTTACTGAGTTTTATTATCTTCTTCCCTCTCCTATCTTAATGACTGATTCTCTGCATATAATCTGAGTTTTTCTGTCGAGCTCCTTTATGCGGTTTAGGAACCAGAGACATCAATCTCTTGGTTTCCTGGACTGTCTAGCTCTGATAAATGATGATCCGATCCCTGGGTCCTCCATTCTAAGTCTTGAATGCTTAGGGCCTGAAGTTTCTGCGTTGAGAGTCCCCCCTTCGCCGATTTTCAATGTCACTGGGCTCGCCCGGAGGGGTCAGAGGACAGTCATCTCTTGACTCCCCCAGATGGCCTGCAACAAGCAGATAAAACCCTCCACAGGATCAGGTGATGGTCTGGTTTCTTTCATTGATTCCACCGTCCAATTCCCTTGGCACCCTTCTAATAGAAGCATCCATGAAATTCCCCTTTTGCACTTCTGGCCCGGCATCAATTCAAGCTTGAAATCCCCAAAAAAACATCTGAACAGAGCATCGTTATTGAGCTCTGAAACCCTGAAATACTGTAACAATTCCACCTTCTCGGCGTGCAAGTTTCCCGCCGAAAACCCCTCTGCCGAGAAGTCTGTCCCCTTAGCTAAACGACAAACCAATCTGTTAGCTAAACACTTTCCACATGAGTCTCTGTGCAAGGCTCCCGGCGGCAGACTCCCGGTGCGGCCAGGAGCGCGCCGGGAAGCCCTCTGCCGAGAGCCCCTCCTCCTTGTCAGCCATTCACCCCCCCTTTTTTGCCAAACCTGATGCTGGCCCTTCCCGGCGCCACCTTCTCGGCGCGCCCAGGAGCCCGCCGGGAAGCTCCACGCCGAGGGCCTTCCTCCCTCTATTGGCCGGCTAAGCCCCTGGCCGAGACCCATTTTTTTGGCCGCCGAAAATCCCTGGCCGAGACCCCCTTTTTGGCCGCCGAAAGCCCCTGGCCGGGACCCCCCTTTTTGACCGGCTGAACCCCTGGCCGAGACCCTCTTTGGCCGCCGATTGAACCCAGGCCGAGACCCTTTTCCCTTGGCCGATTATGCCCCAGGCCGAGATCCCCTCTTTGGCCAATATTAAAGCCACACCGAGATCCCTCCTTCAGTCAACGAAATCCACTCCGAGGCCCATCTTTGCACCATCTTTCTTCAAATTTCTTAATCTCCCCATACATCTGTTTAAGGGGATACTCACAGACCATCACTTGTGTCTTGATGAGATACAATAATGGGGAAGAGCTCCCCTACAGCTCTCGTCCCGAATCCGGATTTCACCGCTGCCTTATGAACCCAAAGAAACATGTCATTACATGTGTTCTGATGGGTTCCAAGGGAATATTGATCAATGATATGAAGGCAAGAGATGTCCCTGGGCCTGGTGCCCATCTTTGTTCGGTCGTTGTCCCGGCTCTCCGTGGATGACGACCTATCCTCCCTTGGCATAATCCAGGTTGAGGGAACATGCTGCCAAAATTTACATATACCCCACCAATCGAGTGTGGTACTCTCTTCTAACCCCGCTGGCCCACGGAGTTATGCCCTTGCGTGATCTCCGATGGTCCTCCGAAGGGGGATATTAATAAGACATCGCACTCGTACCGGGTGTGTTACATCAGGCCGGTCCCCATCCGGATTCCGGGTTATGTGTATATACCCGATCTTTTACGGATCCTACCCTGCCGCTGCATGGGTGGTTTCCTATTCCCCACTTGGCATCATCCAAGATGGTGGGAATATGCCGTCGGGTTTCTCCCGTAATTAACAAACCCCTGCTCTGTTCAAATACATTTAACGTCTTGCAAATAGATGAATTTTGTCTCCTTTGAGCATACGGCTTTACCGCTGTCTTCCTCCTACCTCTAGCGTTTAATCAAGGGTTGTCTTCCTTAGGGAGGACGTAATTAACGTCATAGCGTTCAGGGTATGACGGACTTCTAGTCCAGACACGATCACTCACAATCGACTGACCATGTCAGAGCGAGCGCACAATAAGAATCGTCACCACGGTGACTGGCACGCCAATGAACCAATAAATCAATAAATAATAAATCAATCCAATAAATTAAATTAAATAAATAAATAAAGATATCATAAAAAAATCCGCGTCCACAAGGCTCTCTCTATCTCTTCTCTTCTCTGGATCGAATACTCTCTGCTGCTCTCAGACTGGATGTATAGACTTTGCTCCTTTTTTTTTTCAATCTACATTTCTTCAGTGGAAGAAGGCTCATATATATAGCAGCAGCATCATCATCCCCTGGGCGCGTGGCTTCCACGTTTTCCCGCCCAAGGAATTCGCCAGATCCGAGGCAGCTTCATCCATGTGTCAGCATCTACATACCTCGTCCTCCTGGGATCACGAGCTAGGTCATCAATCTCGATAAGAATCCCTGTCAGTGATAGCATCGGATAAGTCATCAGCTTAAGTCCAAACACCCTGTATAGACTCTGTGAATGGAAAGCATTGTATAGACTTTGAAATCAATCTAGCAAGTGTATAGACTTGATGATGCGGCGAGCATGCAATGTACAGACTCTACGTTGCAGGCAGACAGCAATGTATAGAGTTGCTACGTGCAGGCTGGCAGCGCAGTGTACAGACTCTGTGTGCAGGCAGTGGGGCGATGTGTAGACATAATGAGATGCAATGCATACTCTGTACAGACTTGGTCATGTAAGGCGACGCAAGCAATGGCTGTGTAGACTTTACTTCAAGGCCAGTGTATGGACTTGATGAAACACTCACGAGTGTATAGAGTTAGTTAAGTGAGCATGCAGTGTATAGACTTGACATATGAAGACATCCGCTGTTCAGACTTGAAGAACATTCAGCAATGTGCAGACTTCATTGAATGAGGGAGCCATGGCAGACTTCAGGATGTATAGGCTTGTGAACGCAAATGCAATGTACAAACTCTCCAATGTATGGACTTCAAATATGTGAAGCAATGCGATGTGCATACTTTGAAGAACAGAAAGTGAGTAAGTGTGTACAATGAGAGAGTGTATAGACTTGAAGACTTTAGCAGATAAAGCAAAAGCAATGTATATACTTGTGAGGGCGAATGCATTAACAGAATAGGAGAGTGTGTAGACTTAGGCCTTCTGTTCAAGACAAAGACCAATGTACAGACCACATGCTGTACAGACTTGATGTTGATCAAAAGACCTTTGGACATCAGCCCAAGGCGTCAACGCTTCCAACGTGCAGCGTCGCCTCAGCTCCTCAAGCGAGATGCTCACGCCCTTGGCAACTGGCCAATGCGTCAACGCATCCAACGTCAGCGTCGACGCAGTGAACAAGACAGGTGATGAACAATGCATGCACTAGCTTTACCAAAGTGTAGACTACACAAAGCTCAGCCACTGTATAGACTTCACGAAGCCAACGTGTGTATAGACTTCAATGCAGAAACCAAGGCTGTATGGACTTCAGACTTGAACGTGTGACCAGTGAGCGATGTATACACTTGGCCCTTGAAGGATGTACAAACTAGAAGGAATGAAGCCTACGATGTATAGACTTGAAGATTGAAGGCGATGTACAGACTTTGATGTAAGACGCAGAATGAGATGCTGAAGTCTGTATAGAGTTTGATGACTGAAGCATGAACAGTACGCCAACGTATGGACTTGACCAAAGCATAGGGAAAGCCCCCAATGTGTAGACTTCCGATGTGAATGAAACGCTGTACAGACTTGCTCAAACAATCCGATGTATGGACTCATGCAATGCAAATCAGACCAATGTACAGACCTCCTAAATGCTTCAAGACCAAGCTCATCAAATGTCTCGACTTCACAAGGTGAATGGCTGTACATACTTCCTATGTGAAGACCGCTGCTGTACATACTTGTTGAAGTGTGAAGGAGTTGAGTGTATAGACTTCACGATGTGAAGACTTGTCAAGGATAGCAGGCCAATGTACAGACTTAAACGAATCAAGGTCTGTATAGACTTGAAGATCACTGAATGATGTTCAGACTTTGTTCCACCGACCAGTGTATTGACTTTGCAAGCGTGAGACGCTGGATAAGACGGTGGATGTACAGACTTTAGGTGAAGGCATGAAACGATCTCTAAGACGATGAAGTCTGTGTAGACTTTGCAGTGAATGGATGCTCAGTGAGATGCAAGTTGAGACGATGCAGTGTACATACTTCATGTGATGCATGCAGACGTTGAACAATAGAATGTGCAGACTTTGCCATGAGACGCTGAACAAGACACTCCAATGAATAGACTTGCTGGATGCAGTGTAGACAATGTATAGACTTTGAAGGCTAACAAGCGTCCTCAGTGTACAGACTTTGCTTCAATGTATATATTAGGAAGTTCAACGAAGGAGGCACAGTGCAATGTATGGACTTGAAGTTCAGTTGGTGAGTGTACAGACTTCACCAATGAAACACACACTGTACAGACTTGCTGCCAACCAATGTATAGACTCTACTCATGCAAACAATGCAGCAGTGTATAGACTTTACAGATATGCGAGCTGTAGTGTATGAACAACCGATGTATAGACTTGGCTATGCGAGCAAGCTACACGATGTGTGGACTTAGAAGTGCCTGCAGCTGTGCAAAGTGCAACCAGTGTATGGACTTGTCGTGCCTACACAGGGCGTTGTACATACTTGCTGCCTGAAGCAGATGTGCAGACTCTATAAATGCATATGAATGCTTTATGCAGCAGATAAACAGTCTGAATTTCAAATGCAATGACTCACAGTGTAAGCAGATAAATTGACTGAACATATGAAAGACTGAATGGACATTTGAATGACAGACTGAGTATAAGAATGACTGAGTCATGATCTGATAAAATGACTGAGATATAGAATGACTGAATAAAACCATGGTGACTCACAGTGATTAACTCACATTAAAACCAATCATCACAAACCCCTAAAGCCAATCATCAAAATCACAAGCCATAGGGGCCAGGGGCACAACAATCTCCCCCTTTTTGATGATGGTAACAATACACAGTGAGTCATTCTGATGATGTAATACATTCTTATGAAAGTCATTCTGATGACTCAAACTATTCTCCCCCTTTGACTTCATCAAAAAGAAAATAGTTTGAGAAGTGAAAGCAAAACAGCATGCAATGATTGAATAAAATTCTCCCCCTTTGGCAAAAATCTCCCCCTTTGATACCAAGATGCAAGAGCTCCCCCTAAAAATTTGAATGCAAGAACACAATGCTCCCCCTTTAAGAGTTTTTATGCAGCATGATGCATATGACATGGAAGCTCCCCCTCAATAGGTGGAATCTTATGAGATGGATAACAAGGAGAGGTTCAGGTCAATGAATCAATGATATTGAGCAGAAGAGTTTTAAGTAGCAGATTTCCAAAGAAGCTCCAATCACAAGAAATTCAGTCAGATTTTCAGAGAGATAGCAATCTTATAAACCCAAAACATAAGTTTTCAAAGTCTTCAATTATGAGGGCTTATGAATGAGCTTTATTGTTCAGCATGGTTTAACCATAATGTATGTAGAGTTTATCAGTAAAATTCTGTATTGATATCTAAAATCATGGTTTAATAAAAATGAACCAAGCCCTCATATTTATCTTGATTAATCTCCCTTTCTTTTACACAATCAAATCTATTGACTTCTTCCAGAATTACATGCACTAGTATTGAAATCAAGCAATTATGAAGTCATATGATTTTATCTAGGGTTGTAGCAATTTGATTTTTGCATTAATATTCAGATATTTCAATTTGTTCAACAATTTTCTTACTACAAATTTTACGAGCACTCTAGTTCAGTGCACACATTGCAACTAGAGGATATACCTTGATTAGAGGCTAATATCCCTAAGCCCTTAGTGTGACTAACTGTCATGCTTATTGTGAACAGAGTTAGTATTTACACATCATGACACACTACAAATCAATTTTTAATGAGTGAGTTGTATTTCTCAGTGTGCATGCCATTGCTCTGCCTGATTTTCAATGAATTTTATGCAGAGTTAACTAAGGCACCTCATGACACAGTCCTTTGGACTTGTGTTTCTCAGTGACCAATGTCATTGCTCTGACAGATATAACCCTTTAGACATTTCAGAGACATTCATTTACTTCGAATCAATAATAGTTTCATGTACTTAACCAATTAAAGTCATGTATTCAAAAGTGCATATTTCAGAAATTTTTCACAAGACACAGTATGAAACAAATGGTTAAGGTTTATTAAACATGATTCAGATATTTTTAAGAGATTTTAAAGTCAAACTCCATGAACATTAAACTTAAACCACATGAGTTATTTCAGACATTCATAAAACTGTATAATAGAAGATTTCTAGTTCAAAATTTTCAGATTTATGATCGAGATAGCCCATTGAAATCTTCATGAAGGATTGATGGAATTCTGAACCCAAATGTTACCAATTGATAGGAGAAATACCAATTGTTAAGAGAGATTGTGAAGCTCAAAGTTTTCAGAATATGATTAAGGTTTGTCAACCAAATGAATAAGAAAGGATATGCAATGAATTTTGACAAATGTATGCATTTGACAACTTATATGCAATGCATTGACTCCCCCTGACAACATGCATTCAATCACTCTTTTTGGCATTTTTCAATATTAGGAAATGCAATGCACTATATGTATGCAGGGACATGCAAAGACTCAACATTGAATGCTATGCAAGGATATGCAACTAACTCCCCCTGAAAATATGCAATGTTTGCACTGGAAACTGAACATATGATACCAAATGATTCATGCACATTCAGACTGTCCTAATCAGCAAGGTGACCCATGGTACTAGGCGGAGCACTTGGTCTAAAAGACCACCTCACACATAGTAAGAACCTCCAGACAGACCTCCCTACCTTTTGGTACCTTACCATTTATATACCATTGAGGTCATGCATAATTATTCAACATGCAGTACTATATGCAATTCAGAATTTCAGTGAGCTATTGCAACACACAAGTTTCAAGTCACACTCATAAGCAGTTCAGATTTTTCAGAAAATTTGAAATGCAATTTGTTTTCAGAGTTTATGCATAACAGAATTATCAAGCAATTGCAATTAGCCTATGTATGCATTTGATACTGACAACCCTTTTTAATCTGATATTTGCACAGAACTCTCAACAAATGCATGATCAGAAAATAATGCACATGGCAGATGATGAATGAAAATGCAAAAACAGATTTAACTTGCTATGCAATAAAACTAAAAGCAAGAGGAGCAGGAAGTTTACCTGAAAAGTTCAGTATGGGGTTTTCTTCTTGAGTGCCTTAGATCATTACCCCTTTTTATTCCTGTCCCAAGGCACACCTGCATAGCAATGTTATTTTGCACAAACAGGTGCCCAAGAAGTCTTGGGTCCTGACAAAACAGTATTACTCCTAGCAGGTTTTCTCAGCACATTTCTAGGAGCAGTTTTCAGATCTGATTTATGCACATTCTTGTTAGCATGAATTTTATGTGCATAAGCATGAGATTTCTTGTTAACAGAATAAAAATTCTGTTTGCCAAAACCAGTTTGGTTTTGATATCCTGCCAGCCAACAGGTTGCAGCTCTGTGACCTGGCTTCCCACAGTTATAACATGAAAGTTTTGCAAATTGTCTTACAGGGAATTTAGCATGTTTGAGATTCATATTTCTACCCTGAATATGCCAACAGTCCTTAACTGTATGGCCATACTTCCCACATTTGAAGCACTCATTGTGCTTGCCTCTAAAAATATTACTTCTAAAAATATTTCCATTTGCAGGGAGTTTAACAGTTTTAGAATTGAATTGTCTACCCTGAGCATGCCAACAGTGGGCTGCAATGTGGCCCATCTTGCCACAGTGAAAGCATGAATTAGAACTTTTCTTACCAGCATTCAGCCAGCATTCAAATCTCTTATGACCCAATTTTCCACAATTAAGGCATGTCATATGCTGGTTTATTAGAACAGACTTGTTCTTGTTAAGAGCATGATCGTTTGCATGAAATTTATTCTTCTCACTAACAAACCAGCATTGTGAAATTTTGTGTCCTAGTTTACCACAATGAAAGCACTCAATTCTCCTTTTCTGAGATGAAGGATTTTTATCATGATATCTCCTAGCATTCTTATCATCCTTCTCCATCAACTTACACTCATGCATCAGATGTCCAGCTTTATGACAGTAATGACAGATAATCTTCTTTTTAGATGCATGTGAGTGTGTGTGAGGACTGTGATCAGCAAACACTGATGAACCATTTTCATTTATTTTCTGATTTACAGTCCTTTTCTGATTTTTATCCTCTTTTCCTGTTTTCTTAGCCTTGTACTGAATTGGGGATGAAGTAGAAAGCTTTTCCTGTTTAGAGATTTTAATGAAAACAATTTTCAGCTTGGATCCATCAACCTTTTTTAACTTTTCAGTTTGTTTCTGATTTTTCTGAACATTTGGTTGTTTATTTTTTGATGTCGTGGCTACATCTGATGCTTTGATAAAGGATGTCGTCAGCTTGTTTTCAAAAGCCTTTTTATTGACATTGTTGTAGCCTAAACCTTCCCTTTGAGTATTGACCTTAACTCCTAACAACCTGTCCAGATATTCTTGTCCACTTACAAACTTTGACAGAGAGTTCTTTAAGTCTTGGATTTCATTTTCTATAGAGGTGATTTGTAACTCATAACTGGCAATCTCTTGCTCACTGCAATTCATAGCTTCATTCAAAACTTTGTTAGCAATTTTATATTTCTCAATTTTATTTTCCAGATTGCTCAGTTTATCAGAATCTTCAAAGCAAACACTTTTACCTCTTTCTAAAGCTAGAAGTCTCTCAGACATAGTGGAGTTCAGCATTTTCAATTTCTCATTTTCTTGCTTAAGTTTGTCATTCTGAACCAATTCATTTATTAGAAGCTGATCTTCTGAATTAGTTTCAAGTTTTCTTCCAGCCTTGAATTCCTTCAAATCTTTTTCCTTCTTTTCAATATTTTTCTGTAATTCCACATTCACAGATTTGATGGCTTCAAGTTTTTCAGCAAGCAAGTTTTTCTCCTGCTCAAGTTTCTCAAATTTTTTATCATTTTTATTAGCAGATATTCTCAGAGAATCATTTTCAGATTTCAGCTTGTTTAAATCTGAGTTCACACTTTCAAAGTTTTTCAGCAATTTTTCATACTGGTCATGATAGTCAACAAGAGTCTGATTATCATTATCTGAGTTGAATTTTTCTTTGAGTTCAGATATGACATTTATATGATCTTGATTTTCGATTTTCAATAATGAGACTTGTTTCTTCAATATTTAAAAATCAGACATACAGGCACATGAATATTTTTCAATTCAACACAATTTCTACAAGGAGAGCTTGAACTATCTAAACCAGTTCCCTTCTTCAATTTTTTATACTATTTTCTTAACAGTTCATGAGATTCAAATAATTCAGCATATGCATTCTCCCAATCTTCTAGAGAAAAATTCTCGAAGAGATTTACCTCATCATCATCATCTTCTTCAGTTTGATTGCTGCCTTGATCGCTGTCACTTTGATTTCTTCTATTGGCCATCATGCAGTTTGTTTGATTTCCTTTCCCGGCTCTCTTCATCATCTCTAACATATCCCTTGCAGATCTGCAATAAAGGAAACATGAGTGAAAGGCTTTGTCAGTGGCTGCTTTCATCAGATTTATAGCTGTCTAATTCTCCTCATACATTGATTCGTGACTGTCAGTCCATTTGGACCTTTTCTTTGGTAATTCATGAGGACCATGTGAAATCACTTTCCACAGATCTGGATCAACAGATTTAACATAACTACGTAAAGCACTGTGCCACTGGTTGAAATCAGAACGACTAAAGACGGGTGGACAAGCCATTAAAACAGATAGTCGATAGATTCAATGCAACAAGAATATTGATGCACTAAAACAAATTAGCACCTAAGACTGTAAGATCGATCTGCAGGTCGCTGGACCTTGTATGCAGACACCCGCTCTGATACCAACTGTTAGGGTGCTAGGCCCGGATACAGAGGGGGGGTGAATGTATCCCTCCATGAAAAGTGGCCAAATAAAAACTTGGATGCTAGAGATAGACACAGAATAGAACCAATTTGATTCAACTCAAATACAAACACTTGGAGCATGCCTATCCAAGCATCTAGCGGAAGCAGATCAAGCAATTAAACCACTGCTCAATAGATTTTTAGGTGGTTCGGTCCTCCAGACCTACATCCACCCCTCACTCCCAACCGGAGTGAGGCTTCACTAGCAAACGCTAGAACCAAGCAGACTCAGTCTGCAAACAGTTGCTGCCACACAGCTTGACCAGGGGAACAGCCTCCCCTCTTCCTCCTAACCGGAGGGACACCCAAGTGACTCCCAGCCACTTGGAAACTAGAGGTCGCAGACCTCTCTTCCTCCAGACCAGGAGGGACCCAACCTCAGCCCAGAGGATCGGAAGTACAAAGGTAATCAGAAAATAAAGGAAAATAATAAACGAAAATAACACAGCAATCAGAAGGCTGTAAAGATGAAAACACAGATGTGGCTCTCAACGGAGCTTACTGGCCTGGATCTGATCCACGGTCCAGTAGGAACTAGTCTTTAGATGAAGCTTCTTCTTCCTCTTCTCTTCTCTCTCACTTTCTTTTTCTCTTAACCCTCACGAGCTCTCTAACTCTCTCTTACTCTACTTCTCCTTCTGCTCTTCTTCTCTTTCTTTTCTTCTTCTTTCGCAGGCTCTCTCTATCTCTTCTCTTCTCTGGATCGAATACTCTCTGCTGCTCTCAGACTGGATGTATAGACTTTGCTCCTTTTTTTTTCGATCTACATTTCTTCAGTGGAAGAAGGCTCATATATATAGCAACAGCAACAGCAGCCCCTGGGCACGTGGCTTCCACTTTTCCCGCCCAAGGAATTCGCCAGATCCGAGGCAGCTTCATCCACGTGTCAGCATCTGCATACCTCGTCCTCCTGGGATCACGAGCCAGGTCATCAATCTCGGTAAGAATCCCTGTTAGTGATAGCATCGGATAAGTCATCAGCTTAAGTCCAAACACCCTGTACAGACTCTGTGGATGCAAAGCATTGTATAGACTTTGAAATCAATCTAGCAAGTGTATAGACTTGATGATGCGGCGAGCATGCAATGTACAGACTCTACGTTGCAGGCAGACAGCAATGTATAGAGTTGCTACGTGCAGGCTGGTAGCGCAGTGTACAGACTCTTCGTGTAGGCAGTGGGGCGATGTGTAGACATAATGAGATGCAATGCATACTCTGTACAGACTTGGTCATGTAAGGCGACGCAAGCAATGGCTGTGTAGACTTTACTTCAAGGCCAGTGTATGGACTTGATGAAACACTCACGAGTGTATAGAGTTAGTTAAGTGAGCATGCAGTGTAAAGACTTGACATATGAAGACATCCGCTGTTCAGACTTGAAGAACATTCAGCAATGTGCATACTTCATTGAATGAGGGAGCCATGGCAGACTTCAGGATGTATAGGCTTGTGAACGCAAATGCAATGTACAAACTCTCCAATGTATGGACTTCAAATATGTGAAGCAATGCGATGTGCATACTTTGAAGAACAGCAAGTGAGTAAGTGTGTACAATGAGAGAGTGTATAGACTTGAAGACTTTAGCAGATAAAGCAAAAGCAATGTATATACTTGTGAGGGCGAATGCATTAACAGAACAAGAGAGTGTGTAGACTTAGGCCTTCTGTTCAAGACAAAGACCAATGTACAGACTACATGCTGTATAGACTTGATGTTGATCAAAAGACCTTTGGACATTAGCCCAAGGCGTCAACGCTTCCAACATGCAGCGTCGCCTCAGCTCCTCAAGCGAGATGGTCACGCCCTTGGCAACTGGCCAATGCGTCAACGCATCCAACGTCAGCATCGACGCAGTGAACAAGACAGGTGATGAACAATGCATGCACTAGCTTTACCAAAGTGTAGACTACACAAAGCTCAGCCACTGTATAGACTTCACGAAGCCAACATGTGTATAGACTTCAATGCAGAAACCAAGGCTGTATGGACTTCAGACTTGAACGTGTGACCAGTGAGCGATGTATACACTTGGCCCTTGAAGGATGTACAAACTAGAAGGAATGAAGCCCACGATGTATAGACTTGATGATTGAAGGCGATGTATAGACTTTGATGTAAGACGCAGAATCAGACACTGAAGTCTGTATAGAGTTTGATGACTGAAGCATGAACAGTATGCCAACGTATGGACTTGACCAAAGCATAGGGAAAGCCCCCAATGTGTAGACTTCCGATGTGAATGAAACGCTGTACAGACTTGCTCAAACAGTCCGATGTATGGACTCATGCAATGCAAAGCAGACCAATGTACAGGCCTCCTAAATGCTTCAAGACCAAGCTCATCAAATGTCTAGACTTCACAAGCTGAACGGCTGTACATACTTCCTATGTGAAGACCGCTGCTGTACATACTTGTTGAAGTGTGAAGGAGTTGAGTGTATAGACTTCACGATGTGAAGACTTGTCAAGGGTAGCAGGCCAATGTACAGACTTGAACGAATCAAGGTCTGTATAGACTTGAAGATCACTGAATGATGTTCAGACTTTGTTCCACTGACCAGTGTATTGACTTTGCAAGCGTGAGACGCTGGATAAGACAGTGGATGTACAGACTTTAGGTGAAGGCATGAAACGATCTCTAAGACGATGAAGTCTGTATAGACTTTGCAGTGAATGGATGCTCAGTGAGACGCAAGTTGAGACGATGCAGTGTACAGACTTCATGTAATGCATGCAGACGTTGAACAATAGAATGTGCAGACTTTGCCATGAGACGCTGAACAAGACACTCCAATGAATAGACTTGCTGCATGCACTGTAGACAATGTATAGACTTTGAAGGCTAACAAGCGTCCTTAGTGTACAGACTTTGCTTCAATGTATATACTAGGAAGTTCAACGAAGGAGACACAGTGCAATGTATGGACTTGAAGTTCAGTTGGTGAGTGTACAGACTTCACAAATGAAACACACTCTGTACAGACTTGCTGCCAACCAATGTATAGACTTTACTCATGCAAACAATGCAGCAGTGTATAGACTTAACAGATATGTGAGCTATAGTGTATGAACAACCGATGTATAGACTTGGCTATGCGAGCAAGATACACGATGTGTGGACTTAGAAGTGCCTGCAGCTGTGCAAAGTGCAACCAGTGTATGGACTTGTCGTGCCTACACAGGGCGTTGTACATACTTGTTGCCTGAAGCAAATGTGCAGACTCTATAAATGCATATGAATGCTTTATGCAGCAGATAAACAGTCTGAATTTCAAATGCAATGACTCACAGTGTAAGCAGATAAACTGACTGAACATATGAAAGACTGAATGGACATTTGAATGACAGACTGAGTATAAGAATGACTGAGTCATGATCTGATAAAATGACTGAGATATAGAATGACTGAATAAAACCATGGTGACTCACAGTGATTAACTCACATTAAAACCAATCATCACAAACCCCTAAAGCCAATCATCAAAACCACAAGCCACAGGGGCCAGGGGCACAACAAGCATGAACCTGAGAGAGAGACCTCTCTTCACTGTCCAGCCAAGCGAAGAAATCGGTTATCTCGACCCCACGCTGGGCCATGATCAAACCACCCTCCATAACCCTCTCGAAGAGGGGGGACCGCGTCTGATTTCTTCCCGATTTAGCGAAGGCACCAAGGATCAGCACTGTTGATATAAAGAAGCCTGAACGACGGGCGCACCAACCGAGGAGGGGGAATCTTGTCTGGAAGAGCCGGGACCGGAGCATCTCCCCCGAGCGTCCCCACTTTCGGGACGACAATGCTCGGCTGGGATGTCACTCCGTCCTGTGCCCCACCAACTTTGGCTGGCACTTCGGAGGCCATCACCTCGGTCTACTATCTGGCATGTTCGGTAACGGTTCCCCCACCAGCGGCAGCTGTCTCTGGCTCAATGGACGGGAGATCCTGGCGGTGGACTTCCTCGGTTGAACGCTCCTCGACCGGGTGAGCATGCTTCTCGGCCGGATGGGAGACCCCCGCCTTCTTCAACCGCTTCTTCTCGGCAGTCCGAGCCTTCATTGAAGACAGGAGCAGTCGCTCCCTTGGATCTTTGCGCTTGGCCCTGCAACACTCGGGAGCATCTCCTCGAGCAGTCTGCTTGCCCTGGTCTCGCGTGCTGGAAGGGCCCTCGGAAGCTTGGGGTTCACTCGGAGCAGGCGTCTCTTCCAGATCGATGAGCTCCTACTCTGACGGCTGCTCCCCCTCGTCATTCGTCTGCCTAGAATCTGAACAGCGAAAGTCAGAACGTCAGAGGAGAGCCTACCTGCAAGGCCCGGAAGTAGCGACGCGGGACCTTAAGGTTCTTACTTTGAGACGACAACGCCCGGGAGGGTTAATCCTCGATATTGACTGTAGTCATCAACTCGGCAGTCGACTGGTGATTCTCTTGGAGAACCCTAATCTCCTCCTCCAGTTTCGAAGGAACCGTCGCCTGCTTCGGAGGGATAGATGGATGGAAATTAACCACCGTCAGGAAATCCCAGGGGGCGTCATCCACGGACGAACCCACCCAAAAAAGTTGGGTCTTCCACCCCTTGTGAGAAGAATCTTTGGCAGAAAGGGACACGCAGCTCCTTCCCCTCCTCGCCTGGAGATAGAAGAAGCCCTTACCCGCGTGGGTCTGCTCCTTCAACTCAAAGAAAGAATTGAAAAGCTCCAATGAAGTGTGAAGCCCACACGAGCGGTAGAGAAAGATGAAAGAAAAGATAAAAGTATACGAGTTGGAGACCAACTGGATAGGAGCCTGTTGGTAAAATTGTAGCAACCCTGGTAAATTAAAAGAATAAAATCTTAAATGGAACAAAAGATTTAAAACCTATGATAAAAAGTTCAACTCATATACACTTAAAACATATAACAAAAAGGGCCAAAATAAATAACGCCTCCGTTAAAGTCATCATTTAATTCAAGACTGTTCACGCAGGCGCTAATTTAAGAATTGACGCCCTCTTGACAAGCGTCATATAAAAGAATTGAAGACTGTGACAGAGACGTCATTTTTAAATAACACCCCAACCTTAGGCGTCATTTACAAATAGAACCGTTGGTGTTTGGTTCGAACAGGGATGTTATCCGAAGAAAGTTTTGATTAAGAAAGGGATTGATATGTGTATATTTAAGTTTAGTAAGGATTCTACCAAGGAAATTTTAGTTCTAATCGAACTCCTAAAAACCCATTGGGATTCCTTCCCTATAAATACCCCCTCCCATTGAGCCAACATGTTGGCTCTTTTCTTCATCAAACCTACTGCTGCTGTCGATCGTCTAGGCATCAGGGAGCCTTCCTCTCCATCCTGTTGTTGATACGAGGAGGGGTTCCCATCATCTTCCTCTTCGTCCTGCCATGGAGAACGTGAAGAACGTAGGAGTTCTTCTTCTTCCTCTTCCTCCTGTTGGTTCATCTGTTACCGTTGTTATCAAGTTCCTCTGTTTGAAACAGAGTGTCGGTTGTGGTTATTATTCTCATCTTCTTCATCGTTATATCAACCAAAGGCCATCCAAAGCATCAAAAGGTAGGTTTCTCAAGACTTAGCAAAACCCTGTAATTCCTAGGTTAAAAACATGCATATAGGTTTGTAAGAGTTACAGATTTTGTTTCTGGATTGTGTTTTCTCCGTTTATTGCATAAATGAAAATAGCGGCCCAAGGAAGGGCACTATTTGATTCAATGACCGTGCAAACAGTCATCAATTTCTTAGATAATTAATAATTATACCATGTTCAAATTTTAATAACTATGAACCCTCACATGTAAACTAATGTATGATCATGTCCATAAATTCCTGCTATTTTTCTCTATCTGTTCAGGTCTTTAGAATCTTGATCAGACATACTCCAAAACCCATGTGTCTGTGATTGTACCTGCCTAATGCAAATCATATGACAAAGAATTAGCGACCCAGATTAGGTCATCATTTGAATGAACTCACCTATACATGGGCACCAATTTAGTGATAAACTGTGAATTGTAGAAATGGTTATAATATTCCTGGATATTGAAATGACGATATATACCCTGCCCTTTAATTTGATATATGATGCCCCTGACTAGGGCCCTGTTTACAGAATTGAAGCCTTCATGAAAGGCGTCATTTTTATAATAATCAAAATTTGAAAATGATTACAGATATTAATATTTACATAATCCGGATGTAACGACTGAGTGAACATTCGTCATTTACTGAACTGACGACCCTAACAAGGCCGCCAATTCAGAAAATGAAGACTTAATCTCAGGCATCAATTTACTGATCTCCTGATTTCCTGATTTTCATGGTTTTCTATAACCCTTTACCATGGGTTGTGTACACTGGCACTATATTCCATTCCGTGCATATAGCCCCATGTTTCATGATGTTTTATTGATTACCCACTATTTCTCGGTGATAGATGAACCCTTCATGGGACATTCCGTTCCTTTGGACCGGTGACTTTATCATAGAGACCTCCGTAAGACTTCGCTAGCCTTGGATTCCCTCAAGGCAGCTGAGCAGGTTGTACCATCAAAACCCATGACACTACTTGATTTTCATGTCACTCTAAAGAAACATGGTATACTGGCCCTCATGATATGCTATTTTGATGTGATGAGAATACTCTTTAATGGAATGGGAAACCATGCCATTAATACTGCTTAAGAATGATGTGCCATACTTGTGGACACTAATTCTATCTACCTTATCATGTACAAGAACGAGCGACCATCTCTATATGAGAGCTTGTTCTTATTGTCTTGGCACCCAAGTTAGGGAGCCGATTCCACCAAGTTTTAATACGAATCGTGATTATACCGTTATTATCATCCCTACATGTTCAATCCTTATGATTCTATTCCGCACGATCTACCTTAAAGTTCATACCAGCTTGAATCCTTGGAATTCTATATTGGCTATAACTAAAGTGGATGTCGAAAATACATGATCAATGCTTGCGCATATATGGCCCGATCTGGTCTTGGGAGGAGCACCCAAAAGTACTAGTGCCCATGGGAGTTGTAATGATCACGGTATGGCATTGTACCGAAGTGCATGACTAGCTTGATAGATATTCCACAAATCTCGTACTTGACTTGACTTGACATGACATGACTTGCGTGATCCGGAAAGGATATTTATTGTACTTGCTTGAAACATGATAGCCAATTCTTGACATGATAGATATACGTACTTGATTATCTTGCTATCTTAACATGAGTTCTTGAAAGACTTGCTAGTTCACTCACTATCACTTGATATACATTCTCTATTCTCTTGTTATACATTCTCTATTGTCATTTTACGTGAACATGCATAGCTAACTTGCATTCATCTAACTTGTAATTTACTTAAAGGAAGCTAGCTCTTGAGATATAATCCCTACTGAGCATTCGCTCACATAGTATTTTTTCCTTATTTTTCAGGTAAGTCCGAGGACGAAACTCTTTCGGATGGGGAAACTCAAGAGTGATGAGATTAGAGCTACTCCAACTATCCAAGCGTTGTCTAGTCTTGACTTTTCTACATTCTTGAGTCAATCATTGTACTTTTTCATTTTATTGAGTCTTAGCACTAAGAGGATTGTAATAGATACTTTGAAGGTTTTGATGAAATAAAGGATTGGGTTATCTTTACTCTTGCGCGCTCTGTCTTTGTGTTGAATACACTAACGCTCTGATTGACATGATCGATATAAACTCGTCACGCGTCTCCGGGTTCCTTCTGCCCTCGGGGCGTGACAGTTTTTGTGGTATCAGAGCCTAGGATATTCAATTCCTAGGAAACCCAAGTCCAATGATAGGTTTAAATCTTTAACCGGTGAGATTGGGTAGAACCAAGGGTTGAGTTAACTTTGAAAACTAAAACCTTTGAACATAATCACATATTAATATAGTTATTGTAATTGAAGGACCATGGCCGCAGAACGTGCTCAGTGGCGCGACATGCAAAGGACCATCCAAGGTCTTACTCAAGCACTTCAACAGGTAGCACAAGGAGGTGCACACCATGGAGCCGGAAATCTCCATCAAAGTTTCTGAAATATGAACCCTCATAAGTTCGTGGGATCCACTGACCCAGATGACGCCGAGCACTGGATCTGAGAAACAGAACGTATCTTTAGAGTTATGCAATGCACAGACCAAGAGAAGGTCTTGTTAGCAACATTTCAACTAGAAAGAGACGCCCGATGTTGGTGGGAGTCAGTGGAAGCCACCTTAGATCAAGCTCAGGTTACATGGGAAGAATTTGTTGAACATTTCAACACTAAGTACTTCTCAGATCGTGTCTAGGAGAAAAAGGCCACCGAATTCGCCACACTCAAGCAACGATCATTATCGGTGGCCGAGTATGAGGCACAATTCTCGGGGTTGTCTCGGTATGCTAAACACTTAGTTAGTACCGAGAAGATGAAAGCAAGAAGATTCTTCAATGGGCTCAGGCCCCAATATATCACATAGTTGGCACCAATGGACATACAAGTCTATTCGGAGATGGTACGACGAGCCCAGCTACTGGAGCCACGGAACTATCTGATAGGATCCGTGGGAGAGATAAGAAGGAGCATGTTACTAGCCCCGACAATTTCAAACCCAACTTCAACAAGAAAAGGCCAAGTAATGGAGGAGATTTCTCTTAGGAAAAGAAAGTAAAGAAGATTAACAAGCCATTCTCCATCACCACCACACCTTCTAAAGTGGTGTGTAAACATTGTGACAAGGCCGGACATAAGGCCAAAGAATGTTGGAGGAAACTTGGAGCGTGTCTTCGTTATGGAAGCCGTGATCATCGGATTCCCGACTGTCCCCTGCTTAACGATCAGGCCGGTGAAGCGAAGCACCCGACAATGAAGAATGCACGTCTCCAGGCTATTAAAGAGGCAGAACAAGATGATGGCGGACTAGTGGAAGGTACATTGAAAGTTTGTTCCAAGACTACACATGTTTTATTTGATATCGGGGCCACACATTCTTTTGTTTCTAAGAAGTTTGCTAATCCATTACCCATGGAACTGGAATGGATGAAATTAGCTCTTTCAACTCCTCTCGGAAGCGAAGTTGACCTTACTCACCATTATCAAAACTGTGAAGTCTTGGTAGAGGGAAGAAATCTTCCTATCGACCTCATATGTTTAGACCTAAAGGAATATGTTGTCATATTGGGAGCAGATTGGTTATCCAAGTATCAGGCAACTGTGGATTGCCGTAATAGCAAGGTTACATTCATAGACTTTCCGGAACTGGTCTATACTTGCCCTAAGAGTCGGAGCAAGTCGTCTCTTATTTCGGCTCTCCGAGCTAGCAAGCTAATAAGGAAAGGATGTGTATCCTTCCTTGCGTTTGTCACTATTAAGGAGACTAAGGAGACAAAGATAGAAGACATCCCTGTTGTGCAAGAATTTCCGGACGTGTTTCCGGAAGATTTGCCTTGACTACCCCCACAAAGAGAAGTGGCATTCACCATCGACTTGGTCCCTAGTGCTGGTCCAGTTTCTAAGGCACCCTATAGGGTGTCCCCTGTTGAACTCAAGGAGTTAAAGGAACAATTGATGGAACTTCTTAAGAAAGAATTTATTAGGCCGAGTACTTCCCCATGGGGAGCACCTGTACTATTTGTGAAGAAAAAGGATGGATCCATGAGGTTATGCATCGACTATTGACAGTTGAATCATCTCACTATTAAGAACAAGTATCCACTGCCGAGAATCGATGAACTATTTGATCAAATATCTGGATCCAAGTACTTCTCGAAGATTGATCTCAGATCAGGGTATCACCAACTGAGGATAAAACATGAGGACATTCATAAGACCGCGTTCAGGAGCAGGTATGGGCACCATGAATTTGTTGTTATGCCTTTTGGACTAACCAATGCCCCTGCTGCCTTTATACAATTGATGAATAATATATTCAGGCCTCATCTAGATCAATTCATGGTGGTTTTCATTGATAATATATTGATCTATTCAAAGACCAAGGAAGAGCATGAGTTTCATTTGAGGATTGCATTACAGATATTGAGGACAAATCGATTATATGCAAAGCTTAGTAAATGTGAATTCTGGCTAGAAGAAGTATCTTTCTTGGGGCATGTTATATCAAAAGATGGTTTATCCGTAGATCCATCAAAGGTTGAAGCTGTAAAGAATTGGGAGAGACCGACCAATGCTAGCGAGATCCGTAGTTTCTTGGGTCTTGCGGGCTATTACCGGCAATTCATCAAGGATTTCTCCAAGATTGCCGTACCACTCACTAGACTAACACGCAAGGAGATACGTTATGAATGGAGTGATGATGCGGGACGGGACCAAGGACACGACAAGCTCGCGATCGTCCCTTGATGAGGGAAGCGTCGGACGTGCACGGTTGAGAAACCGGCAAGAGCTAGGGTGGTCGATTCGCACTTTCGTGCCCGGATCGGGTCACGGGACGGTCTCGCTCACTCTCTCGCAGCAACGGTGATATGAAATTATAACGAGCTAGGTCCTAAAACATGCTCTCTAGCAGTGGCATAAACAAGCATATATGAAATAAGCGAAATGCCAAGTGTAGGAGCGATGACGATACCTCCACGCGCTCGGCGTGGGGACGACGGACCCGGCCGAACTCGTACTCCCGGAACAATATTACACAATATTACAGAAATGTAAGCCGCTGCCCACTCCACGCAGGGAGGTAAAGGGCTACACAATGGGGTCTGGGAGGACCGAATTCGGGTTGACGGGCGGCTTCTCGCGCTGTTTCGGCAACACCCGAACACGTGACGGTGGGGCCCACGTGCTGTCCTGAGGGGCCGTGTGGGACCCGGGTCACCGCTGTGGTGGGGGACACTGATGGAAGCGATCCCCGGGCTGGCGGCACGCTGGAACGATGATCGGAGGCCGGGCGGCTCCGGCCGGCGCCCGTCGGGAAAACTTCCCACGGATCTGCAGTTTCTGGTTTTCAGCGCGCTGTCCGGCGAGAACGGACGCTGCGGTCAGATCCGATGTCGGATTGACACGAAATTAGCGCCGTTGGAAAGCTGACTCGAAGTACTTCAATGTAGGCCTAGAGATCTGGCCTGGATCTTCGCTGATCTGGACTTGTGGAATTTACAACCTCCTATTGTACAGTAACTGAACACTCAGATCTGCAAAGCTGATCTCTGATAACTGCCATTGACCGTTAGGAGGACCTTGGATTCAGACTTCGACTTATTCATGAACGTTGTAGGATTTTGAGTTGGAAAGATGGCAAAGTTGGTTTGGACACGTTTGGATGTGTCTATGAATTTATATGATTTTTTTACTGGAAGAAGGTCGAATCTGAGATCTGGCTGGAGGTACTGTAGCTCCGGTAGAACATGAATTTTGAAAAATAGGTAAAGACTCAAAAAAAATTAATAAAAATGGTGGTGGTAGGGAAAAATGGACAGAAACCCCAGTTAAATTGGGAGGGAAAAATAAATTCAAAAGGGTGGTAGAAGGGGACGAACTCAAAGGTTCTGTCACTGTAGATAGAGACAGATCTGATTTGAGTTTGGGGAATGAACGAAGTGGAAACAATATGAAACGGGGGAATTTGGAGCTGAATTTTTATGTGGGGAAGGGTCTATAAGGTAGGAACCAACCCTCAAAATTTCATGTCGATTGGAACTCGTGGCTGGCCTGAGGAATTTTCGAGCTGCACCTCTGTCCAGCAGGACAGAACACCGAAGACGATCCCGTGGCGGCTCGAAGGCGGCACGAACAGCGGCGGCGGCGGCACCGATGATTACCGGAGGTGAAGAGGAGATGATAGAAGGGTTACCACTCTAGAAATGGGGTTGGGGATGAAGAAAACCAGAGGGAGAGAGAGAGAGGGTCGAAATTCTCACAAGGGGCTCTTGCCAAAATGCTTTTTTCTTCTCATTAATTGTTCTAAATGGAAAAAATACAAGTATATATATGCTACACATCAAATCAAATCTCCACCATTGGATCTAGGGATGGGGAAGGAAGGGCCTAGATTAAATGTGACCAACACACACACAAAAAAATAAAATAATCTAAGTGGGAGACAAGCTTGACATGGTAGGTAGCCTACCTTGGAAAATTTACCCCCTTTGTCTACCATGTGGTCAATTGGCATTCAACCCTTCTAGAAGGCCACCTAGGATGGTTGACCAGCCCCACATGGATGACATGGACCAATGGGAAAGGGCTGAGGGCCCCCTTGCTGGTCCTACTGACAAATTACATAGAAACCCAAACAATCCAAGGGAATGACGCATTGGCTTACAAAGCCGTACAATTGCGCTTATACTTTCCCATGGATATAAAAATAAACTAAAGGACACAAATACAAAATAAAATGTACATGCTCGGCGTCGATTCCCATCAAGTGAGGAATGTGAAAGAAGCTTCCAAGCCCTCAAAGAGTACCTAACTACTGCCCCAGTTTTAGCTTTACCAATTGAAGGCGTGAAATTTGAAGTATACACCGATGCATCTGGCATTGGCCTCGGATGTGTTTTAATGCAACAAGGGAAAGTTATAGCCTACTCATCTGGACAGCTAAAGAAGCATTAAGAGAACTACCCAGTACATGATCTAGAATTGGCTGCGGTAGTGTTTGCATTGAAGATCTGGAGACATTACTTATACGGAGTGCAGTTCACTGTATACTCCGATCACAAGAGTCTCAAGTATCTTTTCTCTCAGAAGGAATTGAATATGAGGCAAAGACGTTGGCTAGAATATCTCAAGGACTTCGACTTCACAATACAATATCATCCTGGAAAGGGTAATCCTATAGCTGATGCTCTTAGTCGCAAACCAAGAGTAATATTAGCCAATTGTATGATTCAGGAGTGGAAGTTGCTAGAACAGTTGACTAGACTTAATATAAGCATGAACAAGGAGAGTAGGTGTGTCACACTATCCCATATGAGCATACAACCAGATCTACTCTCAGAGATACAAGTGTTGACACCCGTTTTATACCCAATAAGTCGGGTCATCTCCTTATTTATTCAATATGATGCTCCGAGTTGTTCACTCTTCATTGAATTCCTTTTAAATCAGTTGAAGTCTGTTTTCTGGGTCTCAATTCCTGGATTAGACCTGGTTCCTGGTGGCACTTCGTTCAAGAGCTTGGCAATCCCTCCATTCTATTTTCTTGAAAATCAACGATAATAACGGTCTGGACTAGGCGCGTCATTTCATAATAACGCATGAAGCCTAGGCCGTTACTATTTGAAGAATCCCAAGACTTAGGGCCTCGTTGTCCTTTGATAATAACGGTCTAATCTCTAGCCGTTTTTTCCTTATGACGCCCTTTTCCCTGGCCGTTACTTACTTGTAGAGTCCTATTGTTTAGATCTTCTTCCCGACGATCTTATCCTTTGGATAGGGTTGAAAATGACGGTCGTTCCTTAATGCGTTACTTCCAAGTGGCGGTCTATCGTGCAACCGTTACTTCCTTCAGAGAGTCCTGACAGTTCAGGCCTTTTCTCTGCTATTCCGTGGACGAGATAGGGTTTTGGATTGGCGTTATCTCCTTCAATTCTAATCCTCAGGACCTCTCGTTTGTTTCTTTGGACTCTTGTTGATATTATCCTCAAAGATTTGCTAAGGATTATCCTCCTTTCTTGGCTGATTTATCTTCAACTCGACCCATGAGTTTTGAAGGTCTATAAATAGAACCTTTGATTTCATAATCAAGGGGGGGAGATTTTTGATTCACGACGAAGTGCTGCCGAACCCAGGAGCCATCTTCATCCAGGAGGAGTTGCTTCCCACGTCCATCCATCTTCCAGTCAAGGGAGTACTTTTGTTTTTGATCTTTCAAGTTCATCTTTGCATGCTTGAGTTCTTCCTTGGTCTTTTTAAACAGAGCATTGTCCCTCCTCCTCCTCCACGTTTTTTTTCACTGTTGTTTTAAGCATACAAACATCCTCCCAACTTTTGAAAACGCCCAGAGGGGTTAAAAAAAACCAAAACTCCCCGGTAATTCCCTCTCCTTTTGATGTTCTTAGGTTCTTTAAGAATTGATGCTATGCTTGTGAAGAGGGCTGATTGAGGTTGTCTTGTCTTGTCTTTCTGTTTCTTTGGCAGGTTTACAGGTTCATTAGCACGAGGCCCAAGTCTTCTAGCCGGCTAGAAGAGTTGGAGTTAAAAGAATTCAAGTTTTACTACTGCAGGTTGT